>ML682088.1:842949-940858 GCA_007922195.1 Podocnemis expansa
CAGCTCCTTTCACTGAGTCCCTTAGCCAATGTCCTCTGCAGCTCTCTGTTTGCTCCTCTCCAGGCTTCTCTTCTCAGGCTTCTCCCTGGGCATGTAACTCCAGCAAAACAATAAAACTAGTGGAGCATGCTCAGTGTGCTCCCACACCCTTTTACCAGAAGGTTCTGGTTTCTGCACTGCAAAATCTGCCCAGCAACATAACCCAGCCATAAGGGTCCCTAAAAGAGATTGCACCTATTTAGGCACATGGGTTACACTGGGTCATGGCACTCCCCAGTGCTGCTGCCCAAAGACTAGCATGCCTTGCTCAAAGATGTAATTGTTGAGTCATGGGCATAAATGATAAATGAGGGAAAACGTTTGAAAATCACTGGCCTAGAACACTAAAGCCCTGCTCTTGGTTAGGCCCTCAAGTTGCTACTGTAATATAAATAAACATACAAAATTCCTTCTTTACACAAACTGTAATTTTACAGGGTTCTTTTAAAAAAAGAGTAAGTAATTATTCTGCTCACCATTGTGAAAAGGAAATCTATAACACCCTTAATCTATGGTGCGGGGAACCTCCTCAGTTGCTTTCTTGAATGTAAATGTCCCAAACCACACCTCACTTCTTTACAGGCTTTTTCCTAGAGTTAACTTACGGCAGAAGTGCTTCATCCTTGTGTTGCTGGAAGGTTCTTGTGATGTCAGCTCAACATTCTGCACTTCAAAATAACATCTTGGCAGTTCCTTACTCACCACTGCGAGATGATTATGATATGTTTTGTACAACATATGCCTTGTAAAGAATCATTTGAGAAGTCATGATTCATTGAACATTACTATTCTGTTGCATTATATACGGTACATGTGTATGTGAAGTTATGATGTTTTGCTATAGGTGTTTTACTGAAATATTTTGTGAATCTGGGAGCAAGGCACACATTGTCTTTTGGTGGCAACAAAGGAGTCACTAATGCCCCAGATTTACATTAAGAAAACCCTGCAATGTGTCAATGGCTAATTAAGGAGATTTCACTCTCACAGGGAGTCCTTCCCAAATGCATGGGCTATGTCCACATGAGCCTTTTAAATCGAAACAACAGCAGTTGTTTTGATTTAAAAATAGACACGTCCAGACAATGTTTTTCTTATTTCAAAATAAGGAGCTCCCTTATTTCAAAATAAGGAAAATCATTTCAATTTAATAAAACCTGGTTATATATCGAAATGAGGGTTACTTCGAACTGTGGTTTAGAAATAACCCCGTCTGGCGCTGTTATAAGTCCCACATATTGATATAACAGACTGACCTTCCTCCCAGAGTGAATGGCACTCTGTAAGGAAGTCCCACCCACCTCAGCACCCTGGCCAGGGTGCTGAGGGGAGGCAGGGGGGCGCAGGAGGGTGGCGGGTCCCAGCCACTTTCCTGGCTGCCACAGCAAGTGGCCAGGCAGGGGGTACTGCGGCTCCCCCACCCGCTGGCCCTGCTGCCACGGCAGAGGGGCAAGCCAGCAGCCAGGGGCAATCGCGGCTTCCTAGCCCCGCTTGCCCCGCCAGCTTTCTGCTGCAGCCAGGAAAGCGGGTGGGGCAGCCACAGTCCCCTCTGGCTGTGGGCTTGCTCCTGCAGCCAGGAAAGTGGGGAGGGGTGCCGTGGTGCCCTCTGGTTGCCTGCTTGCCCCATTGCTGCATCAGCAGGGACAGCGGGCTGGGAAGTCACGGTGCCCCCTAGCTGCAGGCTTGCCTGCACAGCCAGGAATGTGGGTGGGGAAGATGCGGTCCTCTCTGGCTGCCCACTTGCATCCTTTCGCAGCAGCAGGGAAAGCAGGCAGGGGAGCCACGGACCCCTGTGGCTGCCAGCAAGTCCCCTTGCTGGGCCAGCCGGCTGGGGGATCTGCCCCCCCCCAGCAGCAGTAGGGGTGCCCCAGGATCCCTCCCCCACTGTCCCAACAGCAGTGGGGATCCCTGCCTTGGGTGCTTTTTTTTTTTATGCCCATGATTCCAGGTGAGACCCAGGCAGGGGATTGGCTGGCTACATGGCCCTGCCAGGGGGCCATGTTGCCACACCTCCCAGGGTGCCCCTCTCCCGAATTGAAACAGCAAGTCCTGTGTCTGGACTTGCAATTTCGATTTGGTATTTTTCCTTAATTCGATTTAAGTTAAATTGAATTAAGGGTTTTATTTCAAATTTGCTTATTTCAAAATAAGCATTTAGGTGTGGACATAGCCATAGAAAATGGGAATTGCTTACCCAATGACTCAGCACAGAATAGATAACTCCTGAGTCCATATTTCAGATTGTATCTTTGCAGGGCTTGGCAGAGTGGGGTTATAAATTGAGCCAGTGACATCAGCTCAGGGGCGCTCTTCCCCCTCCAAAGGCAAAAAGACTGTTCAGGAGGAAAGACTAAGTTGGGAAGATGGATTCCAGGCTTAACAGGGAACTCAGCCTGTGTACTAAGAACTGAACTGTTTACAACACCTTGCTGGGTGAGAGACTTAGCATGCACTCACCTCTTGCAAGCACTGCCCGGTCAAATGTGTGTGCCTGCTGTCTCTCACTTTGTGATGACTCCTGTCACTGGTTTCTCGGGTAGGTTTTCAGCGAGCCAGCCATCTAATCAAATCACATACACACCGTCTATATATGCAACGGAACAGACTCCTTCAGGGGTGTATATAGTCTTTAACTTGTCCTGGCCAGGCATGGGGCTATATCCCCAGGGCTTCCTCCCTGGAGAAACTCCCTGGAGGCTTTATGTGGCATTCCTCACACTCAGTCTTCACTCAATTCTAGAAGCCAGCCAGGAGCTCCTTCGTTGTTCTCCTGGTCCTTGCTGCAATCTGTCTTATGGTATGTCTATATTGACGGAGGCAAATTTGCCACTGTCACTTCAGACTCCTGAGAGCAAATTGTGGTGAGTGAACTTGCTGCACCACTCCTGGAAGCTGACCCCTGAAGTCCTGGGGGTCATGGGTTTGGGGAAAGCCAACTGCAAGTGATTTGCGGTTGGCTTTCCCCTAATGTGTAATGGTAAATAAGAAAGTCGCTGCCATTTACATAAGGAATTTTACATTTCTTGCATAAACAGCGGTCGACTGCCACTGAAAAAGCCCTAAGTGTAGACTAGGGCTTAGACTCAGTCCTAGCAGCCAGTCATGAGCACTCATGGTTCTGCGATCCTTGTCAGATCTGAGTTGTCCTTGGTTCTCCTTGTCCTTCAGCCAGTAACACAGTCCACCTTTCTCCAGCTCTAGGGAACAACTGACTGACTCTGACCCTGCAAACTCCTTTGATTTGAATCTGCTGGGCTGTGAGTGGCTGCTTCCCTGTAATCTCTCTAGGCTTCTTGGAGGACTTCTTTTCTGCTTCTTTATGGGACAGGGTGTGGTAGGTCTCCAATTAGCGGGCCTGCAGTTTAAGCACATCCTATCACAATGAGGAAAGCTGGTTGATTCAAATCTTGCTTAGTCTGATAGGCTACATCTACACTAGTGGGCTCAGTTAAGCCCACTTAATAAGGTCTACTAGTAGCGTCGGGCCAGCGAGTTGTGGGACTGCATCTGGCCGCCCAGAGTCCAGGGCCTATAGCAATGTGGGCTGCTTTTGGGGTCTCAGGCTGGGGGATCTTTGGCCTGACAAGAGCCCCAGCCCCATGCCAGGGACTCCAGGGCATGGGTCTGGCACTCCAGGGCACGCTTCTGCTGCTCCATCAGGTCAAGCAGATGGTCCATCTGGGCCTGCTTGACCCTGCGGTGGGTGTTCTCCTCCTCACTCTGCTGCTCCTGCCAGGCTTGGAGATCCATCTCGGTGTGCTCAGCCAGCTGGAGGTGATCCTCCAGTATCTCCTTCCTTGAGTGACTCCCCTTCCTCTGCCTGGTCAGGGCTGGGTGCCCTCCCCGGCAGTGACTAGTATCAGGGTCTCAGTGTCGGCAGGACATAAGCAAAGAATGGGGATTCCCACCATTAGGTAGTGTGGAGTGCAGGCTAACACCAGCTGCTGTCCCATGCCCATCCCCCTGCTTCCCAGACCCCCTGTCCTTTGGGACAATGATGTCTTAGGATATGCCACTGTGCTCTGCTGCATGGGGCATGTGCTGTGCCCAGGCCAGTGAGCCCCAGTCACCCTTGTCCCAGGGGTCTCTCCTGAGGCCATGTGCCAATGGTGTCAGACACATGTTGTCTGGCCTTGGCTGTCCCACCAACAGTGGCCCCCATGTCCTGCCAGGCCCCTGCCCTGCTTAGCTCTGGGTCCCTCCATGCCACATGGCCCTCTGCCCCTGTGCCCCCTTAGGGATGCCTCTGCCCCCCGCCCAGGACCTTGCCTGTCCCCAGGCCCTGTTCTCTGCAGTGCCTGTCCCACCTGCCTGTCTCACCATGTCCACAGGGAAGGAATACTCAGTGGCATGTGCAGACAGAGCCCAGCGTGATGTCCCCTCATCTGGGGTGGAGGCAGCCTCCTCCTGGGTCTCTGGGATGAGCTCCAAGGTGGCATTCACCAGGGCCAGCATGGTGGCCTATACTGGGGTGCTGGTGTCTCCCCGGCTGAGCATCACATCCTTGTCCACTGAGCTCTCCTCCAGGTCACGGTCAAGGGACGGGAGCTTGGCAGAGTCGAGGGAGCAAGCTGGGTCAGTGTCATCCTCTCAGCCCAGCAAGGTGTGCAGCTGGGTGTAATGGGGGCAGGTGGTGTCATCTGCCTGAGCTCTGGATAGCCTCCCGGACTCTGTGATAGCCCTGGAGGAGGTCTTTGACCTTCATCCCCACCTGCTGGGTGTCGTGGGTGTCCCTTCTCCCCAGGGCCTTGGAGATGGACCTATATACCTCGCAGTTCCTCTGGCTGCCCTGGACCCAGGAGTGTATGGGCTCATCCCCCCAAATGTCCAGGAGATCTAGGATGTCCTGGTGGGTCCAGGATGGGGCCTGCTTCCTGGCATGCCTGGCTCTGCCCTTGGCCATGCCTGAAACACAGCCAGAGTCCTGGATAGCCCTGGCTGTGGAGTAGGGTGGACAGGGCTTTATCCTGGTCTGGCATTGTCCAGGGCAGTCACTTCCTGGTTGCCAGGAAGGTTCCAGATGGCCAGAGGCCATTAATTTGACTTAAGCCAAATGCCAGGCTACAGTGGCTTAAGTTGACTTAATAAAGTCAACTTAAAAATTAAGTCGACTTAACAAGTGAGAGTTATTAAGTCGATTTAAACAAATGCTTAAGGTGACTTAATTAATTGCAGATGTAGGCTGGGCTTTGCTTAAATCAACTTAAGGGGCTTTAAGTTGCCTTAGACCCCTTGTGTAGACATAACCATAAAGTTTTAGGATTTAGGCTTATTTTTATTTTGATGCAACCAACTTTGACTTCTATGCTGAACAGTTATAATAACTTAAAAATCTATCTTTCCATAGTTAAATGAATTTTAATGTTTTACCCTTCCTTGTTAGTTTGTCTAAAGTGCTCGGGGAAGTTGCTCAGATAACAAAGGTTGGTGCATGTATATTGCACTTTGACAAAGTAGTAAACTAATTCACGAGCTTGCATTGTACTGAATAAGGTCTTGTGCAGTGTAAGATGTGACCTGTCTGAAGTGTAAGGTTGGGAGCTGGAGGGATTTGTTATTTGTGTCCCGCTGAATAGCTCATAAGGGGTTTAGAGAGCATTTGTACAGTTTAGCCAGGTGTATTCCTTTCTGTTGTTGGCTGACTGATCACAGAAACTAAAGGGATTTGCTGCTGTCACGAGCGTATCATTGTAAGAGACAGCCCAGGGAGGAGAATAAAAGGCAGCACAGCTGTCCCGTAGTCCCAGGTTATGACTGATCCATCACAGTTGGGCAACAGATTACTTGACATTGGCTATGTCTACACTCCCAAAGATGTTTCAAAATAGCATTATTTCAAATTTATTAGTTTGAAATAGTTTAGTGGAGAAACTCTATTTCAAAATAAGGTAGGAATTATTATTTCAAAATAGAGTCTTCATTAGATTCTCTATTTCAAAATAGGCAAAGGCAGGGAAAAGTACAGGGCCATTATTTCAAAAAAAAAAAAAAAAAGCCAGTTCCGCAGCTTGGAACGCATTTTTTCAAAATGATTATTTTGAAAGAATTGCTGTTTCAAGATAAAAGCAGGTTTAGTTATTTTGAAATAGCACTTTGTTTTTTCAAAATAATGAAGCGCTTATTTTGAAATAGCAAAATGCCTGCATGGGCAGGTAAAAAAGTTTTTTTGAAATAAGCCTCCTTATTTTGAAAAAGCTTTTCAGTGTAGACATACCCATTGGCTATGTCTACACGGCACTTTTATTGTGAAATAACACTCGTTATTTCAAAATAAAAGAAATCAGGTCTACACAACGTTTTCTTATTTCAAAAGGACGGATCTTGTCCTTTCAAAATAAGAATTGTCATTTCAAAAGACTTAAATCTTGATGTTTGCAAAACAGCCGTTATTTCAAAATGGTTGTTTCGAAATAATGCCATTTAGACGTGTTATTTCGAAATAGCCATTATTTCGAACTAACGCGCTTTGACCTTCTTGCACCCATGGGAAGAAGGAAGTGCCCAGCCCTGGCAGCGTGCTGACACACCTCCATCAGGCATGTCAGCACGTGGGGCAGGAGCTGCGGAGGGCGGACGGCATGGTCCTGTGTGGACCAACGAGGAGGTCCACTGGCTCCTCTCCATCTGGAGCAGGCTTGAGATCCTGTCGAAGTTCCAGGCCAGCCGGAGGAACCAGGCAGTGTATGCCACCATAGTGGCAGAGCTGTCTGCCCAGACCCAGGAGCGCAGCACCGAACAGGTGTGCTCTAAAATCAAGGCTCTGCGGCAGGACCACATGCACACCAGGGACGCGCGTGAGCTCCAGGGGGAAGGTAGCACTGCTACCTGCCCCTTTTTTGAGGAGCTGCAGGCGTTCCTGGGGTGTGAGCCCAGTGGCCTGCCTGCCCAGGCCGTGGACACCAGGCCCCACCCCCAGCACCTCCTCAGGCACAGAGGGACTGCCCAGCAGTCCGGATGCCTCCCTGGACTTCGGGGGTCCTGCAGACCAGCCACCACCACCACCAGAGGCTGACGCAGGGACCCCGGAGATGATCCCCCCTGGCCAGGGTGGTGCCAGTGCAGAGGAGGAGGAGGAGGAGCAGGAGCTGGCTGTGGTGACAACCCAGTTGGATGCGGAGGAGGCAGAGGAGGGGATGTCCCGGCAGACATCTGGAGCCCCTGTTGGTGAGTCCCCATGACCCATATGAGGAAGCAGGGCTAGGTCTGCCCAGGTCACGGGCAGCGACGGGGTCCGGGACAGGGGCAGGCAGGGCACCAGGCCAGGGTGGGGGGGATCAGAGAGCCCCCCTGGACACGGGTCCCTGGGGGACATGTCGCACCAGGGGGACATGTCGCACCAGGGTGACAAGCCCCTGCGTGCCTGAGTTTGGTTAACACAGGTCGGTGTGACGGATGCAGCTGCATCTTGGGCAGGGTGCACAGCCTGCAGAGCAGACCACTGGGAAGTGGCCTTGGGAGACACCGCAGAGCAACCCTTCTGGGTGGGTCCAGCTCACATGTGGGCACCACAAGGCCCTGCATCCCTCTGGGACAATGTCCCACAGGACCCAAATCCACATTCCTGCTGACAGTGAGGGCGGAGCTGTGTGCCCTACACAAGCTGCACACAGGCAAGGCCAGCAGGCAGCAGGCTCTAACCCTGTGTGATGCTTCCTTCCCGCAGTTCGTGCCACTGTAGCCAGCGGGCGCGAAGCCCAACCGGCAGCCCCAGGCCATGGAGCAGGAGGAGAAGGGGACCCCGGACATGGAGAGAGATCCTTGCCAGCCTGGAGGACTTGGGGGAATGGGCCGAGGCATCTGCCCAGGCCTGGCGGTGAGAGCAGGCCACCTGGCAGGACGTGGCCATCCAGCTGCTGTGCCAGGGAGCCACCACCGATGACCATCTGGTGGCTGCCTTCGAGCTCCAGGCTGTGGCCATGGAGCGGCTTGGGATGGCGGTGGATGATGCAGCTGCTAGTCTTCGCTGCCTCGCTGACAGCATGGGGCCACCAGCAGCTGGCGGAGCACCATCGCAGAGCGGGTCTCCACACCGACACTAGACCCCGGGTGGTCCTGGGCAGGGCCTTGCCAGACCCTCCTCCCAGTGACCCCCGTCTCCCAGTTGCTGCCCTGAGCCCCAGTGACCCCTACCCCAACCCCGTCTCTCAGTTGCAGCCCCGAGCCCCAGTGACCCCTACCCCCCGTTCTTTGAAAGTAAAAACATTGAGCCATGTCATTGGTGTGTGTGGTGTATTTTATTGCTGGTGCTGCAACAGTGTGGGTGGATGGGTGGGGGCTGTCTGTGGTAGAAGGGGGAGGAGGGTGGTGTGTGGTGGGGCAGGCCTGGCCTTCAGAGGTCCTCCTCAGCTACAAAACTGTCCGTGATTGCCTCATGGATGGTGACGGCCCTCGTGGAGGCCCACTCCCGTGGGGGCATGGGTGCGGGTTGCTCGTACTGGCGCCCGATGAGCTGGGCCTCAGCCTCCCAGGCAGCTGCAATGGGCTCACCCCACATTTCGCAGAAATTATGCACGGCCAGGCAGGCACTGATGACCTGGGTGCTGTCTACTCTCCAAGGTGGAGGCGGGTTAGGAGGCACCTCAAGCGGGCCTTCAGCCGTCCAAAGGCCCACTCAATCGCTTGGTGGCAGTGGTGCAGATGCTGGTTAAAAAGCTGGCGGCGAGGGTCGAGGGGCCCTGTGTAGGGGCGCATCAGCCATGGGCGGAGGGGATAGGCCGCATCTGCCATGAGGAGGACGGGCACCTCTACTCCCCCAACATTGATGTTATGCAGGAGGAAGAGGGTGCCCGCCTCCATGCCCCGGTACGGGGACGAGTTCTGGAGGATGCGGGCATCATGCGCCCTCCCTGGCCAACCCACATAGCAGTTTTGGAAGACCCCCCCGGTGGTCCACAAGGGCCTGCACAATGATTGAGTGGTAGCCCTTCCTGTTGTGGTACTCTGCTACTCGGTGGTCCGGGGCCCTCACAGGGATGTGGGTGGCATCCAGGATCCCCATGCAGTTCAGGAATCCCAGCACTGCCATACCATCCATGGTGGCCCGCAGCTCCCCGTGTGTGACAAGGAGCTGCAGCAGGCCTCTGTTAATGGCCCTGGTGACTTGGCCGAGGATGACACCGATGGTGGCCCTGCCACCCCTGAACAGGTGGGCTACAGATCTGTAGGACTGCGGGGTGGCCATCTTCCATATGGCTATGGCCACTCTTTTGTCCACAGGGATGGCCGGACGCATGGTGGTGTCGCTGCAATGCAGCAGTGGGGTCAGTTCTGATACCAGCTGCTCGAAGCTGGCCCTGGCCATCTGGAAATTGTGCCGCCACTGGTTGTCATCCCAGGTTTGGAGCACTACCTGCTCCCACCAATCAGTGCTCATCTCCTGGGCCCAGACTCAGCGAGGCACTGAAATGGGCAGGGGAACTAGGGCAGCTCTGAGGCCCAGAGTGCTGGCAGCCTGGGGCATACCCTGGTCAGCATCGGGGTCCCTGAACAGCATGTCCCCCACCAGGAGCACGCTCTGCAGACGTGCAGTATGCCTACTGGTCACCCGACGAAGGCTAGGCAGCTGGGCAGCGTCCATCTGTGTTACTGGCAGAGTCCTGCTAGCCAGAATGGACAGGGAAGTGAGGTCAGGGCCAGCCTTTTATAGGATTGGCTACCAACAAGGCCACCGACATGGCCCAGGGAGGCGGCCATGTTGCCACACCTCCCATGGTGCCCTGCTCCTGAAGCGAAATAGCAAGTCCACTGTGTGGACATGCTATTTCGTTTCCAGCTTTACCCCTTATTTCACCTAGATCTGTCATTATTTCACTTCCCGTTATTTTGAAATAACGTTCTTATTTTGACATGTTATTTCAAAATAAGTTATTTCGAAATAACGGGCTACATGTAGACATAGCCATTGAGCGTAAGAAGTTATGCATCACTGTTGGAGAAACTGCACTTCTCCCCCAGAGAGCAAATCATGCACATGATGCCTGTATCCCATTATCCTTCATAATATTTATCACCTCACCTGGGACATCACAAAATAATAAGGAAGACCACTGTGGTGTTCTGAGAAACTTCTATTATTGCTTTGAAATTGTGGCAAGGACTTCTAAACCAGTCACTGTCAGTTCTGGCCAATCTTAAACATTCAGATGTATACAGGGGATTTTCCGCAGGGAGAATGGCTGTGCTTTCTCAGAGCCTTTTCTTTGAAAGCCCAGACTTTAGAGTTGGACACTGACATTCCACTTCAAAGATTCCTGGGCCTTAAAGCAGTTAGAAGATGGTAAAATTCAAGCTGATTCCAGTCTCTGGCAGAGGATGTATTACCTCAGCAAATCCCATGTTGAGAAACCACTAGCCCAAATCCAAGTAGTGTACAACAGTGACTCCAGTCTGCTTGAGCTCATCTGTCATTCTGTCTTGCTTAGTCTCGGTAGGCCTCTGCATAGTGTACACAATTTAACTTCTAAGGGTTATTCCTGGTCAGACATAGTCTAAGAATCGTGTTTTGTAATACCATAGACTGGAGTTAACAGAGGCATAAATGACTGTGGCTAGTTCTTCAACGAGCAGGAAAAGACTCCTAGCTAGCTGTAAATGGTAAAAGGCATTGCTGGCCATGGCTGTTCTATGGGAGCCCGAGAAGAGAAGAGAAGAGAAGAGAAGAGAAGAGAAGAGAAAGCAATCTTGACAGCTGGGAGGCAGATGATCTCAGGAGGAGAGATGGTTCCAGACTTTTCCTCCTCAGGCTGTTGGGTTATACCAACCTGCATCACTTCTGTTTTGCTTGAATTGAGTCAACTTTCTCTTTCTCCCTGCTTCTCCCAGACATGGGAATGCAAGAATGTCTGCAGTTGACAAGAAAGAATGGTGGTGATGGATGTTTTGGCATAGAGATCACAGCATCTTGCAGTCTCTTTGTTAGATGAACACATGTTCAGTGAAAGAGGTGACAGGATTGAATCTTTTAGCAGTGTTTATTTAGGGTCCTTGGTGGGGACAGGCAGCTACCCATTACCGCTCTAGAATTCTGAAAGGAGAAAAAAACCAGAGATAGCTAAAAGACCAGCTTCTTCTGCCTTCCTGCTAGCAGAATCTTCTGATCAGAGGTGTTAAAGGCCGCAACAAATCTAAGAGCAATAGCATTAGAGGTTAATCTCTGTTCATAGCCAAGAGATACTCACCCTGGATGCCACTATTGCTGATGCTATACTCTAAGGTCTAAAGCCAGACTTGGTTTAAGACAATATAGAATATTAGGCACTGCTGGACTAAAGCATGCTTATGAATGATTTAGCTTTTGAAGAGCTCTAGATTGCTTCTGGTTTTGGGAACAACCATAAGTAGTTTGCAGCCCATTAATTATTTGTAATAGTAGGAAAATCTCTCCCAGTTTTTCATGCTTTAATAGAATACAACAAAATCTTGGCACTTGCTAGAAGAAAAAACCCTGTCTGGGGAGAATAAAATAGCAACCCTGGAGTCATAGAAACATTCCTTGGCTTGTCATCACCAATTGCTGGAGACACCTGTACTTGTCAAAAGGAAACTGTGTTTGAAGGAAAGAGTCAGAGACATTCAAAGTGGAAACAATGTTGGAGATAATTCTGGAAGAGCAAGAAATTAGGTGACAGACTGTAGGCTGAGGTTTTCAAAGCAGTGTAGGGGGGGTTTCTATTCAAATTATTCCTCTAGATGCCTTTGAAGATCTTAACTGGGCAACTTTTCATGTTAGCAGTAGATATTCTGCTCTTGAAGAGGTGTTAGATAAGGAGAAGGAATAGGCTGAGAATGGGAGTGTAGTAGGCTTCACTTAGGGCCAGCAGGGTGTAGCTCTGAAGTCTTCTGGAGGCTTGGGATGGCCTCGCTAGGCAATCACAGAGTTTAGGAGGTGAGTTACTGTCTGCTGTCCCCCAGTGCTCCTTGAAAACCGCTGGTCGACTGAAAGGGCAGAAAGGGTAGTGAGACTCCGGTCTTCCCACTCCACCAGGCCCCAGACCAAGGCCCAGGATGGAAGGGGTGAGAAGAGTTTCATTTCCCTTAAGGCTAGCTGCTATCTCAGAACAGCTTCCCCTGGGACAATTCCCACCTCTCATGTTCTTTCCTCAGTTTGAGGCACAGTCCCAGCATTTTGCTTCCCTCTCAGCAGAGTTGCTCACATGGTCTCAATAACTCACCCAGCTCACTTTAGTGTCTAATTTTCCCCCTTGTCAGGGAGAAGGTGGGAAGAAAAGAGGGTCAGGCCACTGGCCTCACTGTCAAGTGTGACCCACAGTTCAGACCCTTCCCCTGTTGATCTCTTTATCCCAGAAACTGCTGCCTTCTTGCTGAAAGTCTCTTCCTTCTCTGCCTGCTTGCCTTTCAGAGTTCCATTTTAAGCAGACTCTCCATTTATCGCATGCTTTACAGCTGCCAACTGGTGCTGCCTTCTTGGCCTACAGTTGCTCAATCACTCCCTTAGCCTTAGGATGGGATCCATAAACCCCATCTCAGGGAGGAATGCAGGAAGTAATTCAAACCAGTGTCCAGCATGACAGGGGAGAAAGACACACTAAACTCAAAGAAGAGACAAGTCCAGTTACTGTCACTCCATAGTGAGTCATCTTTAAAACCATTCTGTTTTTTTTTTTTAATCTAGGTTAATCTCCTGTTGGGCACATAGTCTTCTCTTGCCAATGGGTAACTCATAGATGGGTTATTGCAGGTTTATTCCTACTATCAAATCTTACTTAGGATCCTTCCCTGCTCAGGGCACCAGAACATCTATTAAAAATGTAGTTCTCATCTCTTGAAGTAGAGATGCCCAACCCCACAATGCAGCCAATTTACCCTGTTGACACCATAGTGTAAATCCATAGGATTTTCTCCTCTACAGATTCACTCCATAGTGCTTTTGCTATTGCCAGACTATACAAAACTTTAACCTTAAAGATGCATGACAGAAGTGAGAGGAAACTTCTTTCCTTCCTTTCTTCATTGGATGCCTCCAGCATGGGACCCATCAATAAAGACTGACCCAGCACCAGGCCTCCAGCACTATACAGACACAAGACTTTCCCTCAGCATGTTACTCTTCTCCAAGTCTCATCTCCAACCCTGCTCTCCTACTTTGACCATCACATGATACTCTGTCACATGATCTGGAACTTCATCTTTTCTTGGTCACTCCTAAGACACTAAGGCTATGTTCACACACAAAGTGCTTGTTTCTAAACAAGACGTTTCAAAACAAGCCATTTTGAAATAATGTGTTATTTTGAAACACCTTATTTTGAAAGACAAAAAATGTCTTCGAAATAAGGGAAATGAAATAGCATGTCCACAGTGTGGACATGCTGTTTTACTTTGGGGGGGCTACAGACCCCCGCGGGATGAGAGGAGCCGGCAGCTCACCCTGCAGGGGTCTGCAGAGGGCTGCAGACCCCAGTGGGGTGAGTGCAGCCTGGAGCCTCACCCCGCTGATGTCTGCAGATGACAAAGCAAAAAGCCGATGGGGTGAGGCACCTGGCTCCGCTTCACCCCGCCGGGGTCTGCAGTCCCCCTCTGCTGGCCAGGGGACACCCCTCAGCACCCTGGCCAGGGTACTGAGGGTTCCCTGGCCAGGGTGCTGAGGGGGTGGCCCTTTGTCCCAGGTTACTAAGCACCCTGGGAGGAAGGGTCAAATGTTGTTTTGGAACAGTTTGTTCCGAAACAACATGTCCCCACAGGGTTGTTTCAAAACCACTGGTTTCAAAACAACCTTGTTTCAAAACGGAAGGTTTAAGCCATTAGAAACACGGCTCTCATTTGAAAACAAGGGAACCCCTTGTTTTGAAATGGGAGTACATCGTGTGGACATGCTGTTTCTTATTTCGAAACAACCTCTGTTGTTTCGAAATAAGAAGCCTGTATGAACACACCCTCCATCTCCAAGAATTCCTTCTCTTTAAGAACTGAGCCCCAATAAAAGGTAGGATTTCCTCCTAAAGGATTCAGCACACTCTGTTTATGGGTATAACCTATGCACAAGACAGAGAAAGGGTAGCAGAGATAGAGGACAGTGCTACATGTCTATTATGCAAACAATGCAAAGGAATTACAGTATAATAACTAAGACTGTGGGGAAGAAAGTCTTTGGAGTGAGGAGTGTGGTTACAAGAAATGAAAAGGCAAGGGAAAACTTCCTAAGTTTGTACAGTACCTAGTAAAATGGGGCCCTTGTTAGTTCACTTCTCTCTCTCTTTCTCACACACACACACACACACACACACACTTGTTCCCTAGGAAGAAACAAACCCTGAAGTACTAAACGTATGTTTACACTAGGAATACACTACTAGAGCGGCACCTCTGAATTAATGGCATTTAGTGACAAAGGGCCTCTTCCATCATTGTAGCAAATCTGCCTCTCCAGGAGGTGAAGCTTGGTTGATAGAAGAGTTCTTCTGTTGATCTAGTGTTGTCTATGTTGGGGCTTAAGTTGACTTAACTATGTTTCTTAGGGATGTGACTTCTTTGGTTGACATTAGTTCCAGGTGTGGACCAGATCTAAGAGCAGCTAGCGTGGGTTTGTAAGGGGTTGCTTAAAGTTTTGAAGTTTAAAAATGAAAGCTGTAATGGAAATGAAAAAGGGAAGACAAACAAAAAGGAATGGTCAGTCATTTAAGGTTTTCAGGAAAAAGGGTGAAGAAGTGACAGTGCTATAGCTAAAGAGATTAATGGACGTGTGAAGGATTTTTGTGAAGATGTCAGGGAAGACAGAAGGGCAAGGTAGGGGTAGATACTTCAGTAAAATAATGATGACTTTAAAAAGCCTGAGAAACTGAACACTATTAAATCCACCTTCAATACAAGAACAAGATAGAAAAGAAGCTTGAAGCCTGAATGGGTAAGGGAGGAAGATCTTGAAATTCTATTGTCTAAAAATGATAAAGGGAGCAGTAGGAAAATTCAGATGTACACAGATCAGCAGGCCTGGATGATACACATCTTGGGAAGTAAAGGGACTTAACTAACTACAATGTCCTGGTGGCAATTGTTTTTGAAAAATCAGAGAATGAGGAGGTGTCCAAAGTTGTAAATATATTTCCAATTTTCAGACAGAAAGAAGCTGAAGTTATGGCTGAATTGCTGTTATCTTTTCTATTTCCATTGATGTAATGTGAGGGAGAGGAAGTAATCACTAAGGTCCAGATTCACAAAAGTGAATTCTGTAAGTTCCCTTATCTTCAAAGTGTCTAATGAAGTGGGATTTTCTCCCATGAAAGCTCATGCAATAAATAAATTTGTTAGTTTTTAAAAGTGCCATAGGACTCCTGGTTTGTGTTATAAAAGTATCTAGGCTCTTAACTTCCTTTGATACACAATGACACGTTTCAGAGGGGTAGCCATGTTAGCCTCATTCAGCAAAACAAACAAGAAGTCCTGTGGCACTTGTAAAGACTAACAAATTTATTTATTGCATGAGCTTTCGTCAGTGGATTCCACTGAATATCTGGACCTAAACATTTAGAGGATAATGGAAACATGAACAGTCAACAGGTCACTCAGTAATTTACAAGAAGCTTTCTGTTTAGTGGCCTGGTTGCTAGCCCAGTGAAATCAATGAATGTCTTTCCATTAACTTCAGTGGGCTTTGGACTGGGCCCTGTAAGCTTGAGTTTCAACCCCACCTTACTGCTTTCCCTACAAGCAAATTGATTCTCCTGAGGTTCATGTGGATGAGAGGAATAACATTGGTGACAGCCCTTACACACAGTTATAGACCCTGATTTAAACTTTTGGCACACATCATAAAAATGGAAATTAGTACAGCAAAAACAATGTTGAACAGATGATGATGGAGTCGAATCCAGCTAACCCTTTCTCCAACCTAGATTACGGTTTCTTTGCCAAAATCAAAATCTACAATCTTCAAAAAATGTAGAAGGTCTGGAAGTGAACTGCCACATAATTCACCATTCACTATCACCCAGCATGACATTCATTGCTCACTTAAACTTTTCCTCCATCCCTAAAATCAGCCAGCTACACAAACGTCAAGATAACATAGGATTAGGAGATTACAAAATCATACTAAAATGGTCATGGTCTCTATGGCTTGTGAATTTCCAAAGGGACAACCATGTTAGTCTATTCCAGCAAAAAATACAAGGAGTCGTGTGGCACTTTAAGACAAACCACTTTTTGCTGTTTTACAGTTTAAAGTTTGGCTCATGGAGCCACCCATGTCCCTGCCCATTCTTTGCCTACTAGGCAAAGAGATTGCTCAGAACTCCTGCTCTACGTCACGGTGGAGTGGCTAGAGGATTCTGCCCAGTGAGGAGAGTCTTGGAGGGGGTCAGTAGATCAGCCACCACTGCAATATACAATGCCGCTAATGTAGATGACAACATTTCCCTTGACAAAGAAAATACAAATGTTAATTACTGTGCAACACAGCTAGAACATCATTATAGCTAAATACAAACAAGCAAGGTCAAAGAGGCAATGATAATGTTGAATAGGTGGTGTGAATCAGAAGGGAAGATAGCAAGTGATGAATGATTATGTGGCAATAGGGAAATGGTTGGTTCCTTTCGCTGTTGGTTTCCACATTTTTTAGTGTCTTTTAAATGACCTTTAAATGAAATTAGGACAAGATGGAAATAAGTATTGGGAGAGAATAGAAGTTAATCGGAACAGCAAAGAACAATATGACAGTCTATTTGGAAAGGAGATAAAAGAGAATCAAGAGAGCAGTTTTATATGCAGCAAAGGAAGATTGCAAAAGAAAATTTAGTTTGATATGTACCAGGGGTGGGGGTGGGATAACTAATGCCCAAGAGAAGGCTAAAATAATTATCAGCTATTTTGCCTCAGTCATCACTAAGAAGAATAAGATGAAGTTAATGAGGAAAGCTAAAGGGCCACAAAGGAACAGTATAAAAATGAAGATATTTAAATCAGCAAGGTCCAAAGTAATTCACCTCAGAGTCTTTAAGTCTACCATAGGGCGTGTTTATGCTACAGCTGCTACAGTGACACAGCTGGCACCTGTTGCTCTCTGCCCTGACTGCCACTTATCTCTGAGTGGTGTCCGCTTCCTCCCTGACCATTACGCCATGCTCCCCTGAAAACCAGGACCCTGCTAGTGACTCTGGCCACTAGGCTCTGCTGCCCTGAAGACTGGGGCACCTGTAGTGACACTAGCCACTAGGTTGCTGAGCGCTGAACCTAAGGGTGTCTAATGACTCTGGACCTTATGCTGTACCACCCTGAAGGCTGGTTTTCAGAAGGTTGAGTTTTGCTCAACTCAGAGGTCTGGAATGGCACGGGCTATGACTGGGCAAAGTGAACTCTATTTTCACTATATGTTTTGCCATTTAATTTCCTAGCTTTTTCAATAGTAAGAGAAGAGCTAGTTGGTAGGAGTTAGCATTTAGGAAATTATAGTTCCCTCTTTGGTTTTAAGTAGAGGCATTCTGGTAGGTAATAATCAGATGACCTAGAGTTAGATAGTGGTTTTCATCAGTAGATCTCAAAGAATTTTATATCATTATTTCCATTTGATAGATGGGAAACTTACTCACAGAGTGGAGAAATGAC
Organism: Podocnemis expansa; assembly: GCA_007922195.1. NCBI lineage: Eukaryota > Metazoa > Chordata > Testudines > Podocnemididae > Podocnemis > Podocnemis expansa. Next base: position 860,548 of record ML682088.1, read on the forward strand.
TTTCCCCAAATCATCAGCAAGTCAATGGCAGAGCTAGGAATACTCACGGTCCAATGGTCTGTCCTCCCTATGCTATACTTTTTTTTTCTTTTACAGTGGATTGGAGATAATGGGAGTGCCTTGAAATGTCTGCAATGTGTCACTGCTACCAGGGACAGTTAGAGAAATCCCATCCATGAGCTGTGTCCCCAGCCTTGCCAGTTTTATTATACTGAAGCTTCATAGCTGTGCTGCTGACGCACTTGTAAAGAAGACACTTTTAAAGATGAAACTATTTATTGCAGGAACTTAGTTAGTCTTTTAGGTGCCACCAGACTCCTTGTTTGTTTTGCTGAACTAAATTAACACAGCTACCCCTTTGGACCTTGTCAACTAGTAATGCAGAGCTACCTTTAGTTAGAGAGAGACCCTGCTTTGAAGGGCTTGCAACAGACAGAGAAAAGCTGGCAGTGGAAAGAGATGCAGAAAGATGAAGTTATTTACTCAAGGTCACACAGCAATTCAGTGGCAGAACTAGTCTCATGTCTCCCAGTTCAGTGCACTGCCAGCTAAACCAGTGTTTCTCAACCTTTTTGATACCAGGAACTGGATTCCTATATTATGTCAGGGAGATCCATGGACCAGTCATTGAAAATACTGACTTAGCCCATGCTTCCTCAATGAATTGGGAAAATAAGAATGAATGAGTGAAATGAGATGAAATAAGGCTAATATAGTATGGTACTGTAAGATGACTCCAGAATGGGGTAATAGTGGCTATGCAGCAGTAATATACCATGGAGCTGAAACTGGGGGAGAGAGTTGCAGTAGCAGATACAGTGAGTCATCAGGCATCATCACATATTAGTCAGTTATGTGATATTCTCTGAAAGCAGTCAAAAGCTGAACTGAGTTGTGCTTGTAGAATGTCACAGATGAAACAAGGGAGGAAATTATTCCACAGTACTTGGTGAATCTCAGATCCACTTTTAGTTTAGGGCACCATAAAGAAAAGGCCAAAGTTCGGAGCCAAGAAACAAGGCCCATTGGAAGTATCCTGGCTCTCTTAAGATCTCCTCTATGCAGAGATGTCTGTTGATATCAACATGGATGCTGCCTCCATGGAGCTGTCTTCCCATAAGACCCAGATGGTGCCATTTGTCCATTTTCTACATAGTTGGAGAGACAGAAAGGTGGTCTTCCATGGCCTCTTCCCAGGCAACTCATCATTAAGAAAGGAGCTGTTTCATATGTTCTCTCTCCCACTTAAGCAGAGAAGAATCTGGGACCATGTGTCCTCTCTCAGCCCATTGCTTCACCCTCACACATAAAGAGAAGAAGTGAAAGGGGGGTGGCCAATGCCCAGTGATTCCTTCTGCTATAAGAGAACAAGTAGGGGAAAGACTGGCCTTTCACAGCCTCATCCTTTTGTCCCCTGTTCCTCACACAAATATGAGAGATACAGAGGGTGGGGGAATTTTGTGGTCAAATTGTTCTCACAATTTGTAGACAAAAGGAAATGGGGAAGAGGGAGGCTACTCTTCCACTGTACCCTCTCCAGCCTCCAATCCTGCCTTCCTTTCCATTTTTTGTTGCCTCCGTATGCTTCCTACTACTATTCCTTTTCTACAGTTCCGTATTTTCTCCCTCTTTTCTGCATTCTCTTCCTCTGTTCTCCTGATGCTGCTCTTCCTTCTATTCTTCTTTCTGCTCTGTATGAGACTATCTCCTCTCCTGTCAAACCTTCCAATGTTGAACTTGCCTTTGGTGCCTGGAGCACTGTTATGTGGTCCTATCAGAAGTTCAGCTGCATTGGTTGTGACCATGCTAGCTCCATTTGAACTGTCACAGCTGTGGACATGCTTCAGACGCTGCCAGTTAAGTACTTTCACAGGGAAATCTGTTATCAGCTGATTGAAATAATTTGTGGCAGTGACAATACTCCATAAATTTTTTGCAACTCAGAATATCAATGATCAAAGTTGTTTTTAAACAAGTTGCAGATTAACACAGTGGTCCATGTACTCTAGCCACATTATTCACGGGTCCAGATGTGTGTGTACATGTAGGCTGAAAAAGTGACTGCCACAGGGGTACAGAGAAATCATATTTTTTCACATGGAGATCATATTTTTCAATTCAAAGGACCATTACCTTCCTTGGGAACAAAAAATGCCAGTCAATCTACCTGTTGTTTTATAAAGTGCTGCAATATATGGGCTACAGTGCCTTTGGCTTAGCCCATGGGATCATGTGACTAAGTAATACTTTTTAAAAATAAATTTAAAATATTTTTTTAAATAAATTTGTTAGCCTTTAAAAGTGCCACAGGACTCCTTGTCTGTTTTGTGGAACTAGCTTAACACAGCTACCCCTTTGGAACTAAGTAATACTTAGTTTTTATACAGTCCTTTTTATCCTTCTAGGTCTCAAGTACTTTACAAAGGCAGTCTAGCATTATCCATATTTTACTGATGGGGAAACTGAGGTTCAGAAAGGGAAATGACTTACTCAAAGTCATTCATTAGGCTAGTGGTAAAGACAGGAACAGAACCCCAGTTTCCTGAGTTTCAGCTCAGTCTCTGAACACTGGGACACTTAGCAAATAGCAGAGCTATAGCAATCAATCACAGCACCAACCCTTTTGGAAAAAATGAAAGTAATTTTTTTCTTGTATTCTCTCTCACCCTCCTCCCACACCCACGCCCACTTTTTCTGTGCTTTCTGGACTTACATGCATTATTGATTTAAAATCAAAATGTTTTGGACATATCCTGGGAGGGTTATAAATACATTAATGAACTTTTATTGTTTGTGTCTTGCTTGATGCCTGAAACAAAGCACAAGTGCCAGGAATATGCCTCAAGTTCAGCACTTACAGTCAGTTTTGCTCTCAGCTATGCACTGATGTCAATGGGAGTTGCAAATATGCATCTGAGGGCAGAATTTAATTCTAGGTGTTAGGCAGTGTTCCTCTGCTACCAAAGTGCTGCAGCATAAGACACGTCCTGTACTGAGACTGGTGTTCAAAGTCAAAGGGTGAATGTGCATGTGTGTGTGAGAGAGAGAACAAGAGATTTCCATGCCTGTCAGTAGGAGTTCAGCTTCTTGCTCTCCACCATACTAACAGTTCACCCCCTGGGGAATGATGTTTTTACTTGACTAATACATGTACTTCTGACAAATAAACAATTTGCCTTTGGAATCAAATAGGGTGTCCAAGTAGCATTGGGTTTCAAAATATTCTCCTAGGACCTCCCTGTCAAGGCTGGTTCCCCACTCTGGCACTCTGAGTGCAGAAGGTGGAGGCCTGCAACAGGCCTTGAAACCCACTGGCCCTAAAACATTGTCTTAAACTCCCCAAGGCTACCCATTTCCTGGACTTGGAGTGGTATTGCTGCCACCACCCAAATGCAAAAACTGCTTGAAAACCCAGGAAGGCACACTTGGGATTTCCTTCCTGTAAGGTACCCTCAATCACTTTTATTCCTCCCTCTGGAGAGCAATTGAACCCCAGCTGGGATATCAGCTGAAAAGGGGACAGAATTCCCTTTAGGAGCTGACTGTGCAGCCTGAGGCATGTGCAGACAACACCTTTTGCCTTTTAAGACGCAGAACCAGAGCTTATTTTAAAAGGGTAAAATCTGTAATTAAAAAAAAAAACAGTGAAGAAACACAGTGAGTTACTTTTCTGAAATACACTTTAGCTAGTTACCGGGTAGTGGGAGGGGGTACATGTGCTCAGCACAGAGGAATCCAAAAACAAATGAAAAACAAGGAAATAACCTGACAGTGTCTAGCTAAACATTCCCTGTTCCACTCACACCAGACTTGGGCCTCTCTTGGGCATAGATGTTGCTGGATCCTCCAGGCCTTTCTCCCTGGCCTTCTCCTGATCCTTCCAGTAGCTCTGCTACCACCAAATAAGAACAGGCAGGGCTGCTGCTCCAATTCAAAAAACCTGTACTGTGTTTCTATTGGCTCTCCTGGGACTCACTGGCCATGGTGTTAACCCCTTCCTCTCCAAGGTTACTACACCCCCCACCCCAACCCTCCTTAAGGGCCCGTGGTGCTACAAGGAAGGGAGGGCTGCTGGAAGCTCTTGTGAGAGGCCAGGCCTTCTTACTAGCTCAGCACTGAACAACTCTCATTTAGATATCTGAGTGATAAGATTTTCATTTTCACTGCTGGGTGCTGAGCTGACAGATTTGAAAATCTGTCTCATCATTTAGCTAACCAAGCTGAACGCTTTTGAAATGATGGGCCTACTGATCAGAATGGAAGCCACTTGAGAATGAGTGCTTTTGAAAACCTGCCCCCTATATATCTGCCTGAATACTAGAGCTGGACTATATTAGAAATCTTGTCCTAACTGTGGGTGCTGAAAACTGGAAAAATCTGATCCTTAGGTTCTGTATAAGAGAGAATAGCTGATTGTGTGGCCTAGTGTAAAGGGGTTAGTAGCATAATTTTTGACTTCTCATAATAAGGAAGTCACAAGTGAGCTACGTAGCTCATACCAAAGTCATGCTGACAAAACCTTCATGCCACCTGCTATTCTGTATAACAGAAAAAAACATATGGCAAATGTTTTAGCTTTTAAGTTTGATTGGGTTATTATTTGGTTACTCTGAGTTCAACAGTACAAGGCTTTGGGAGAGCCAGAAAAACCTCTACAATAATCTAAAAAAGCTTTTCCTTGCAAAAACTGGCCCAGTTTTAAGATCAGGTATCAGAGGCCCGTTTTTGTGTGTGGCCCATTGGAAAAAGAGAATGCCTCTGTTTGTAGCGCTGCTGCATTGTTTTAAACTCTTATTGGTGGAATCTTGTGTACATAGCAGTGTGATCTGGGGGAGCAGTAAAGCCTTGCATTCTCAATCTGGGTGGAAAAGGAAATGTTTTTCTGGAAAGATCATTTTTTAAAAATGGCAGCTGTTTGAAACTGCTAAAAGGTTTGTCACATTAGACTGATATTGGGTGTATTCATGGGCATGACAAAGTGATTTATCAAATGGCTGTGCAATTTTTCACAGGGATATCACTTCCCATAACCTGTTGTGTGTCAAAGACATTATTCTGTGATTTATCTCATAGCATGGCTGCCCCCTTGGTGGTATGCATTTATGTGTCACGTGTCCCTGCAATTTACCTATCACATGGCTATCATCTCCAGTTAGCAGGTACCAGTGTACACTTCATCACATGTCCTTGAAATTTATTACAGCAAGCTGTCATCTCCCCTTAGGGGCCATGTATCTATAGCTCTATACATAAGCATATAAAAACCGTTTCCCCCCTTTTCTTTACTTGTATCTTTGTGCTGCCAGTTTAGCCCCATTCCTGTGGACAGAGCAGCCCAGTCAGTCAAACAATATGCTCCAGGAGACATTAACACCACCCCCGGGATGAGCCCTGCCTCCTGTGCTCGTGTGGACTCCTGTTGCTCGCCTGGCACCTGATGTGTTGCGCTGCAGAGGTCAGTTAAGGATAAACTCTTCTTGCACTCGCTTGCTAGGGCGATCGCAAAAGAGGCTGCGCAAAAAATCTCTTTCAGAATCAGAGAAGGAGAAAGGGATATGAATTTATGTGCTAAAAATAGGCCGCCCAAATGGTTAAGCCTCTTCTTTGGACCTATGTTGGCACGACGGGCAGGAATTATTTAGGACAAACGGAAGCTAGTGAAGACAGTCAGGCACTAGGTGAAATAAAGAGTTGCATTTTCTCACCCCACTCGAGATCAACACGGCCCCAGCGGGCTGGAGATCAAGGCTAGAAAAGGGAAGACCCAGGACCACATTGTGTAACCTCGCCACTCCCCACGCCCCTAGACACATGGAAAGGCACATTCAGATCGCTGCATGGCCACAAGAATATAACATCCTGGGAGAGTGAGAACCCGAGGAACATGCGGGAAGGTAGCCCTTAGCGACAGTTCCCACGGAGGGGGCTGGAAGTAGGGAAGGGCGTGAAAAACACCCCCTTCCTGGCTTTGCTGAGGAGCTGTGCTCATAGCGGGGCGATCCGTTTGGAAATCGGGAGCAGGCTGGAAGATATAGTCAGGGAAGAGGCACACACACAAAGCCAGACCCAAATCGGCTTCCCCCAGAAGCCCAACAGAAAAGAAGCCGGAGCAGAAGGAGTTAATGGGCTGACCCATAAAAGCCTTCTCAAGAGCAGCCAGTCTTTGGAAAGAAAAGTGGAGCTGAGCCGAAGGGAGGGGGAGAAAGAAAGAAAGAAAGTAAGTTGTGCGTGGGGGGGCACCTGATATAATCGCCTCTCCCAACAAAGGTCCATGAGATCAACTCCCAGAGCAGGACAGGAGCCCAGCCCAAGACAGAAGAGGGATGCTGTTTGCTCCTGAAGACAGCCACGGGAAGAAGCCAGGAAATGTTTTAACAGAGTGAGCGGGGCGAGCTCCTTCCTGAAAAGCGAGTTTTCTGGAGATTTGGAGCGAAAGGGAGAGAAAGAGCAGTCCAAAGAAGGAAAGGAAGGGGCTATGGTTTCCTGGCCCCGCTGCTTTGTCTCTGGCTCCCTCTGCCTCTGGAAAACTAGCCACAGGACACAAAGATGCCCAGCTGGTCCCTGCCCGCCCAAGTTCAGATTAGTTGGCGCTTCTTTCCTTTTTAGCCCCAGCTCTTTCTCCGAGCGAGCAGGACGCGCAGCCCGGCAGCCGCTAGCTTGAGCTGAAGAGCGGGTCGCCTCCTAAGTCATCTCAGGAGCTCGGAGGAGGTGGAAGAGCGGGGGAAAGGGACGAAGAACTTGAGAGCTCCAAAGGGAAATCGGATGCGGAGAGGAGGAAAAGGTTCCCGTCGAGGCAGCAGAAAGGACACCCCTCCCCTTTTCCAATATTTCTTGGCGCGTGCCAATTTTTGGAGATCTTTAAAAAAAAAGCACCCAGCCCCGAGTCCCAACCCCTCGGCTGGCTCTTATGGGAATGAAACACTCCTCCCGTTGCTTGCTCCTAAGGAGGAAGATGGCGGAGAACGCTACCGAGAACGCCGAGGTAAGGAGGCGAGGCACAGGGACCGGCCCCGGGCCCCAATCCCGGGACAGCCGCAGCCACCAAGGCCAAACTTTCCCCACTTCTTCCGTGCGCCTCCCGCCCCAGCTGGCTCCTCTGCAGCGGTGCATTAGCTGCCCCCCCGGATCAGGAACTTTCCGCCTCCGTGTGAACGTCCCTGGAGCAGGGGGCTGGGGCAGGAGCACCGGCCGGGTGGCTGCAGCTGGGGCAGGGGAGCGCCTGGGGGGCCGGGCGAGCAGGGGCTGGGAAGAGGCTGGGTCCTTCAGCACCCTGGACAGCTCCGCTAGCGCGGGTGGAGCCGGCCGCTCTCCCCGAAGTGCCGGGGAGTTAGAGCAGGGTCGCTGCAGCACCCTGGACAGCTCCCGGCGCGGCCAAGCGGAGCTGTCCAGCGTGCTGCAGAGAGAGCATTTTGGGGGTTTTTTTCGCATTAGCTTCTTGTCCTTAATCGGCCTGTCCCTGCCTGGTGCTGATTTCCCCTTGGAAAAGCATCTCAGCGGCAATGGGGTCACCGGCGTTTGATAGATACTCACTGAGATCTCCTTGACCTGGCTGAGTTTGTCCAGGGGACTGGGGTTGTGGATATTCTCTTGTGCCCGGGGGGGAAGAGGTAGAATCAACCCCCAGCCTGCCTGCCTGCATGTGAGTGAGCGAGCGAGCGAGCGCCCAACTCTCGGTTTCTATTAATAGGCTATGCTTAGCGTTCGTGCTGAATATTTAACATATGGTTACCCGATATGCAGCACCGGGAAATGTGCATCCATCATGGCACTGCGTTTTAGCTAACTTAGACTCTCTCTCTCTCTCTCTCTCTCACACACACACACACACAGACAGAAACACACACGCTGACCCCCACGCTCTTGCAGAGGCAAGAGGGAGGGCAAGGGTCGGTCCAGTTCCAGTCTTTCACAGCTGTTTGAAAGGTTCTAGCCCCCAACATACTCCACCTCCCTTGCAGAGAATCCTGTGTGGCAGGGCGCTCATGCCTGGAAAGGGGTGGTGGGAAGATGCTTAGATGTGTTGCAGTTGCCCTGATAGGAGAAGAAGAGCGGGATTGTTTTAAAAGCACATCCTTTCAGCAATAAATCAAGGGAGCGTGCCATTTACTGCCTTATAACTCCCTCCAGTACCTTCATAGAAGGGGCTTCTATAAATAGCAAGGAGTCAGGCAGCACATCTGTAAACTGTCACAGCACTGATGGCACGTACTGTATCATATGTCCCAGAATCCTGGCCAGTAGTGGAGGCAGAGGAGAACAAACCCAGCTGGTTACTTTCAGAGACCTTCCTTGTCCTTAAAAATGTGCTTGGAGGGACAGTGGGAACCTATGGCCTGAGATGTTTGACTTTCACTCTTCCATCTAAACTTGATATCAATGCATTGGGGGGCTTATCCCCTCTCTTGCTATCTTGTGCAATGCTGCACAAGGTACATTATGCATTTGAGACATGGCTTTCTTTAAAAAAACCAAATCCACTTGGAAGGGATTGTATCCTGGTTACCTGAAAAGCAGAATGTTCAATTTTAACTCCTTGTTATACATGCACATGGAATACTTGTGAAATGAGAGCAAAATTATAGGCTGATATATTGCAGAGAGACATCTTCTATTTTATTTGTCTATGCATGAAGTCAGCAAGGATTGATTAACATCTAGTAAAATATTTTCTCAAGTTCATTAGCTTATTCATTTTCAGCTGTTAACATTTCTGAATCTTTACAAAGGAGAGAGAACCCCCATAAGCAGAAACACAACACATAAAATATGAGTGAATTTTGAAACTCTTTAATTAGCTAAATATTTAGTAAAACAAGCAGATGGCAACTTGGGGGTCCAATATGTATTCTCTAATCCTCTCTCCTTTCCCCAAATTCACTTGGAAAGCCTGTGAATGTTTTGAGGCAGAAAGAATGTGAGATGGGGCCCTTCATTTGTGTTCTTATCATAATGAAGTTATGAAGGATCCTTAAGTGGTGTGAACAAGCTCCACCTGAAGTCAATGGAGTCACACTGATTTACATCAGCAGATGATCTGGCCCATACCCTTAATTTGCTAAAGCACTAAGATACTGTGGTGGCAGGCATTATATAAAAAAGTGAGACACTCACTCAGACTGATGAGCAGTTAACAAATGGCCAGAATCTCTCACTGCCAAATTATTCTAAAATCTTCTGGGTCTTACTCATATTGATCCCAAGCTCTTAATAAAGCAATTACATGCATTTATCATTACCATTTTCTGATAAGGTACACTGAACCACAAAAATCCAATACCCACACAATGTCTTTCTCTAAGATCATCAAGGTTACAAGTGAGGTACATTAAGCACTTTTCTTATGGAGCACTGTGTGAATACAAAAAACAAACAAATGAGGGCCAGGAACCCTTGATCATGAGAGTAGCCCCAATGAAAAAAAAGGGACTACTTGAAAGTAAAGTAGGACTAGTTCTGCCACTGGAAACTTTACAGGATTTGGCCCATATTTGCTCAGTTTCTAGACATTTCAACTATTACCACTTGTTTTATGCATGCTATGGACTATACCCACAAAGGAATATTAGGTACCAGTGTAGGCATCTAACACAAAGATTTAGATACTCTGCACTGTGCTCACCTGCTGCCTAGCCCTGTAGCTACTTATATTCTGCTGATGCTTATGTTGCCCTGACAAAATCAACATGGTACTGGAATTTCTGACACTGGGCATGCACAAAGCTGTCTAAATTCTGATGCTGCTGAGTTGCTCATCATCTAAGCAGGAGCCTCCAAATCGCCATCTATCTTGTATATGGGCCTGATCTAGAAGGTATTTTTAGAAGCCACTTAAGAGCAAGCCTAGTGCATTGGGTCCTTCAGAAAACAAAACTGGAGGAGTGGGAGGTGCTGGGCACCCCAGAATAGTAGAAGTTGTTCCACTTTGTATAAATAATTCAATATTCATGGAGCCAGAACAAACACTGGAAATGACTTTCTATCCCACTAATTAGGACACCCACCTGCGAGACCCAGGTTCCCACTCCAGTTAATGTTTGATTATTTCATACACAATGGAAGTGGAACAACTTCAACTAGAGAAACTGAGAGAGTCCTACATCCGGATATGTCATGGCTTCACCTGAAGTCCAAGCTCTGACTCTGGGCTACAAGGTATAGGGACATCACCACCTCCTGAACTGTTTGTTGAAAAGGACTGATTTGGCTTGTGTTTAATAGATTCATGGCTCTGAAGTACAAGAGGAGATCAGCATGTCCCTCCAGCCCAGACTGAAGCACCTAACTCCATTTGAGGGCCAAAGATTAGATCACATCCCTCTCCTCAGTGTTCTATTTCTGGCTGCCTTAAGTGGCTGTCTGTTTTGTGCATTGGCTTCTCTGAATCCCATATTGAGGAGCCTAACTTCCCCCATCCAATATTTGGGGAGCCTGGGGACCTAACTGGGGGCTCAGGATTCCATTGGGCAGCAAGCAGCTAAAGTTATGCACTGCAATGTTGCGTCTAAGTTCTGTTGGTGGCTATAATTTTATGGGCCTGATCCAGCATCCAGAAAAATGAATGAGAGTCCTGCTAGTAACTTCAATGGGCTTTGTATATACAAGAAGTTTATTAGAGCTCTATTTGCTGGCATTTCTATAGTGGTCTTATATAGCGATTTATTTATTTAACGATGATATTCATGTGCTTTAAAGAAAAATAAAGGGGGCATCAAGAAGTTCTCTGTGCATAGTGCTCCCTCAGTGAAGTGAATTGAAGCTCCACACATGGCCTGCTTACAAGTTTTTGGCCCACTACCTGAATAACATACAGTGCAACAGCCAATACTACAGAACTTTTACTCTCACAAACCATCTCCTTGGCTTCAGTGTGGGGCTAATTATGGGAATAGGGCTGTGGGATCTTTGCCCAAATTATGGAACTGACCCTGCAAATCTTTATTCATGCAAACAGTCCCATTTCCATCAATGGCACAGCTTGTGTGAGTAATGGTTTCTGAACTGTGCCGTATAGGAATAATGCAAGGCAGAAAGACAGAAAATAAAGAGAAATGGAAAATTGCTTTTGGAAGAACATTTATGTAATGTGTCCCCAAAATCCCTATTCTTGTGCTCACATGGATTTCTTGGTCAGCTCTTTTAATGTGGGTGGGCATGAAGGAAGGAGATGTCAATTCTGTAGCTGAGTTTAGCAACCAAAAGCAAGTCATAACAAATATGAGTGCAGGAAGAGAGAGTGTGTGCCTGAAACATACTGTTATACAGTATAAGGCCAGATCATCTAGTCTTATGTGCTGTATCTCACAGGCTACAAACACCATCTAGCACCTGCATGTGAAACTGAGTAACTTAAATAAGACCAAAGTGTTACAGCCCTCAGAAAACTAGACAATTATATGCCACAGGCAGAGAATACGAGGGGTTGAGGTGTACCAGGTCCTGAGGCCTCGGTAATTTCAGGAAAATAAGTGAGTTGTATCGAGATTGTCCCGGCAAGTGGCCCACGTCAACATGCTGCAGAGGATGGCTAAAAAACCCCAGCATCACTGCCAATCTGATGTGGAGGAACACTCCTCCCTGACCTGCATATTGTGATTAGTTAAACCCAGACCACGGGAGTGAGAGCCAGCCAACCAAGCCACTAAGAGTGAGAACACTCAGTGCCACTTCAGAGCCCACAGCACACCCTGTCTATCTCCAGTTGTGGTCATCTTTGATATTGAGAGAAAGGAAATAAAAAAAAAATCCTCTCAGCATAGTTTGGCAGGAACAAAGTCCCTTCTTGACCCCTGCCAGTGGCTGGCTGAAACCCTGAAGCATGAGCTTTTAGGAACATAAGGCACAAATCAGAAGTAAGCCTCAGGGTTGCTGAGCCCTACCCCCCACCATCACCAGCAACTCCATTGTACTCTTGCACTCTTAAATTTGTTCAGCTCTCAAGTTAACCTAATTAAGTTGTTTGCCCCCAGAACTCCTACTGAGAGGCTGTTCCAGAACCTCTCCTCTCTGGTGGTTGGAAACATTTTTTCTCATTTCCAGCCTAAATTTGTTCATTGCTTGTTTACATCCATTGTTCTTGTGCCAGCATTTTCCTTTAACTTAAATGGCTTTTCACCTTTCTTGATGTTTACCCCCAGATGTGTTTAGAGAGAGCAATCATATTCTCTTGCAGTCTTATGGGGAGCGAGGAAGAGATCCAGATGCAGAAAGTAGTGTGAGGAAAAGGCATGCACGATACACACAGTTTATAACCTGATGGCTATAGTGAAAGGGGTTATATATACAGCTGGATGACTAGTTAATGACCCATCCACTGGTTATAATCATCTGCATGTACCATATTAATCTCTGACTGATATGATAGTCCATAAACCATGGAATGGGGGCACTTGGGCCATGGCCCAACCGCTTTTTGGCTGGGCCAAACTCATATGGTGTTGCAACCCTGTGTGCAAGATCACAATGCCTCTCACTCAAATTGGGATGGCGTGGATGAAGGGGTTCAAAGAACTGGGGCTGGAGGAGGGGAAGAAATGTCAGGTAAGGAGTGAAGTCTATGCCCCTCACTTTAAATGGCACTTCACAGTCCCTATAATAGTCCTATTCTTTGTTACTAGAGAATAGGGGTCTCAAACACATGGCCCGCAGGCCACATATGGCCCCTAAAGCTATTTCCTGCGGCCTGCAATGACACAATCATTACTGATATTTGCAATATCATTGTATGAAAAGGTTGGAGAAAGGATGTATTATTATCTTCATTTTACAGATGGGGAATAGATAGATTAAGTGATCTGCTCAAGGTCTCACAGGATGTCTGTGGAAGAGCCAAGAAGAGAAACTACATCTCCTGTTCTCAGCCTAGCACCTCAGCTCATAGACTTTAAGGTGGGAAGGGCTCATCGTGATCATGTAGTCTGATTTTCTGCCCGTCTCAGGCCATAGAACCTCACCCGCTCTTATAATAGGCTATAAACTCTGGCTGAATGGCTGAAGTCCTTCAATCACGGTTTAAAGCAGTGGTTCACAACTGTTTTGGCTCAAGGGCCACAGATATCATTTTTACGGCTCTGAATGGCTACCAGCCTCCACCAGCAGACCCCTTCCTGGCTCCTACCCCTGCCCCAAAGAAGTCTGCCTCCTCGCTGACTTTTTGTCTCCCTGACTGCAGCAGGGAAACCGTGCATGTCCGTAGCCCTTTATACTCCACTTGGGTCCCTAGGCAGTGGCTCCCTTTTGCAGCCAGGGGGACAAAGATCAGTGCTTCCCTCCCTCTGGCTCCAGGAGGGACCCCATGCCTATGGACCACTTTGCTGTGCTCCCTGCTTTAGACAGTGGGAGAGGAACACTGATCTCCCAGCCCCTTCACTGCAGCAAGGGACCTGCACTGGTCTTTTCACCCTGAGGAAAGATGCTCTGTGGTCTAGGCAGTGACTCGCTTCTGCAACCAGCAGGATGGGAGCCACAAGCTACTTTGAAAGCCCCCATGGCCCACAATTTGGGAACCACTGGTTTAAAGACTTCACATTATAGAGAACCCACCCTTTACACTATCACATTGCCCTCACACTATACTTCCAGAAAGTCATGGCTCTCTTCCATGGGTACAGACAGCCACAGACACTCTGAAAATGGTGTGATTCTGCAGCATCTCCTTGGTATGCAGAATGCCAATAGTCCATAAATGTGGCTCTGAACTCTGATTACTGTGGAGCTCAGATCTGTGAAAACGCCCTCGCTGCCACCATGGAAAAAGACATTAAGGTGGTTCGTGCGAAGGAGAAGGGCAATAGATCTGCAGTTACATCAATACACCACCCTATGGATAGGTGGGTGCAAAAATTGTGGGGGTACTGCAGTTTTGAATCTTTACCACTGCTTTGTGGTACATGAGTAGGATTTCATTTCCCACTCACTCCCGTGGAACGGGATTTGCCTCTTAATTAGTAATTAAAGTAAAAGTCAACACAAGCTAAAAACATATGTTATTGAGAGAGGCAGCCTGATGGTCACTAGATTGTTGGATTAGAACTGAAAAGACTTGGATTCTATTTTTGGCTCAGCCACTGGCTAGCTGGGTGATCTTGGACAAATGAGCTACTTCATGCCTCAGTTTTCTCATCTGTAAAATTGGGATAATGCTAATTGTCTCCTTTGTAAAGTGCTCTGAGATTTACCCATGAAAAACTATATATATTTATTTCAGAACATGACTTCAGAAACCCATGCATGAAGAATTACAGCTGAGTGGAAGTTGCTTATACCAAATAAGATGGGATTGGAGAGTAGAAGAAGTGATGATAGACTCTGACTCTTTTTGAGGCACAGTGCCAGCTGGCTTGTAGGATATCACTATTGAAAAACAGCTCGTGACATTTCTTTAACTTTATTGTGTGGCATGCCACATATCCCAAAACCTTATAACAGCAGAGAGCAGAAAGTTGCACTCTAAGCTGTGATGACAAACAGCATAGCTGAATTATATTGGCCAGAACCTTAGCCCATGCTCCATTTAGAACTGGGTTAAAAACAGTATTCCCATTCTGCAAGATTTCTGAATCTTTCCTGAAGCCCAAATCAAGCCCAAAACTGTGTGTGTGTGTGGGGGGGGGAATTGTGTACTGATAAAAAAAAATCTCAACTTGGTTCAAGTCAAAAAGTTCATTTTGATCATTTTGACACTTTGGTTGAAACAATTTTGGAATCAGGAGAGCTGTGAAAGCCGACTCTGTCCTGAAAATATTTTTGGTTTTGACAAATCAGCATTTTCAGCCAAAAAGAATTGTCAGAAAAATCCCAACTAGTTCTGCTGCAGCTGCTCTGTGATGCTGAAACAGTGAAAAGCAGCCGGAAAGGGATCCTAAGAATTTCCACCGACAAAAGCAATTGCTCAAGTAGTGTACAGCTTGTGCAGGGAGCAGAGTGTATTCCATTCTGTCTTATCCTCAGATGCATCCTCAGCTTGTTCTGTGCCTCTGCAACCTTTAGGGGACCCCTTAGGTGCTCTAGTTTATAATTGGTTTCTAGCCAATCCAGGACTGGGGGGGTGGAACTCTAGCTGAGCCCCACCAGCCTTTCTCCACTTCAATTGTGCAGGGCACAACTTTTGTTCAGATGAGGATTATACCTAGTGTAATTAAACGCACTCTGTTCCTACTCAAAACTAATACAATGTTCAGGTTGTGAAATCAAACACTAAAAGCCAGGACATGCTCCACATTAAAGCATCTCCTCCAATATTATCCCAACCCATAGCATAACTTGGATATTTTGGGGGTATGCATTAATACTGTTAAGTAAGATCCAGGAACGTTTACATTTAATAAGAATCAGAGAACTTAAAGAGAGGCAAGACCTACTTGATCTTCTGGTCTGTTTCCATGCTTGTCTAGGAGCATCCACTGTGGCATGTTTGTTAATGAACAACCTACTTACACATATGCTGTTTCATAGTGTAGAATGTCCTTTTTGTCTTGGGGGCTGATTGCGCTTTCTTTGGGGCGTGTTTGTGATTCTACTCTAACCCAAGAGAATTCGAGGAGTGTGCATGAAGGGCTACATGGGGAAGGTGTATTCTACACAGGAACATGAGAATTGCCATTCCGGATCTGATCTTTGGTCCATCTAGTTCAGTGTCCTGTGTCTGACATTGACTGGCACTAGGTGATTCAGAGAAAAGTGCAAGAACCCATGCAGTAGGCAGATGGGTACAGATTTAGGACAGTTCAACCAGCTACAGCTTGGGTGTCTAGGGCACAATGGATAGTGGAATTAGAACTTTTGTCTCCCTCCCTCCCAGCCCTCCTGACCTTGCCCCAGGACGGCAGCAGACTTTTGTGCCAAAGGTACAAGGAGGACACAGGGCACATCACATTCACATCTTTTACCTGTAAACTATATTTAGATCATTGCTAAAAATAGACATGGCAGATGAATGGCAAAGTCAGTTGCTTCAGGCTCCCATTTCAAAGAGCATTCTGCTGGTTAGTATGTTGCTCACTGGCTCTAACAGCAGCTTGACTCTGATCTAGGTTTGGTTCCCCTGAGCTGTGCCAGCCCTTGCTTCTGCATGGCCGCTTCTGCATGTGGAGAAGCTGTGTCGCGTTCTTTGTGCACCGCTCCTAAGAGTGCTGCCAGAAGTGTTTAATCTAAAGCTGATGGACAGAGAAGCTGGCTGTTATTCAGAAGATTCAGAGGCTGTTTCTGGGAATTGGAAATATAAGTGAATGAACTAGACAGGAGCAAAATACCCACCACTCCCATTGACTTCCCTGGGCTGCTGACTGCTCAGCACTTGGTTTATGGTCAAGTCCGTATTCTGGGGACTGAGGGGAAGGGTCACATGGATATTAAGTTTAGTAAATAACTTGGGGTTTCCTACCCCATTTTCCTTTCCTCTGTGGGACTGACCTCTAAATACAATAAATAAAAACATCTCCGTATTAAGGAGAAAGAGAACTACTCCTACAGCCAGATAGGACAGCTCTGCGAGCTACAGCAGTGCCCTTACATAGGTACAAAGTCACCTCCAGTTCTGCAGTTTCCCATCCATAAACAACATGCATAGAGCATTCCTTTGTCTTCTACTCTGGGCCAGATCTGCCTGGCTAGTGTCACTTGTGGTTCCTGTCTTCATGGAGATCTTGCACATCCTGAGCACAGAGAATACGACCATGTCCTGCTGCTGCACAAGGGCACAAAGGAGGGGAAAAAATCCCTTGAGCCTTTTCTCCATCCTTCAGTGTCTGCACAAGGCTGGATCCAATTTAGCCTCTAGAATTTAAAAGGAAATTAGATGGGCTTTGTAATGAAAGGAATATTGAACTTGGTGGCCCTAGAGATGCCTTTTGCCTGAAAGTCCTCGGCTCAGAGAATCTAATAAGATAAAAATTATTTTAAAAGTCAGATAAAATTTTCTCCCCTTTGCTTGTAAAGCCCCAAATTGAGGCTTGTTTTGAAAAATTGGACTGGAAGATGGATTATTTTTGGTTTCATTGGATTAACAATTTGGAGAGTTAGACATCAGAACTGGGAAGGAGGAGGATTCAGGCAGTCTCTGCCAAGGTTTTTTTTTTTTTAAATCTCTGTTAAGTGCAGTGATGGAAAATAATTTATCCCTGTATTCTGAATATGAAATGCTCCAGCATCATAAATAAATTGGAATGTCTTGGCTTGCCAGCCAGAACTGAAAATTCCAGTAACATAACATATGCAAGGAAATGATGGAGAGAAAAAGTTCTGAGCTAAAATCCTGGAGCTGGGGACAATAAATAGAAAAGTGAATGCTGAGGTTAAGGTGTTACTCTCAGACTTAGGAACACACATTTAGTTCCATGTGTTGCCCCAAGCCTTCTGCATGGTCATGGCCAAGTAACTCAGGGTACATGTACACTTCAGGCTGCGGGAGGTGGGAGTGATTCGCAACTCAAGGAGCATGTCAATGAGAGCTGATGTGCTAAATATAAAGTGTAGCCATGGCAGCACAAAGGGCTAGCTGCTTTGAGTATGTATCCATCTGAGACGCTAGGCATGTACTCAGGCTGGGTAGTCCTGCCCATGGTTGGTGGCAGCTACAGTCTACTTTCAGTATGCTAGCTTGATCTGAGGTATGGGATACAAGTACTGTATTCAAGCTAACTTGTGGAGAAACTCCAGTGAAGCCAATGGTGTTAAACTGGTGTAAATGGAGGTCAAAATCAGGCCCATGATGTGTCATCTTACCCTTTTCTCCATCATTAAAGCTGAGGCCCCTTTATTAAGTCTCTGGGAGAGTGTGAGGAGACAGGGCTAGAGTACATTTTCTCTATTGAAACAGAATTTTTGTAGAGAATTTTTGTTGAGATACATAAGGCAGCTGGTATAAGTCAGCATAGTCCACTGAAGTCTGTGGAGCTCTGCCAACTGACACAAGCTGAGTATCTGGCATGTTGTTTTTCCTCCTGCATGCTTTGGTGATTTTTCTTACACTGTTTACAGAGGATGAATTTTTTAATAGGTTTAAAAAAATAGTAAACAGACATCTATGTTAAAGTGCTGTTTTGGGTCAAACACTTCTTGTTCTCTATTTACCCAACAAAGATCAGGCCACATCCCAGAAGCCACATCTGTTCCCTCCCCCCACAATCAGTTTTTGCTTCAGCTGATGCATTCTAAAAGAAGGCACCAAGTCTGACCTTCAGTCACAGTGGCTATGTCTACACTGAGAATTTAGTTTGAATTAAGGAGGCTTAATTTGAACTAAATTAGTTTATGGGCAGACAGGCTTTCCTTAGTTTGAACTAAGGAATTCCTTAGTTTGAATTTAGGAAAGCTTAGTTCAAATTTGTAAAACTTGCCTTTGGTTCGAACTAATGCAACAGAGCTGTGTTAGTTTGAAGTAACTGTTAGTTCAAAGTAAAGGTAGTTTGGCCTTCTTCCTCCCAGGGTGTCTTTCTCTTTTTATGGATTGGGTGGGGGCATGGCCCTTCTTGGGTGCCATGTTGCCATACTTCCCATGGTGCCCCTCTCCTAAGCTGAACTAGCAAGTCCTGTGCGTGGACATGCTAGTTCAATTTAGGTTCCTAGTGTGGACATTCTAAGTTGAACTAAGTTAGTTCAAATTAATTGCAATTAGTTCTAATTAATTAATTCAAACTAACTTAGTTTGAACTAGCATTATTAAGTGTAGACATAGCCAGTGGGATCTAGTCTCTTCTCTAGTGTCCTGATCCTGTGAAATATTAAGCGCCATCCACTTGGATTGACTTCACAGGCAGCTGAGGGTGCTCAGCATTGCAGAGGCTTGAGGTTTGTCCACATTTCACATGAAGGTGTGATTATAGCACAAGTTGATAGACCTGTGCTAGAGTTAATCCAGCTAGCAGAGGTAACAACAGTAACGAAGATGTGGCTTCATGGGCCAGCAACCCAAGTATGTTCCCAGGATCCCAGGCACCATTTAACATGAGCAGTTAGCCTGTGCAACTGTATTCAGAACCATTATTACCCCTCATTAACTAGATTAATGCTAGTATTGATACGCCTTCTCAAACTTTGTAGGTATGCCTACTACAATACACCTTCACTAGCAGTATGGACACACGATTTGAGAACTTAACATCCTGCTTATGTGATTAAGAGTAACATGACTTTGGAGAAGAAGTCCACAAGAGAGTGATTCATCCTTGATTTACACTCACTGTCCTCCATAATGTTAATTCCTTGCCATAATCATTAGATCATTCTAACTTTGTGGACTAAAAGCCTTATCCTATGCAGGTGGAGTGTAAGACCTAACCAAGTCCTATCTCTACTTTTCTGTCTTCTCCAGAAGTGCTCATTTCAATTCAGGGTTGAGGTTTACTTGCCTTTTGGAGCACTGTGCATATTTCTTTCAACATGTGAAAGCTTTTCGGAGTCCTGAGCTCTGCCTCTGAATTTCTGCAGCTGGCAGGATTGACTTGTCAAATGCAAGGATATGGAAAATTAAGGCTGACATTCCATTTAGCTTATTTCTTGATTAAATATTGGAGTTTACATATTAAGCCGCACAGTGTTCTCCTACTAATGCTAGACTTAAGAATACCTGAGTCAGTGAGGGATGAATGTCAGCTGCAGAAGAGCAGAACAATCACAGGGAAAAAGTGACCATTTTTAGCTAAACCAGTTGGAAAAACTACTGGTCCACTGCACTCATAGGTGTGGTTTCAAAGATAATGTAATACAGGCAAGAACATAGTACATCATGGGAAATGTAGTCTGACCAAATAGGTCCGTATACAGAGAAAAATGGGAGCATGAGACACCTCAACTACATCTCTCATACAGCTTGACAGTAGTATTTTCAAACAGATTTTTTTTTTTTTTAATTTGAGGCTGATTTTCTTTTATCAGCTTTAAAGGCCACATTTTTTGGTTTTTGAATTTCTGGTGAAGTATTAAATGTTCTGCAGAAAAGTAGCTGAACTACCTAACCTTCAACAGTAAGTTGTCTCTCAGTGGTCAAAATGAACCCTGTATTTGCAGAAAGATGGCTGGAAACATAAGAAAACAACAAGCAGTTGTGTGGCACTTTAAGACTAACAGATTTATTTTTTGCATGAGCTTTCGTGGGAGAAGATCCCACTTCCTCAGATGCTTCGAAGATGGATGAACTTACAGAAAGGAATGAAACTAAATGCAAGGGTGGAAGCACTTCCATCTTCCTAATCACTCGATGATGGATTTGTTAACGACTGTCATTAGAGATGTACCTGGGACATCAAGACTCCAAAGAGAAACAGCTGAACTTGAATTAATATGCAAACTAAACTCTGTGAAAGCAGGACTCAATCGAGATTATGGGTTCTTTTCACATTACAAAGGGTAATTTGACTTCAGGCTTCCCATTCTTTAAGCCTGTAAACTGCTCTGATTTGCTGTTACTTTATGACCTGATCCTATGTTTTACACCCCCTTGCATTTAGTTTCATTCCTTTCTGTAAGTTCACCCATCTGCGAAGCATCTGAGGAAGTGGGATCTTCTCCCACGAAAGCTCATGCAAAAAATAAATCTGTTAGTCTTAAAGTGCCACACAAATCCTTGTTGTTTTTTTACTGGACTAGACTAACACGGCTATCCCTTTGGAAACTGGAAACATAAGCACTTTCTGGGTTGCCTGATCTGTATTTCTTATCATACTTGTCTACTATCCTGAATCGTATTTTTCCCTAAAGCACTCAGAGCAGAGTATGTGTGACACAAAGGCTGTGTTCACACGCACAGGGTTATTTCGAAACAAGTTGCGTCGAAACAACTTGTTTCGAAACAACACCTTATTTCGAAATATCTTATTTCGAATTAACAAAATGTTAATTCGAAATAAGAAAAAAAGCAGGAAACGAAATAGCAAGTTCACTGTGTGAACATGCTATTTCGTTACCCCTGGGGGTGAGCCGCTGCTGGCTCACCCTGCAGCCCCAGAAAGGGGGCTGCAGGCACCAGCAGGGGGTGAGCCGCTGCGGGGTGGCTCAGCCCCCCCGCCAGAGCTGCCCCCAGACCCCGCCGGCGGGTCGGGGGCGCGGGGCTGAGCCCGCAGCCCAGGCTGCTTCCCCGACACCGCCAGCGGGTTCGGGGCGCCGGCTGCCCTCCCGACACCGCCGGCGGGTCCGGGGCGCCGGGCTCAGCCGGCAGCCCGGGCTGCTTCCCCGACACCGCCAGCGGGTTCGGGGCGCCGGGCTCAGCCGGCAGCGCGGCTTCCCCTTGTTTCGAAACAACTGTGCGTCGTGTGAACATGGTTTTTTTTGTTTCGAAACAACGAGGTTGTTTCGAAACAAAAGTGCCGTGTGAACACAGCCAAAGACCTTTTTTTTTTTATGAGCATTGGTTTAGAAAAGGTTACCCTGTATAATAGAATTAAGATAACTCAGAGAATTGTTCTTTGCATTTCTGATTTTTTTATACATTACTTTCAGTTTTTCCTACTTTCAAAAGAAAAAAAAAAGGCTTTTTGGAGTACCTGAATCTAACAGGAAGCTAAAATTGTCAGATGAGGATTCTAGGCTATGAAAGTGCTGTCAATCGTTACTCTGAGGGTGCAATTGTATTCTTTAAGGATTCTTTTCTGTACAAGAGGCATACATTTGGACAGCCTCTAGGCAATCATTTCATTGGAAAAAATATCTTTATGCATCTTTCATGTCATCTCTTTACCTGCAAGCTCTCTAATCCTTTCCTCAGCAACAGACCAATAATGTTCCTAAGTGCTCATAAAATATTTCTTGAAGTTCCTGCCTTGTAAGTGGCAGAAACATGTATTCAGTTTAATATTTGCTTGAGAGATCTGTTTCCAGTTAATGCAACCGAGCAGTAAATAGAGACAGTCTGATCTCATGCTGTTTGTACCCGGGTGTAAATCCATCAATTTTAGTGGAATTATTAGTGATTTACAGTGGTGCAAGTGACTTCAAAATCACCCTATTAAAATAAAGATGATATCCCTATGTATCTACTTATGCTGGCATTTGCCATCTTATTGATTCTTCAGCAGTCTCTAAAGGTTATGGTACATGATTTCACGGGTATATAAAATTATAGTGATATGATCTCCCTTGGATCCCTTTCTCATTTAACAGTCAAACATGTGGAAGGATATTACTCAATGATCAAGAGCTGAATTCAATATTAATAGGGAGACTACACAACATGTTGTGCTCATTCATGTTAGCATTTTTAGCAACAACTCATTATGGTATACAATAAAATTAATATCACAGGTAAAATTTTTTGTGGGCCTAATCCAAATGCCATTGGGAAGGCTTCCATTGACTTCAGTGAGTTTTGGACACTCATTTTTAAAGCCTGGTTGATATGTGAGTATCTCTGTAAGGGCCCTGTTCTGTCAGCTTTATTCTCACTGGCTATGTCGACACTAGAGGGCTCGGTTAAGTTGACTTAAAAAGGCTGCCCTAAAGTCGACTTTATTAAGTCAACTTAGAGAGACCACATTTTTCTAAGTCAAATTTATTAAGTCGACTTAAACCAGGGACCCACTTAAAGTCGACTTTACGTGGGTCCTCTGGCTTAAGTTGACTTTATTGAGTTGACTTAAGTGGCTACCCTGGCTTAAGTCTACTTAATAAAGTCAGCTCAAGTGGACGTATTGTGTTAAATCACCTTAATAAAGTCAACCTAATGCCTAATGTCAATTTTAAGGGCAGGAGTTATTAAATCAACTTAAGGAAGTGCTTAAGTCGACTTAATAAACTCCAAATGTGGCCATGGTTAAGTCGACTTACACCTCCAGTGTAGATGTACTCAATGAGTTGCGCTTAGACAAGAAATCCAACTGAACTCAGTGGGACTATTCATGTGCCCAAGACCTAATCAGCATGATTATTTAATTAGAATTAGGTCCCAGTTTAGGAAGATATTTAAGCTTGTGCCTAATTTTACACACCAGTAATTCCAGGGGAATCTGTAGACTATACATGTGCATGCATTTAGGCTGAGCACCTTGCTGAATCAAGGCCTAAAGCACTAAAAGGATTTAGACGTTGTGATGCTCAGTATTGCAATGCCTGACTTTTAGGCATCTAGAAAACCTCTGGGATCCACAAAACCTGAGTTAGGCGCTCAGGCTTCCTACACAATGAATATAGGGTGACAGGTACCTAAGACTGGGATTCACAAAAGCCAGCATGGTAAGTGACTCCTCAGCTAAGCTAGCCAATAAGAGAAGCAATGGAGAGAGATGTGTCTGAAGCTCTGTCCTCTCAGGGAATTCAACACCTAAGTCCATGCTAGAAGGAAGCATCTATCTCTGCTCAGGATTCTCAGTGGTGAACTCTCTTTAGCTATTTCATCTTGGGAAGTGGGAGACAACTTTTTTAAGTCTGCCCTGCCCCAACCGGATGAAAAGAAGTTTGAACAGGGAATTTTCCACCAGTCAGGTGAGTGCCCTAACCAATGGCTTACTGCAGCAGTTCCCCAGATGTGGGTCATGATCCCAGCTGGGGTCATTTCATCTGCAGATGGGATCATAGCAATCCTGAGCGTGCAGAGGACACCATTTTACAAAATGGCTTCCTTCACACCATCTAACCACCCCTCCACCATATGAACGAGGTCCTGTCACAGAGGATGCTATTTAGCTCTGCAAAACGGTGTCCATCATTCAAGATGCACGCAATGTATATGCGTGAGACTATGCAGTCTGGAGGACGCCATTTTGTAAAGGAAAACTACAATTTTCATGTTGTCTGCGGCAGTGGGAAATACATCTGAAAATGGGGTTCATGTTGACAGAATGTTAAGGAACAGCTAGATTACATAAAATCATAGAATCTGGAAGGGACCATGAGAGGTCATCAAGTCCAGTCCCCTGCATTCATAGAAGGACTAGATACCCTCTTAAACTGTGACAGCTGTTTGTCTAACCTGCTCTTAAATACTTCCAGTGATGGAGATTCTACAATCCACCTAGGCAACTTATTCCAGAGGTTAATCATCTTGACAGTTAGGAATTTTTTTTCTAATGTCCACCCTGAACCTCCCTTGCCATAATTTAAGTCCATTGTTTCTTGTCATATCATTGGGTGCGTGGTACCCTGGGTGGAGTGTAGTCAGGCACGTCAGGCAAGATGTGTTCTTGTATTGTGTCCAGCGCTGATATCAGGTTGGCTGCATGTGTGAATGTGTGCATGAGTCTCTGAAGGAATGCTTCCTCAGGATTACCCCTGGCTCAGATATCTAGTGGGAACTTCATTAGTCCAGTGATCTAGAGCATGGCTTGGACCTTAAGCAGACTACTGAGTTAGCCTGGTGATCCTAAGCTGAGATATTCCTTTCTTTGATGCTTCGGGTTACCTTTGGCTCAAAGCTCAAGTAAGGACTCAGTTAGCTTAGTGATCTGGAGCCTAGGCATACCCTGAGTGCAAGAGGTAAACTGAGGCAACACTCACAATCAAGGAAACCAACACAACCATGGATCTTTTTAGAAATGAAGGTGCCAGGCTAGGCTTTATTGCAACATAGCACTATTGCAAACAATCCATAACAACAGATTTGTTGGCAGCATTTGTGCTCTCAGTGCAATGGAACAGCCCAACTGACAGCAGGACTTGCTGTCACCCTCTTGGCTGCATGAAGTTTGGGCTCTGGGGCTCCTATTCTTATACCCTACTCAGACCTACCGACTCGGCCCCCTTTGGGATCCAAATTTACCTTGGTGGTCCACATACAGCTTTCTTGATGCCACCCGTTGATTTGATAGGTCCACACACCATTGGACATCTCTATCCATCAAGGTGTCATGGTTTGACTGAAACTTTACTTATGTAATACCTCCCTATCTCTTTGGCATTATTCATTGGTATTAGACCAACTCAATACCTTTCAGGTTCTTTTCCATTTTTCATACTTATTACAGTTTCAGCTTGTTTCTTGCCAATTTCAGTGAAGTCGAACTTCACAATTTGTTTCATGTCTGTACATTCTGTTCAGACCCCCTATTGGAGTACTTTGTTAGGGCTTGAGCCAACACGTAGGCTGTGTTCACACACAGGGGGTTATTTTGATACAGTTGTTTCGAAACAACTTGTATCCAAATAACACCTTATTTCAAAATAACTTAATTTGAATTAACAGTATGTTAATTCAAATTAAGGAGAAAAGCTCAAAGCAAAATAGCAGGTTCAGGCAACAGTTATTTTGAAACAAGTCACCGTTGTTTCAAAACAACATGTTCGCATGGCATTGTTTCGTCCCCGCATGGGGTTTAACTTGTTTCGAAACAACGTCGTTGTTTCTAAACAACAGTTCCCGTTGTTTCAAAACAACCGTGCGTCATGTGAACAGGGTATTTCTTATATCAAAACAACCTCTGCTGTTTTGAAATAAGAGTGCTGTGTGAACACAGCCGTAGACATTTCTACTCATTTTTCCTATTTTAACCTTTTACTTTCTTCCACACACTGGAGACTTAGGTTGACTTAACCTGCCTTAAACCAACCTAAGGAACTCCTTGGCCAAATTTAGAATTTATTAAGTCAATTTAAGCACTTGTTTAAGTCAACTTAATAATACCTGCCCTGAAAGTTGACTTAAGTGTTACATCAACTTTACAGAGCAGGAGGGGCTGAGGCCTCACCCCGGGTCCCAATCTGGCTCTGGCGGTCTGATCCAGCTCTGGGGTCCCAATCCAGGCCCAGTAAGTGGCACGGGGCTTGGCGCTGGTTCCTGCCTGTGCTGGCAGGTGGCTGAGCCCAATCCAGCCCCAACCTGCTTGCCGCAAGTGGCAAGGGGCACGGAGCCAGCTCCTGCTGCTGCCAGCAGGCATCTGGGAGCCCGATCTGGCTCTGAGCCACTTGCTGGTGGTGGGAGGAGCCATCTCTGAGCCTTTTGCCACTTTCAGCAAGCAGCTCAAGGCCAGATGAGGCTCTCAGCTGTTGCCATTGGTGGCAGGATCCAGATCAGGCTCCTGGAAATTGATTGGGCCCCTGGAGCCAGATTGGGATCCAGAGAAGGGCAGAAGGTGGCATATATCTACACTGGAGACAGTGCAGACATACACTTTAGTTGACTTTAACAAGGTCAACTTTAAGTCGACTTAAAGTCAGCCTTGTTAAGTCGACTTAAAAGAGCCCTCCAGTGTAGACATAGCCACTGGCAGTTAAAGAGAACAGGTTTTCTCCCTCCTCTTTGCAACAGCCTCTTGGATACTTGAAAACTGTTATCAAATCCCCTCTCAGTCACCTCTGTTCTTAATTAAACAAACCCAGCTCTTTCAAGCTTCCCTCATAAGTCAGGTGTTTGAGACATCTAATCATTCGGGGGTCTGCTTGCATAGGCATGTTTGCCTAATAGCCTAATGTAGGTCTCCCTCAATCTGGCCTGTTGAAACTGTTCCACTTTGGATAGATAAATCAATAAACATTAATTTGTCTAGAAAGAATGTGAGAGTAGCTCAATAACTTTGTGGTTAGAGCACACATTTGTGGAGTAGGATACCCAGCCTCCTTACGTCCATGACTCTTCAATAATTTATCCACAGTGGAATAGTTTCAGCTGGAGAGACTGAGGGTCCTTATATCAGAACATCCTATAGCCCAGTGGCTAGGAATGCACCTGAAAGGTAACAGATCCTTGTTTAAATCCTTTTCACTCCTCTTGTGGCAGGGGGACGTGAACTAGGGGTCTTCCACATCCTATATGAGTAGCCTAACCATTGGGTTGAAAGTTATGAGAAAAATCCCCCCCATTCCCCAATGATTCTGGGTGGAGGTAGACACTATGCAAATATGCATATGGGATCAGACCCTTGAAGATGAGAAGGGCAGAGAGACCCCATCTTCCCCCGATTCCTTCATTGCACTGGGCTTTGGATGGCTGGGCACCTAAAGTGAGGCAACAGAGTGCATGCCCAGAGGCAGAACCATAAGTGCCTAAAGAACTTCTAGCGTAAAAAGTCAGTGCCAAGTGAATTTAGGCACCTATAGGGTTAGGCAGCAGCTGAATGGAGGTTTTGTGAATACCAGTGGCATCCAAATCTGTGGTTTAAGCTCCAAAATGGCAAAATCCCTTTGTGAAACTGGCTGTATGAGTCTGATCTAAATCCTTTAGAAGTCAGCTCCAATCTTCTCATTGACTTCATCAAGCTTTGGAACACACACTAAAATAACATTAATAGGAGCTATGTATACAGATTGGAAATGTAATATACTCCTCAGGCCTGAAGTTGTGGGCTGCTGATCTTTCTCTTTCAAAGAGATTTATGTTTAACACAAAAACAGCAGTGTATCTTTAACTCCTTGTTTGGCACATCACTTCTCTTTGCATATAAAGGTTTTTAAACTTGGTGAAGCAAAACTAAATATTAGTTAATGACCAGCTATAAGGTAGTCTACCATATTAAGTTAAATCCACCTGGGGTTTCATGAGCGTGGGTTTGGAGGAGGCATATCTCATCTTTATTATCAAAAGAGGATTAGACAATGCAGTGATTCAGTGGTCATCCCCCCCCCCCAATTAGGCTTAGAGAGAGGCCACTATATCTCATTACGTCATACAGAAAAATAGGTAGACTCACAGACCAGGGTCCTGGCCCTCTGTATGGGGCATAATCTAACACCCAAGCATCCTGGTTGCAGCAGCCAGCAATCAACACTGTCTATAGCCCTGACCCTCTGGGTGAGGCACAGCAGCATGCAGTATTTTTAACCCAAGCCTCCTGGATGGGGCAGACAGCAACTTAAAACAGCCTGCGGCTCTGACCCTTTGGGTGGAGCAGAGCCATAAGCAGTTTTTTTGCCAAGCTTGCTGGGTAGGGATAAACTAAAACCAAAGCACATGCCATTCAGCCTAACATGAGCAGGCTGCCACCCCAGAAGTGGGTGGTGGCAGAGGACAGGGGGAATTGGGCCTACCCTGTTCCACCAGGATTCAGCCTAGAGCCCTAAGAGTGGCAGGTGGTCCAACCACTGTGGCAGAGGGTAGCACAACCAAACTAATGTCTGGTTCCCCTGGGCTACTTTCTACTGCTCCTCCTTGACATGGCTATCTAGGCTACCTGCTCCTCCTTGGCATGGCTACCTAGTCTGCAAGTCCTCAGTTTCCTGAGGGTAGGTGGCAGACAGTGGTCTCAGCAACTCTTCTCCAAGTCTCCTCCAGGATGAGGGCACCACATGACCTGGGAGCAGGTCCAGAGTCCTGTAGTGGACTTAAGGTATCTGCTTATTTCCCTAGTTTCAGCCCAAATGAACAGAGGGGCCTACCTCTTATACTTCTTGTCCCCGCCTCCCACCATGCACTACTTACAGTTGGGGGCTGGCTTGGCTCTAGCCAATGGAGGGGGGTGGAATGGGACCTCCCTGTCAAGTTTTGCGGGTGGTCACTCTGTCTCACTACAGACAGTCACATAATGTAATGCATCATTACTTAAAAAAAAAATCTAAAGACAGACTATTTATCTAAAGTATCTGGTAATAGAAAGCTTTTAATAAGATGTAAATTATCACTGCATAAAAAATCCTGCTAACTTAAAGTTTGGTTTACTAATGTATTTTTTCACAGCATGATCACAAAAGAGCAAAGAAATAATATATTAAGACAACAGTCATACCCAACACAATTCTAGTTGCCTACTTTTAGTGCATCACCAGCATGATACTGTCACACCAATATACTAACTATACACAATTTCCATTTAACTGTACTACCAACTTTGCTATCACTGAGCTAAAATTTAAAATGCACAACCTTAACTCTGAACTTGAGCTCAGTTAAGCACCTAATATGATTTTCAAAGCTATCTAAGCAGCTAGGTGCTTAACTCTCAGTTATTTCTATAGGAGTTAGATCCCTAACCTGTTTATGTGCTTTTGAAAATCTCATTAGATGTTTCTCTGCACCACTAGGTACCTAATAATCTTTGAAAATATGGTCTCAAGCAATGTAGGAGCCCAAGTTTTATTGAAATGCTTTTGAAAATAGTATCCTATATAATTTATTTAAAAATTATGTAGAAAATTCAATTGTCAAAGAGTTATTGTGCCATATGTGGGCAGTAAATTAAATAATTAAAGTATAAAACGGATTTAAACTGGAACTCTCAATGCTTTACAGGGAAATCTCAATGAAACTTTAAATATCAAGGCACACTACCAATTCTTCCATATGATATGATCAAGGCCTAATTCATCCTTCATTCTTGGAAGCCAGAATTATATTTTACATAAAACCATGGTCAGTTTGATTTTAAAAAGTTAGCTAAATATGCCACAGCTATCTACTTATGGAGATCATTTTCAAATCAATTTAACATATCAATATAATTTTGAATTGCTATTGGACTCACACAGCACCTTTTGCATTAAGATGAGACTAGTTCTCTTGGTGCTTGTGTTTACTGAGTCATTAACAATATATTGTCTTGTAATGTGTTTCATGGTAATGCACATAAATATTCATCACACTCTGTAAATCATGTTGTGTATTTTCTGTGCTGAATACATAATATTTAGGGCCTCTCTGTGGAGCCTGACATTGCCAATTACCAGAGGGGTTTCGGTGATGAGAAATATCAAACGCTCACAACAGGCTAGAGGCCATCAAGGGCTTGAGTTTCAAAAACACAGTGATGGCAGCTCCAATTAAGGTCAATGGGACACCATCATAGCATTTTACTTTTACTTTTCACAGGTGTAGGTGACTACCCAAGGTGCATGACATTGTTGAACCAGGCTCCATGTCTGTAAAGGTATAATAAGCAAAAAGCAGAATCAGAACATTACCGTTAAATTAAAAGAGCCACACAGAGTGTACAACCATTCCACAATCAATGGGAGTTATACATATAAAGGAAGACCAGAATATCAATTCTGGGTATTACCATGTGGGATCTTTGTATAGACTCTTAGAATATTAGGGTTGGGAGAGACATCAGGAGATCATCTTGCCCAACCCCTTGCTCAAAGCAGGACAAACTTAACTAAATCACCCCAGTCAGGGCTCTGTCAAACCATACTATAAAAAACCTCTAAGTACAGAGATTCCACCAGCTCCCTACATAACCCATTCCTGTGCTTCACCAATCTCCTACTAAAAAGGTGGTCCTAATACCCAGCCTAGACCTCCACCACTGCAACTTGAGACCATTGGTCCTTGTTCTGTCACCTGCAACCACTGAAAATACCCTAGCTCCATCCTCCCTCAACCCCCTCCTCATTCTTCTCTTCTCTTCTGCAGACTAAAGAAGCTTAGTTCCCTCAGCCCCTCATCCTTCCTGTAGTGGAGGGCCCAAAACTGGACACAATACTCCAAAGGTAGCCTCACCAGTGCTGAACAGAGGAGAATAATCACTTCCCTTGATCTGCTGACAATCTTCCTCCTAATACCATCCACTATAGTGTTACCTTCTTGGAAATAAAGGCACACTGCTGAATCATATCCATAATCCAAGGTCCTTTTCTGCAGAACAGCTGCCTCGCCAGTAGCTTCCTAGTTTGTAGCAGTGCATGCAGAGTCGAATCAAGGTTCTTGTGGGCCCAGGGGTCTGCGATTTTGCGGAGCCCCCTCCTCACCATAGTGATGATGGCAGCAGGCTGTGGTGCAGAGGCCCAGTGGACTAGCTAGCTGCAGGGATAGGGCAGTGCACAGCAATGGAGTGGGCAGGGACTGGCTCCTGGCAGATGGGCCAGGTGCTGGAGCAGGGTGGCAACTGGTGATGTGGTGTGGGCTGGTGTGCTTGGGTCAACCGCTGGAGGTGCTCCAGGCTAGTCAGCTAGGGCTGGATTAATTTTTGAGGGTGACGTGGCAGGGTGCCCCTTAGCTCAGGGCCAAGGGATGCAGTGCCTAAAGCTCCTTTATTAATCAATTCCTGAGCACATGGGATCTTTCATTTGAAGTGCAGGACTCTGCACTGCATTTGTCCTTGTTGAAACTCATCTGATTTATTTTGACCCAATCCTCCAATTTGTTTAGGTCTATGTGTATATGATTCCCATATTTTTATCCATTTCATTTTCTTTGTTATCACAAACCTTGAGAAAGGCCAGAGAGTAGCCAAAACACTGACTTTACCTCCAAAGTAAGTAAATCCAATGCCAGCTTTCAAATGGTGCTCAGAATGTAAAATGTTGAAATAGAAGTTCTCTGCATTCATATAGAATACCTTTAGGAATATCTGTAACACATGAACAGTGTTGGCATGGCTCCTGAAAGGTTTAATCCTGGGAGGTTTGCATGCCCTCAAGTCCCAGTGGGCCAAATGTTTCTCTGAGGTGCATCAGTATCTATCTGGAACAACTCACATAGCACATGGAAATAGTCTGGATTTACACTGATGTAAGAGAGCAGAATTTGGTTCACTGACATCAGCAGTACTTTATTATGTTCAGCACCAAAAAGGAATGAAAAATACAAATATCCAGTTACTTCATTCATGTAATTCTGAAATAACTGATTCAAAAGAGTTACTTTCTTGATCTGTTTGCTAGTGGTTTCAGGCACAGACTTCTAGCTTTTGCTTTGACTTTGACTCAGTTTAGCTTCTGGAAACTGTTGGATTTGTCTGCTTTGTTAACTCAGATGACAAATTACTGAGAAAATCCTCGCTGCAGTCAAATTGACATGAATCTGACCTTTCTGATGTAGCAGGGATTTTTGTTACTGTTAGTCACCTTTACTGAGCACTTGGATGAAAACTTTTATAAGTAAGGTGAATCATGTCCAGAAAATGTTTTTATAAGCTGCAATTTATAAGACAGCCGTTTCTTTCATGGCTTTAACCATTTTTGGTTCATTTTGAATGCCATGCTTTAAAGAGAAAAATGTCCAAAGAGATTCCTTGTGGGTTTGCACTCAGCTGTGTTGAAAATCAGATTGTTGGGAGCAGACTGCTCAGATGCCTTCCTTTTGTGCTTCATAATTGTTGTGCTGAAAAACAGCATGATTCCTAAAAGGAAAACAGCAGACCTAAGTCTTCTTAGATGCTGAGTGTCTTCCTGTCAAACACTTCAATGTCTAGGGGAAAAATCAGTTTTTAAAAGCCTCTGGTAATGCTCAAGCTCTTTATGGATTGAAATCAATGTTTGAACACTTTGTCTTGGAATCCTGTTCAAGGGGACAATAGTTTATCGAAGTCTAATTTGGGCAAGTTGTGAGATCCATTTGACAGCCCTCTGTTGCCTGAGGAATATGGTGTTATGAATTTTGTGTCTTGCCTAGCTTTTTGTAGTTAAAAGGAATAGAGCATTATGGGATAGCCTATGCTGTTGCTGTGAGTCTTGAGTTTATTAAAGAAGAATGGCCTGTTCTTCACTATCCCTGTGCCCATATCTGCAAGATTCTCTCTTAGTGTCAAATCATTCCCGCTATCAAATATAACACATGAGATTCCATTTTATGGCTTTACTAAATAACCTCATGTCTATGCATGTAAAGAAACCACGCCAGGATCTTTGTTTATTGGGATATGTCTACACTGGATGCTCTGTTAAGTTGACTTAAGAAGATTGATTTTAAGTCAACATTGTTAAGTCAACTTAGAGCATCCATGTTGAAAACTCCTGTAGACTGCCCGTGTCCACACTGGCAGCTGCTACATCGACTTAATGCTTAAGTTGACCTTATTAATTTGACCTAAGCCAGTGTAGATGGGGCATAGCCCTTAAATTGACTTAATGACTTTGTCTCCACTAGCCAAAGTTAGTTTGAACTTGTTAGTTTGAACTTAGTTTGAACTAACCGCGAACTTCTTAGTCCGAACTAACTGTTAGTTCAGACTTGTCCATGTTGTTAGTACAAACTAACTGCTTTAGTTCAAACTCAGTAAGTTCGAACTAAGGGTTAGTTCAAGTGTTTGCCATACTTAGTTCAAACTAATGTTCAAACTAAGCATTTAGGTTGCATTAACCATTGGTACTTACTAGGTCAAACTAAGTTTTCCTTAGTTTGAACTATGGAATTTCTTAGTTCAAACTAAGGAAAAGCTAGTGTGGCCGTGGGCTAATTTAATTTGAATTAAGCCTCCTTAATTTGAACTAAATTGCTAGTGTAGACATAGCCAGTAAGGTCAACTTAAAGGCTATGCCCCATCTACACTGGCTTATGTCAACTTAATACGGTTGACTTACACATTAACTCGACCGTAAGAGGTGGTGTTATTAAATTGACTTAAGGAAGTGCTTAAATCGATTTCATAAATTCCCAGTGTGGACAGAGCTTTCCTTAGGTCATCATAAGGAAGGTTAAGTTGATCTAAGGCTCCAGTGTAGACATACCCTGGCCCTTTGGGAGATCTTCATGGTGTGATACCTGCTATCTCCTCAGTATCTTTCACTTCCATATTTCTCTGTTCAATCAGTGATGCCTTTCTTTGATGAGGCCACAGAGCTGAAGGCATAGTTTCTGCCCTATATATAGAGAAAGCTCTCTCAGATCCACTTCTGTGGTTGCTGCGTGAATATTATCAGACCACAGCACTTGGCTTCCGGGGCCTAGTTTTGCAAAATGCATTCCCTGACTCAAAGCCCTGTGGGAAAAGTGCTTGATAGTTAAGTCAGGCTGGAGAGATGTTAGCTTTCATGCAGTTCCTTCCATTCTGGAGAACCCCCTCCTTGCTACTTTAAGGTTTCTCCGAATGCTCTGACCTTGTGGCTTGTGTTTCAATCTATTTGTGTTTTTGGCAGGCTTATGTGACTAACTCCGCATTTGCATATTTTCCAATGTGCCTTAATTTTTTAATGGAACATTCATTGTACATTTGCAGGCTTTCCAAACTGTGATTTTAAAAAACAAAAAATTCCAGTGTCATTCTATTAAGGTAGGGGTTTCAAACATCCAGCCTGTGGACTGCATGTGGCCTGTGGAGTTGCCACCTGTGGTCCCTAATGACCCCCAGAACCCAGGAGCTCCCAACCCCTTCGACCTGTGGGTGGAAAGTTAGCCATGGAGTGCTGAGCACTTTTCAAGTGCTGAGCCCGTCTGCTGGCTGGGAGCTCAGCTTCAGTAGTACTTCTGGGCAGGGAGGAGGGTCAAAACTCCTGTCCTGAGTATGCTGGGGGCAGGCGGGGGAGTTTAGTCTGTGGTGGGGCCGCTTGGTGGCCAGGTAAGGGGGCCATGGCTGGAGGGGAGGTTAGGGACTGGCAGCCGTTGGCGACAGGCTGTGGAGGGGTGTGGCCTGTGGGGTGCAGGGAGCTGGTGGCATGTTGGGGGGGGTGTTTTCCCTGCTGCCAGCCACAGAGTGGCCAGAGCAGGGCTGGGAAAGGAGGGAGTGCTTTCCTTGCTGCCACTGGCCACAGAGTGGCCAGAGCAGGGCCAGGAGGGTGCATCCACTGCCACCAGCCACAATGCAGCAAAGGCCAGGCAGAGGGCTGCTTCTGCCACTGTGGCTACAGAGTGGCCCACCAGGGCTGGGCAGGGAGGGGTGCTCTCCCCAGCGGGTCCGTGGGAGCACAGGGCACTGGCGACACGGTGCGGGGGGGGTTAGGGAAGGGTTCAGGGACTCGGGGTGACTTAGGGAAAGCTGGCGGCAGGTGGGGGTGTAACTGGCGCCATCCAGCGGAGGGCATCTAGATCCATCCCTAGCTGCCATGGGAAGGCAGCTGGGGACAGATCTGGCTCCTTGTCACCAGATTGGATTGGGCCCTGGGCGAGGAGGGCATTTTTCAGGATGCAGCCCTCGAGCCAATATCTTAGTCCGCATGCAGCCCTCATGGTCATTTGAGTTTGAGACCCCTGTTTTAAGGTCTTTTCTAGAGAGTGACACATCTGTACATCCTTAGGTCCAGTGCAATAAAATTTTTTCTCCAGTACATTAATGTTAGAGAAGGACAATGATGTAATCTTCTCTTTGGCTATGTCTTCATCTAAAATCTGAATTTGGACTTGGTTAGTCTGAACTAAGTAGTTCGGAAGTTACTTAAGTACTAATTTACTTCGTTAGTCTGAACTAAGTAGTTTGGAAGTTAAGTGCAGTTTTTTTGCTCAAACTAACTTTTACTTCAAACTAGCCATGCTTTTTTAAGTTCAAACTAACTTTTTAGTCTGCACAATTAGTTTGAACTAACTGCTAGTTTGAACTTATTTAGTTCAAACTAGCATGTCTCCATTGGGCTAGTTTGAACTAAAAATGCAATTTAGCTCAAACTAAGCAGTTAGTTCAAACTAGGCAAAACCTAGTGAAGACAGGATTCAAATTAGTTCTGACTAAGCTTGCTCAGTCCAAACTAATTTGCTAGTGTAGACATAGCCTTAGGTGCTCATCTTCAGTTTCCTTTTCCTCCAGCATTTCTTATAGGCAACACGGATAGCGCAACCAATAATTAAAGTTGCCTGATGTTTCCCAGTCTAAGACCCTGTTTTCATTGCTTTTAGTAAATAAAAACAATGGTGAGGAGCTCAGTGTGTGTACTTGCTCCAAGTCATTAAACAAGGCCTGAGACCTCACAAAGAGTTTGGAGGGTAAAAAGAAATACTGAATAGCTACCTATTCACTGAATGAGGCAGAGAAAGAATTGTATATGATCACATAACAAAAGAATGCATCATACCGTCTCTGCACAAGTGCACCAAAATAAGTTTTCATGAGCATTTCCTAACTTTTGAGCACTTGAGTTTGTCAATTTAAAATTCTTTTAACACAGTTTTGTTGCATGTGATAAGATATATATTCCAGGTTTGGGAATGAGTGTTTCTTCTACTCTTTGTTTCAGAATCTTGTTCCTGCTAGAGAGCTCCTCTTATCACTTTTCCTTCCAAGTTTATCCTAACTACACAATCGGTTCAGAAAGTGCTAAACGACACTTCCTTTCCTCTGCTCCCCTCAGCTGCCAAACATTCTCAGAGCAAGAGAAACATTTGTAGAGACAAGATTCCAGGAGGACTCATAAATTTCCAAAAAAAACAACCCTCAGTCTCAATAACATCTTTATTCTTTCCCCATTTTTTCTGTTAATTTATTATAGCTTGGAACACTATGCAGAGATCTGGGAACTGGCAGACTCGTATATTAGTGGGACCGAGACATGAACAGCTTTGGGGTAACTCTAATGATCCTCTTGGGGAACTGCTATTTATGATTCTGTGATATAAAATTTGGCAGATTCAAACTCAGCGATATAGCCAGCATTAAGTTAAAGGGAGAAATAATTTGTAGTTCTATTTTTTTCTTATATGTTATTTCTATCAAGCATGATTTCACAGAAGAATTAGTAGCTCAGGAAAATGATAAATGAATTTTCCAGTCCAGCCACTGTTTGTAGGGATTGCTATTTGGTAGTCCCTGTTCAGTGAGTTGATGATTATAGCCTAATTCTTTGTGGATACTCTAAAAACCACCATCACTACTGAATATTTCTGGGCACCTTTACTGGCAATTTTTAGAAGTGGCCAAAGAGAATGGGCAAGAAAGACTAAAGTCACCTTCCTTTTTGCACATTGCTGAGGCAGTGTATTGAGAAAGTTTGCATTGCTGCTATTCATGCTGCATTTGTTCTATAATTAAAGAGGAGAACTGCCAACAGCCACCATAAAAACAAGACAAAAACTAAGGAGGTTTTAAAAATAATAAGTTGACTTCTTTTCATTGGCCACCTAGTACTGAAGACTTTTTATTGGTCATATTTTCAAGTTTTTCTCCTCAACTATGAAAGCTCAGAACTGCACATTAAAAGAAAAAAAGCTGACATTTTCAGGTAAGGCCTTAGCATCTGGAGTCAGATTAAGGAAAAAATCACAAATCGTGAGTTTCACAATAAAATCATGAGAGCTGGAAACACCAAAATATAGGCTTTCAGTCTTCAAACCAGCCATCTAGCTACACGGGCATCAATACTGAATTCATTTGATTAAAAGCCCAGTTACATGGATTTTTTCTGCTACAAGTGTTCTTTTTGTTTCCTTGCTTACATTAACCTTTGTCTTCTAGGTCTGTACTTTTAAAAGCAGAAACCTTTTCCAGGTTCTTCTTCAACTTTGTAGCGATTCTGGGGCACTATTTTGGGTAGCTTTTGTATGGGCGCGCAATGGGAGAGGAAGGATGCAAGGAGCTACAGTGAGCCTCCCACAATCCAGTCCTCCAAAGTGTACATCTATATAAGAATCAAAGACCCATGGTATGGCCATGGCTCACCACTTGGGCTCAGGCTGTGGAGCTGAAAAAATGCAGCGTAGACATTTGTTATCAGGCTGGCATTTGAGCTCTGGGATCTACCTCCTGAGTCAGATGACCTAAATTAGCCACAGAATTTTTTTATCCCGGGGTAGACATAGCAAGATGCCACCCCTGCACTCTTGTGAATAGGCTATGCAGGACTCTTGCCACTCTAAACAACAGGGAGGCATCCAGAATATGGTTTCATGCATCCCACAATGACTAACAGACATGCCTGAGGCTGCAAGAGAGGGTACAGGCGAGCCCTGAAAGGCTGTATCAGCAGACTTCTCTGCTTGAAACTGCAGAAGGCATTGTTCTTTCCCTGGGCCCATTGCTTCCCTTTGCTTCAGCTGGGTTGCATCCCCTTTTTCACACTCTCCATCACAGGGGTGTGACCAAAACCACAAGAAAGCCATCTGAGCCCATTCCTCAGCATGATCATTTTAACTACCTTTCTGCTGCAGCAACTGATTCCAATTATCACCTCCTCTTGTAGCATATGCTTGAAAGTTTCATTTCTCATTATAAGCAGGACTAGGTGAAGTAGTTCAGATAAAATAAGAACCAGCCTACATCTTCAGGGTTCCTAGAAACTATCTAGGGTCTCCCTCATGCTAATGATCAGAAGTGCATCAAGGCATAGCTTCTTAGCTGCCTAGGTCAGCGGTCTGCAACCTGCAGCTCTGGAGCCACATGTAGCTCTTTGGCTGTCCCCTTATGGCTCTGGACATCAGGCTCCCCACTGCCAACAGGGGACCCTGTAGGCACTCCACTCCTGGCTCTGGGCTGTCCCTCCCCCAGGAGCCTGCTGGTTCAGGGCTCCCCCATCTAAGAGATCCTGTGCCAGGTTCCCTGGCTCAAGTCCCAGCTCCC
Source organism: Podocnemis expansa (assembly GCA_007922195.1). NCBI lineage: Eukaryota > Metazoa > Chordata > Testudines > Podocnemididae > Podocnemis > Podocnemis expansa. The sequence goes on from ML682088.1 coordinate 898,530, forward strand.
CCTAGCTGGAGGCTACACCCATTGCAGCTTTCAAAATATTTGGTTATTGAAGGAATTTTTTAAAAAATGGCTCTTCTTATCTTTCAGGCTGCCAACCATGTATAATGTCAGAATAGCACATATTTCACAGCTTACTTTTGTCTATGGCACAGTAATTGCTTCTTCAGTGGCTGTTTGGTTATTCCCCTTTTAACTTCAGCAGAAAGAGGCAATAAAACATGCTAATGTCCCATCAGGACATTCACAGCTTGCTATTTTGACCATGGACATAGAATTCAACATTACCTCCATAAATCAGGCACAAAGTTCCCATTCAGCCCCAGCCAAGTGTACTTTGTCAGCATGCAGTAACATATGGTGCCTAATGAGTCAGCATCAAGGAAAATGCTGTCTAAGGCAAAAACACCCAGTCCCAGCTAGAAGCAGAAGAACATCAAGAAAGCAAAGCTAATAAAGTTCATGGTGGAGACAGTTCAATAGTGAATACTGCCAGATAAACCTCAAAAGGATTAGAGATTCAGATTGTAATATGGGCTATCATTTGTCTGAGGATCTTCTAAGACTTGGGACCAGTCTGTGCTTTTCAGTCACCAGGCCAAGCAGCAAACCACTCTCTCCCATAAGGCAGTCAGGGATGGATTGTATCTCAAGAAGGGATAAGTCCTCCTCAAAGCTCCCAGTACAAAGAGGACTGCCCTATCCTGATGGTGTAGTTTGCCACTGTCCTTTCCCTTTTGAGACACAGAAGCCCCTCTCTTTCCCTCAGCTGCAGGGACTGCAAAAATAAGTGAACCTCACATGAGCACAAGATGGGGGTGCACCTTACACAAGCTGCCCCCATTCACTTTCCCCAGAAAAGTCTTGTCTTTTGCAAACAATAATTAATTAAATTTGGTAGCATTCCATTAGCAGGCGTTGTTATTACCAGTATAGATGTATGAGGTAAGGCACAGAGTGCTCATAGGGCTTGTATACCAACACTGACAGATTAATATAAGAACAGCCACAGTGGATCAAAACAGTGATCTATTCAGTCTAGTATCCTGTCTTTTGACAGCAGTCAATGTCATATGCTTCAGGGGGATGGAACAAATCAGGATAATGCATCAAGTGAGCTATTCCTTGTGGTCCAGGCTCAGATTCTGGCAGTCAGAGGCTTAAGGACACTCAGCATGGCGTTGCTTCCCTCATCATTTTGCCTAACAGCCACTGATGAATCTGTCCTCCATGAACTCATCTAATTCTTTTTTGAACCCAGTTATAGTTTTGGCCTCCACAGCATCCCCTGGCAACAAGTACCATAGGATAGCTGTTTGTTGTGTGAAGAAATACTTCCTTTTGTTTGTCTTAAATGTGCTACCTATTAATTTCATTGGATAACCCCCATTTTTGCGTTATGTGCCTAGGTAAACAGCACATCTTTATTTACTTTCTCCATGCCAGATATGATTTTATAGACCTCTATCATATCAATTCTTAGTCATCTCTTTTCCAAATGAAAGAATCCCACTCTTTTTAATCTTTCCTCACCAGGAAGCTGCTCCTTAATCATTTTTTGTTCCCCTTATTTGTACCTTTCCCTTTTCTAATATACCATTTCTGAGGTGGCGTAAGCAGTATTCACAGCTTGGGGGTGCCAGGGATTTATATAGGCATTGCAATGTTGTTTTATTATCTGTTCCTTTCTTAATGGTTCCTCACACTGTTTCCTTTGTGACTACCACTATACATTGAGTGCATGTTTTCAGCGAACTATCCATAATGACTCCAAGCTCTTTTTCTTGAATAATAACCGCTAATTTAGATGTTTTCATTTTGTGAGTATGATTATGATGATGTTTTCCCATGTGCATTACTTTGCATTTATTAACACTGAATTTGAACATCTTCCATTTTGTTGCCCAATCACCTAGTTTTGTGAGACTCCCTTTTGTAACTCCTCACAGTCTTCTTGGGTACGCCCACACTTACAAGTTAGTTTGAATTAAGGAGGCTTAATTCAAACTAACTTAGTACCTGTCTATGCTAGGCTTTTATTACTACAGACTAAGGAATTCCTTAATTCAAACTAATGAAAGCTTAGTTCAAACTAGTAAGACCTGCCAGTTAGTTCAAACTAAGCCATTAGTTCAAGTGTTAGTTCAAACTAAGGACAATGTACACAAAGATTAACCCTTAGTTCGAACTTATATAAATTCGAACTAAGGGCAGTTAGTTTGAATTAACAAGGTGAACTAATTCGAACTAACATTAGTTTGAATTAGTCCACATTGTTAATTTGAACTAAGAAGTCTGACTTTAGTCAAAGTAAACTCATACTTATTAGTCTGAATTAACAAATTTGAACTAACTTTTCCTAGTGTAGACATAGCCCTTAGGACTTCACTATCTTAAGTAATTTTGTACTATTATTCCAAAGGAGCAGCCCTGTTAGTCTAGTTCAGTAAAGCAAACAAGGAGTCCTGTGGCACTTAAAGACTAACAAATTATTTATTGCATGAGTTTTCATGGAAGGAAATCCCACTTTGGGATTTTCTCCCATGAAAACTCATGCAGTAAAAAAATTTGTTAGTCTTTAAGTGCCACCGGACTTCTTGTTTGTTTGTACTATATGTAAACTACGCTAGCACATTGTTTACCCCTTTTCCAGAGCATTTATGGATAAATTGAACAGAACTGAGTGAATAACTTCCTCAAGGGTACATGGTGAGCTGAAATTAAAACACAGGAGTCCTGACTGATGTGCTAACCACCAGACCACACAATCTCTACAGGAATAAGTAATACGTTTTGACTTGGAAAGCCAAAGTCCTATTGGGATTGGGCAGTTGTCTCTGGTTTCAGTGCCCATGCTTTTAATTTGGGAGCAGACTTTTGTTTTTCTAGATTAAATTGACAAGTGTGGGGCTTGTAGTCAGTGCCTGTATACAGAAATTTCTGAAGCGTCAGTGAACTGTATAAATCAATATGCTGAGTTCTTCGTAGGTCACAGCTAAAAAGCTGTCATTCCTCCGCTGCTCATTCCAGTTCTCATTTAGCTTGAACAGGCTGAAAAATCTAAGCGGTGAAATCCAGGCTTTCCTTAGTCTCTTCATGTGTGGATAATTTACATCAGAAATAGAAACTTAAGTTGACACAAAACGAAAGCATTTCTGGGAAGTATGATAAGTAATTGAGATAGTGGAAAGTTTCCTTCCCAGTCCTAAAGCTAGATATAGGCCTACAGGGAATAAATACTTCCTAACTCCAACAGCTGTCTTTCTGAGATATCTGACTCTCAGTGGCATGGGAAGAGTGTGGCTGGGGGTATCAGCTACAAAAATGACTTTGAAGGGTCAAGGTATAAGAGCCTTGCTAAGTGCATGGAAGATTGTATGTACAAATCCCATTAAAAATGAAGTGGATTTTCAGGCTCCCCTTTCACAAATAGAATGATCATAGACAGGGTCAAATGTGCAAGGCAGGGGGAGCTTGCTAATCTCAGAGGTATCACAACAGCTCAGTAGAAGAAACAACTTCCTTTGGAAAAACTTATATCCCATAGCTCAACCGAATCCAGAAATCTGTAGGGCACTGGTTGCCATTTCCTTCATGGAGCAGTGGAAGAACAAACTGAAAATGTTTTCTTTGTAGATTGCAAATGAAAGGAATAATTGTTTATCTATCTAAGCAATTCTTGTCTGTAAGTGAAGTATTTAACAGCTTGTGGGGAGACAGTTTAGCTTGGCTGACCCTACGTAGCATGAACTCACCGTGTGCTCCTTAGCTGGAGGCTTCTGTACATCTGGTTTGGGAACCTTGCTCTTTTATGGATCTGTACATAGTGACCATTTAGTTAGGAATGACTCCAATATGATTTTCCTAACAGAATTCCACTGTACTTGGTAGTCAGTGATTCATTCAACGCTAAGAGAAAATGTGCTGTGCTGTAGGGCTTTTATGCTGGACTTTAAGGAAACAAAATGTGCCTGTGAATCTTTCTGTAAAACTTATCAGTTCAGGTAGATATTATGGAGACACTATGAAATGGTATTATGAAAAACTGCTGTGGCATGAATACTTTTTTGTAGGTTTATCCAACATGGGCTAGCTGGGCTGTGTCACATATCCTTAGGCTATGTCCACGCATACCTTTTAAATCGAAATAATGGTGGTTATTTCGATTTTAAAAATATTAGGTCCACATGACGTTCTTTTGAATTGAAATGATGAGCGCTGTCATTTTGATTCAAGAGATGTTGAATCAAAATAGGTTAAACATACTTTAAAGCAAAACGTCTGTTGAATCAAAATGGTTATTTCAAAATAATCGTTATTTCAATTTAACACGATTTGCCCTTCTCCTTCCCAGGGTGCTATCCTTTTTCTATATATTGGGTGGGGGCATGACCCTTCTAGGGGGCCATCTTTCCACACCTCCCATGGTGCCCCTCTCCTGAATTGAAATAGCAAGGCCTGTGTCTGGACTTGCTATTTTGATTTTTCTTTTTCTTTTCTTTTTTTTTTTTTTTTTGGTGTGGACCTGTTAAATCAATTTAACTTACATAGATTTAATGATTTTTATTTCAATTTTATTAAATTGATTTTGGTTAAATTGATTTAACCATGTACGTGTGGACATAGACTTAGTACTTATACTGTGGAAAGATGGTTAACTGTACGCAACCATACTTTGACCAACAACAATCACTCTAAAGAGTAGCTGCATCCTTGGAAAACCAGTTTTTTTTGTCTTTCCATGTATGTAGAGAGGACAAGTAGGGACAGTGGAAATTTACAGGAATGGAACAAAAGAAGCCAGGGGACCAGGGAGGAAATTAACTAAAGAAACACACAGGAATAGAAGGAGGCAGACAGGAAGAGAAACCATTTGGCAGGAGAGATCAAAATCACAGGAGCTGAGGAAGGGGACTCCAGTAAGGAGAAGCCACCCAACATGCTACAGCCTGCATAAGGCAGGGAAACCCTGATTGCTTTCCTGGACAAAGATGGCCTCCAGAGACTCTCAAAGGGTGAGCTGGTAAGGAGCAAGTGCATAGGATGTTGGTTTGTTTCCCTATGATCTGTATGTGTTTGTGCTTTAGATACTTATATGAAAGACTAATAACATGTCAGACTTGTGCAGACTTGTCTTTATTAAATGCCACATGATAGTGTGTCTCCAGTGAGAGTTAAAAGGTAAACCAGAAGCATCACACCTTTAGGGTGGAGGTCTGGGAGTGAGTGCGCATATGCAATGGGAAAGTCTGAAGGTCACCATTGCTTTCAGGGCCTGGAGCGCAGGTTCCAGCTCTCAGAAGGGAGACGCCAGTATAAATTCTGTATCCTGAGAGTGCAGGGGGAGTAGAACAGAATCATAGGGTTAGAATGGACCTCATGAGATCATCTAGTCCAACTCCCTAGGGTTTAAACCCAGGACCTTCTGCATGCAAGGCAGACATGCTAGCCACCAATGTTGTGAGGGATGCTATGATTGGGGGAGTCATTAGACTGCATTCAGCCACCAGAGGCTTAAAGCACTTCAGGATCCAGAGGCTTAATTCCTTTCACAGCAGCCTGGTGGGTGAGTAGCTAGAAGGGGACACTCAACCAGATCTGTGACAATGTCTGATCCAGGTTTTGTAATACAGACTATTAACTCTTAGCTCTCATAAGACATATAATGAAGTCCAGCTCTGAATCTCTTACTCATGTACCTTTTCCTTGATCAGTCAGTAATAAAATTAAAATAAGTGAGGCTATTTGCAAAAGGAAAGACTACCATTGCATAAAGATTGTAGAACTGGGCCCTTGATATTTACACTGGCCAGTCAGCCAGCAGACACCAAATTGATTTCCTTGTTGTCTGAGCATAAGCCAAGAAATACATTGAGTCTAATCTCTCCTCTCACTCCTAAAGGCTCTTCTCCAAGTCAGGATTGAAGTACTTTCGTGGGGTGGGAGGGTACTGCATGTGCCATACCTGGTCAGTGGATAAACTGAAGACTTTATCCTCCTGAGATGGCAGTGTGACATCATTCAAGAGCAGTAAAGTTCATTTGAAAATGTAAAACAAAAAATATATGGAAAGGTGATTGACAAGAATAAAAGTATTAAGGCAATGGTTCCCAATCTGTAGTCCATGGACCACTGTTGGTCCATGAGGTTACTGAACGCAGTCCTTAGGGGTGGGGAGAAATAGTGTAATAATATTATAATCCTCTGTACCTCTTATGTATCATAGTCAGTGTTACATTATTATTCACAATGTAATTTGCTTCACAAGCATCCTTGTGTAATAGCTGCACTTTTAAAACCCTTTGATATATATTTGACTACCATCAATCATAGGCTGTGTTAAGAGTGTTTAAAAGGGCTTGCTTACATGGTCATTCACAAAAGCTTCTGATGATGATGTAGTGGTGCTCCTAAAGGAAAAGGTTGGGAACCGCTGTATTAAAGGAAGCGGAATGAAATTGATGTCTGTATTGGATTAAGCATTGAATAGTACGGGGGAAGAATTCTTCAGCTTTGGAATTCAGTTCCCAGTACCTGCAGCCCTGGCCTGGTCTGCCACAGCCTACATAAGGGGTAATTGATTATTTTTTATCAAGGTCTAAATTTCCTGGTCAAGGTAGAGTCAAGGTCCAGATTCCAGAAAATTAATTAAAAAAAATGATGGTAATAAGTTAAAAAAAAGATACTGGGATCCATTAATAAGCCTTTGGAGGTCCAGATATTGACCACTGTCCACCTAATGACTACCCCAGCCTAGATGATACAGGCTCTCACTCAGCTAAGCACATCCACCAATGTGATTTATGCCACCATCACATGCCAGAAAAGCCTCTCTGCTTTATATATTGGACAAACAGGACAGTCTCTGACCAAAAGAACAAGTGGGCACAAATCTGACATCAGAAATCACAACACTCTAAAACCAGTGTGTCAACATTTCAATCTTCCTGATCACTCCATTTATGATTTGCTAATTGCTGTGCTCAAGGAGATGAATATGAGATCAAGGCTTCAAAGAGAAGATTCTGGAATTGAATTTATTTGCTAATTTGATTGCAGTGCTTCAGGACTTAATAGGGACACTGGATTTTTCTCTCATTACAACAGGTGATTTGACCTCATCTTCCTCTGTATGCTGTTCCCCAGCATTTGAATCTTTACAGTTGTTTTGATTTGCTATTACAGTCTGACCTGGTCCCATGACTTCACTTCCTGGCATTTATTTCCTCCTATTCTGTAAGGGTATGTCCACACATAGTCTTTAAATTGAAATGGTCCACACTGCATTTCCTTATATTGAGATAAAGAGCTTCCTTATCTCACAATAAGGAAAGTCATTTTGATATAATAAGTATTATATCAAAATGATGGTTAAATTAAAATCGTTATTTTGAAATAACACAGTGTGGATGTATTATTTTGATTTAACTGTCATTTCAGTTTAACACTTTTTGCCCTTCTCCTTCTCTGGGTGCTTTCCTTTTTCTATATATTGAGTGGTGGCAAGGCCCTTTTACGGGGCCATGTTGCCATACCTCCCATGGTGCCCCTCTCCTACATTGAATTAGCAAGTCCTGTCCATGGACATGCTAGTTTGATTTGGTCTTCTAGTGGGGACCTGTTAAATTGATTTAAGTTAAATCATTTTAATTAATTTATATCAATTTTATTAAAGCGATTCAACTTAAATTGACTTAACCATGTAAGTGTGGACATAGCCTAAGTTCCCCCATCTTCAAAACATCTGACAAAATGGGATTTTCTCCCATGAAATCTCATGTGATAAATAAATTTGTTAGGCTTTAAGTGCCACAGGACTCCTTGTTCATTTCAAAGCACTTAAGTACCTGCTAAATCCCACTGAAATCAATGGAACTTAAGAACATTTAGCACTAAGACACTTGCTCAAATGGTCTGCTGAATTAGGCCTTAGTGATTTTTCTTTTGTATATTGAAATTTGTAGAAGCAGCTAGGGTATGCAATAGGCCCTTAACTTATAAGTTCAAATGAAGTGAGATAAAATGGCTAAAGAAACTCTAACAGTATTGTATGTAAATTTAATCAGCATTCACAGTTTCAGCTCTGCTGTTTTCCTTTATATCTGATATGTGATGCCTTCTCTTAGTTTGATCCAGCTCCTATTAAAATCTATGAAAAGACTTCCGCTGGCTTTGACTGACAGACCCTTACTGCTTATGTAAAGAACTTGTATTTCTAGACTGCTCTGGCTGGCTTTTACTAAGAATTGGTAATTAGTTACCTTAAAAATTAGATCCTGCTTTTCATTAACAATAAGGCCACTTGATGTCACTCTAGTAGTATCAAGGGGCCTTAAAGTAAATGTAAATATACTTTATTGCCACTTTACAGCCAATTTACCCAATGAGGTAAAGAGACCTTAACAGAAAATTAGACCAAGTTCTTAGCATTTCCCTTCCCACCCTTTATCTAGCTCACCTATTTTGACTGCAAGCTTTTCAGAACAGAGATTATCTCTTATTACATATTTGTACAGTACCTATCACAGCTGGGCCTTGACCTTAGTTGGTAACGCAGGTACTACATAGTCGTCTTCAGCAACAATAATCGCAATGAACAAAAAAAGCTGTTAAACAGGAGCTAAATTAATATTTGTATCTCTCTGTTAAATTTCTCTGGTTTTTGTTTTTCATGCATAGTCTCATAACTTTGTATACGGCACAGTTCAGCATTGTTCTTCAATGTGTTCAACTGTGCTGTCAGTACAGCTATGAATGACCTTTACTGCCACTTCTGCAGCCATCTGTGTGGGTGAAGTGAGGTACTTTAAGGAAATTTCACATGTGAAAAATCTCCCTTCACCTGAAGGGGAATAAAAAGCGTCAGTCCCATTAACATCCCTGCTCACTAGACTCCATATAACAGCAACCTGTCATCTCTGGCTGGTTGTATGTTATAAGTTGGAAATAAATGCTAAAAAACTAAGAATCTTTTTGTTGTGATTCTGGAATGACCTTCTCCTTAATCGTCATTTTGCTTCAGAAAGAGAGGAATTCCTTACCAGAGTGGCATTCCAAGCTCTGCACACAACTATGATCTATTAAATTAAACAAGAGTCATATGCCTGAAGCCTTGAATATTGAACTATCTGGGTTATTCATGAAGCTCTGATGAAAAAAATACTCTAATTCAAAAGGTTTCCAAACTTCACAGGGGACTGTACCAACTTGCCAGGGAAGACCATAGTGCTGTAAATCATTTCCTGCTCCCACCTAACCACTTGTGTATACGTAAGCTTAACCCTTGGTGGGGTTTGGGCTGCTCAGTTAATTGTGAAATGGATCTGGGGAAGCCTAACCTCTGTTTATACAATAGAGGACACCCAAATGAATGGCAAGGGGACTGCAGCATGATATCAAGACTTAGGACACTGGTTCAGTATCAAGCCAGCCTCTGTGTTGGTGCAGGGGAGTGCAGGGTGTATATTTTACTCTTCTCTGCAGGGTACCAGCATTGTGGCAGGCAGAGCAGCCGATGAGAGGCTATCTTGCACACATGGACAGACGTGGTCAGGAGAAGCAGAAGAGCCAGTGCAATGGCTTCCCTCTCCAATTCGCTGAATTGATGCAGCAGTACAATGCATCAGGAAGACAGCTAGATATACTGACTTTCTCCTGGAGAAAGGGGAAGTGGGGATGGGATTGTGCTTCTGAAGGCAAAGCTATACTGTTGGCAGCAAAGACAACAGTGTAGAATTGATTATGCCAGGTTGATTGAGCTTCCTTTTCGGCATGCTTAATTGAACTCAGAATTAGCAGGAGGTCAATTAAGATGTACCTGTTGAGAAGTGTAGCACTGATTCAATGGAAAGGCATTTCCTATCAAATCAGAACTGTGGGGACCCTACAGTAACTAGGTGGTAGGCAAGCAGAAGGAGATATGGAATGTATTTTAAATACTTTGCCTATATCCCTTCAATTGCCACCATCTAGACCAGGGGTCTCAAACTCAAATCACCATGAGGGCCACATGAGGACTAGTACATTACCCCAAGGGCTGCACCACTGAAGCCTTTCCATACAACAATATTGCAAATATTGGTAACAATAGTGTTGTTGCAGGCTGCAGGAAATAGCTTTAGGGGCTGCATGCGGCCCACGGGCCACATGTTTGAGACATCTGGTCTAGACCATGGCCAAATCACAACTGGGTTCCTTCTCTGCTCCTGGGGAAGCAAAATTACTTACTTCTTACCCAAGGTGACTGCCAGATGATAAATCAACCCTATGGGGAAAAGGGCAGCAGAGGGCATCATCAGGCAGAAAACCATGATGTATGAGGATTAATAGCCATACCAGTGGCTGCAATCAACTAATCTAAAGGGCTTAGGTCCAAATCCAGGTCTGGGTGCTGTGCAAGGGGTCTGGATGTTGTGGAACCATTACTGTGCTGCTGCTCTGAAGTGGACTGGTAGATTTTGAGGAACCTGCAAAAGGGCTATACTGCAGGATCGAGTTCTTTGTTGCGTCTTCCAAATCCCAGATGATGTGGGGTACAAAGGACTAGGCAGGAGTGGGGCTGGAGGACCAGCTTCTAACAATTGTCTCCAACAAAGTAGAATGGACTACTGCAGCCGCCACTGCAAAGTAGCTTTGCTGAGATACTCCAGGGGGTGGAGGGAGCAGAGACGTCCCTAGAGGGATGCCTAGGAGTGCGGGGCCCAGGGCGACTCGCCCGCCGCAGGGCCCCCTACAGCCCCCCACACTGGGGCTGGAGCCAGTAGGCGCAGGGGAGGGGCAGACCCCTGCACTGCCGCCCCAAGCGGGGACCAGGCGGGTGGGCAAAAGGGCAGTTTGCCACCACAGCGCTGCCGGTCCACCCCCCCGCCACGAGTGCTGCTCTGGGCTCCCTGCCAGAGCAGCTGGGAGGGGGAGGGCAGCAATACCAGCTCTGTGCTGCCTCCCACCCTTTCCCCACTGCTCCGGCACAGAGCCCAGAGCAGCGTGCATGGCGGTGGGGGGGGGGGTGGCGGCAGACCGGCGGCAGCACTGCGGCGGCAGACCGGCCTTTTGCCCACTCGCCCGGTCCCCAGCATGGGGGGGTGTGAAGGGGTGGCCGCGTGGGGCCCCCAAAAGTGCAGGGCCTAGGGTGGCTGCCCCTTCTGCCACCCCCTAAGGATGGCTCTGGGAGGGAAGATTAATTTCCATATTTCAATACACCACCCTGGTCATGCAGTATAACATCTCCACTGCTCCTGTGCCAAAACTGACTTCATGAACTTGGAGCAGCAGGCTGGGGGGTTTGGTTCCTATTTCGTCTAAGATAACGGCTGTAATTGTTAGGTGGTAGAGAAGTACCTGCCCTTGAAAGATCAGCAGGAATCAGGCCAGATGGGACATTAAAAAGTCAATAGCTGTGCAAGTAATACACATTTAACACTAACAATTGTCTGTACCAGATTTAGAGGTGACTCTGCAGTGAATGCCTGTGAATGCAATTGATATGGTTTATTTTTAGACTCCCTGAGACCGTGACCAACATTTTAAAATTCAGCTGGAACACCTGATGCATTTTAATAAAGCATCAACATTCTTCCCCTCGTGCTGGTCTCTGAAACACAAATCAGAACTAAAATGATACTCAACATGGAAATGCTCTTTATTTCCCAGAGGCCATAGCCTAGATTCATGAAGAAAACTGGGCTATCAGCTTTCCTTCTTTCTTATTTGCCAAGGACAGGCAAAAATATATTAATAAAATACCCCAATCTAATTCAAACCTCCCCTCTCAACTCAAACCAAGATGAACTCTAACTGACAGTCAGTGGCTCGAGCCATTTCCCCCTAACATTTTTTGCCTTGATTACTTCTGCAATACCTGATTTGGATGAAATGCCATGAGACAGACCATTCTGGGATTTCTGGCCTTGTCAATGTCCCTTAGCACCAGAGATCTCTGGAGAGAAGTCTCTTCATGTGAATTGCAAAGTTAAGGTTGCCTGGCTATTCACTATAGCCTCACACTTTGGGGGACAAAAGAGAATGATGTTGTTTCCTGGATGCGTGCTCACTATATATGTAGGTAAATTATATGGCCCACATCACTGTAATCTCTCAGTCACAACAAACTCTTTTCCTCCTTTCCTGGAAGAACAAGGTAGAAAGCTGAGTGATTTCTGTTTGGCACTGATTATTTTTTTCAGCTGAGTTGCTTTTGAAGGGAACAGCATCGCCAGAATGGAAGAGGGGACTAAGAACAATATTGCCATGTTGCATTTCACTATAACTCTGTTTGAGATCTGTAGGGAGAACCTGCTGCAGCCTCTGCCACCTTCCAGAAAGTATGTGTGTGTATTGGGGGGAGGGAGAGGTGTGGTGGTAGTTGTGCAATTAATATTAATAGCATCTTAGCATAACAATAGAGTGTGCTGCCAGGGCCTCTCTAATGAAGACAGGCAGGGATTCACTCCTATTGCCATATGCATCTCTAGCCCCAATGCATTTCCTCCAGAAAGCCACAGCATGGGCTCCTTATAGGAAAAACAAAACCAAAAAAAAACAACCAAAAAAAAACCAAACAAACAAACCAAAACAAACAAACAAAAAAAAAAACCAACCAAAAAAACAAAAAAAACCCCACACAGCTCAGCTTTAGGGTGGGTATTCTAGCTCTGGAGACCATTTGCAAATTACAAGACTGATAAGCACCCAGGCAGCTAACTCCCACCTACAAAATATCCCCAGCAAGCCACATCTATTTATAGGTCTGTGTTTTGTGATCATAATGGTGTCTATGCAAAACCTCTGCCATGCTTTGCCCCGCTGACTCTTTTATAGGCATGTTACTCAGAGGGATTGGGGTTCCCAAATCAGGAAAACCCATGTACACTGACCAACAAGGAATTAGTTCCTGACCAAACTGGGGCACTGAAACAAAGCATGATTGTATCTAGACTACAGAAATGCAGTTGGACTCTTTCACAAATTTTATACATGTGCATTTATTTCATTCTCCTTCTCTTTGTATTCAGATCCTTGCAACATGTGACAGGGATAATCAGAAAGTAACAAATCTGTCTGCTGTATATTATGTGTGAATAGGAGGAGACAGAGACACTGGACTGTATAAGCCCCTGCCTCCTCTCTCAGGCCTTGCTGCCAGTCCCCCCATCCCTCCTTCTAGCTCCTGCCCCCAATCCCAGACCCTCATGGGGCCCTCACCTCCTCCCCTCAAGCCCCACCACTGGCCTCCGTCTCCTTCCCCCAGCCTCCCTCTTGCTCTGCCCCCCCAATTCACCTGACTTGGCTGGCTGGAGCTGCCAGGACTGTGGCTCGTGGCCCAGCTGCTCCTGCCCTGGCTGACTGCCAGCCAGTGTGGGGCCTGCCGTGGCACAGGGGCTCTCCCCCCCCAGCATGGGACCCTAGGGCACTTGCTTACCCTACCTGACAGCTAAGGCTGCCTACGAATTTAACACCAATAAATAAATAAATAAATAAATAGATGTAGATGGAAGGGGCTGTACAAGAGATAAAAATGAGCCAATATTGGTCAGCACGACAGGTTGTGGTCTTGGCACACTAGCATCCTAGCCACTGTCAAATAATTATCATGGCAAAGGAGAGTTCTGAGGAGAGAAAATAAGACAGCGGGGCACAGATTATCCAACAAATTCTCCGAATCCATTGAAGACCACTATTTGTTGCAGAAGGTAGAGAGAGTGGCTAGGGGAGTGATTTTTTAGATTTCATTCTGACAAACAAAGATCCAAAAGGGCAACCGTGTTACTCTAGTTTAGCAAAACAAGCAAGGAGTCCTGTGATACTTCAAGACTAACAGAGTCTTTAAGTACCACAGGACTCCTTGCTTTTTCTGACAAACAAAGAGGAACTGGTTGAGAATTTGAATGTGGAAGGCAACTTGTATGAAAGTTATCCTTAAATGATTGTTTTAATGATTCCTAGGAGTGAAAACAGCATAATAAAGACAATGGAACTTCAAGAAGGCAGACTTTGGCAAATTCAGAGAATTTGTAGGAAAGATCTTAAACCATGATTCGAGGACGTTAATAACCAAATCATGGGTTACAGCAGTGGTTGTCAAGCTTTTTCAGGTTGTGACATACTTGGCAGCATATTGCGACCCTACAAGACACACTAGCCCACCCACTCCCCATCAAATCTAGACATCTTCCTGACTCACTGTGACACATTTACCACTGTGTGGTGACAAAGTAATGTATCCAGACACAGTGGTTGAGAATCACTGGGTTAGAGGTTTATTGCAGCAGTGGGTGAGTGAGATTCTGTGGAAAAAAAAACAACAACAAGGAGTCGTGTGGCACTTAAAGACTAACAGATTTATTTTTCGCATGAGCTTTTGTGAGAGTAAATCCCACTTCGTCGGATGCTTCGAAGATGGATGAACATGGCTATCCCTTTGGAAATTGATGACATTCTGTGGCCAACCTTGTGCAGAAGGTCAGACTACACGATCATACTGGTCCCTTCTGACCCTAGAGTCTATCCCATGGGAAGTAAGTTGAAGAGGGAAAAAAAAAACCCTTTAGGATTTTTGTCTGCGTCTTAAAGATATTTTGTTAAGGGCACAAGAACAAAGTATCCCAGTGCATAGGAAAGATGGGTAATACAGTAAAAGACCATCGTGACATAACCAGGAGATCTTCAATGACACAAAACTCAAAAAAAGAGCTGTACAAAAAGTGAAAAATGTGTCAAATCATGAAGGATGAATATATATGAAAATATGATGACACAAGGATGCTGGGACAAAATTAGAAAGGCTAAGCCACAAATAACATTAAACTAGCTAGGGACATAAAAGGTAACAAGAAAATATTTGATGAATACAATAGAAGCAAGAGGAAGGCAAAGGACAAAGTCTATTATTCGAAAGTGAGTGAAAGAAAGAAAATGCAGCAATGTCTGAAGTATTAAATACCTTTTTAGTTTCATCTGCCGCCAAAAAGGTTAGCAGGGATTGGACAACTAACATAGTGACCATCAGCATAAATGGGGTAGGACCTGATGTAAAATGAAAAAAGAAACAGTCAAGAATTGCTTAGGCAACTTAGATGCTGTCAAGTTTGGGAGCATGGGTGAAGGAGCTTGGTGTTCTCTTCAATCCTTCCAATCAAGGGTAAGGGCCTGAGAAGACATAGATGTATCCTGGAGGCAAATTCCTGGCTGTGAAGATGGTGTTACCAGGAGGGCTCTGGCTTCCTCGAGCATGGCGTGCTGTTCCAGGAAGAAGGCCTGATAGGCAGAGGTGGACTCCACCTATCAAGGAAGGGGAAGAGCATATTTGGACATAGACTGACCAACCTAGTGAGGAGGGCTTTAAACTAGGTTTGAAGGGGGAAGGTGACCAAAGCCCACAGGTAAGTCACAACGAGGGAGACCTGGGGGAAGGGATAGAACTAGGGGGAAGCCGGGCCTGTAACAGCATGGATAAAAGAGTGTGTAGTCAGAACTGGGGAGGAGGGGACAATCAAATCAGCATCTTAGGTGTCCTAATGAAGCTGTAACACCTGAGATGAGTAGGGTAGGAGGACACTGGGAGAAAATCCAAGGAGGAACATGCAATGGGAGAGACAACTGGCAGGGTAAAGTAAGCCAGTTGGCCCGATATTTTAGGTTCCTGTACACAAATGCAAAGAGCCTGGCAAGAAGCAGGAAAAATTAGTAGTACTGTCACAGGCAAGGAACTATGACATAATTGGAATAACAGAGATGTGATGGGATAGCTTGCATGACTGGAGCTCTGCCATGGATGGGTATAAATTGTTCAGGAAGGACAGGCAGGGAAGAAGAGGTGGAGGAGTAGCACTGTACGTAAAATTGCTTTTTGACTGCTTGGAGCTCCACTATGAAAGGGGAGACAAGCCTGTTGAAAGGCTCTGGATTAAGTCTAGTTGGCTGGCTACACTGGGGGTTTAAGTTGACTTAAGGGCCCTTATGTCAACTTAAATAAAGCCCAGGCCACACCACAAGACAATAAAGTCGACTTTCCTGGTTGCTAAAGTTGACGTTATGATTTCTATTTATAAAGTCGACTTAAGTCAGCTTAATTGGCCTCCTAATCACAGAAAACATGGTGATGGGGGCTGGAGAGAAGACACAAAACAGCTGGGAACATTCCCAGCTGTGTGGACCACATCCAAATTCCCCATGTTCCCTAACCAATCCAGCATCTCCCCTGCATCTCAGCCCAACTCTGCATCTCAGCCCAACCCTGGCATCTCCCTGCATCTCAGCCCGACCCTGCATCTCAGTCCAACCCGACATCTCAGCATGACCCAGCATCTCTCTCCTCAGTTCAGCCCAACCCCGGCATCTCTCCCCACTTCTCAAACTGACCCTGGCATCTCCCTGCATCTCAGCCTGACCCCACATCTCAGTGTGACTCGGCATCTCTCCCCGCGTCGCATCCTAACCCAGCATCTCCCACCATTCTCAGCAGGGCCCTGCTTGTCCCTCATTCTCAGCCCAACCCTGCCTGATTCCCCAATTCTCAGCCCACCCCTCACGTCTCCCCCATTCTCAGCCCAACCCTGGGTGTCTCCCCCTTCTCTGCCCAAATCTGTGTGTCTCCCTCCTTGCCCTTCTCAGCCTGATCCTGGGTGTCACTCCCTATCTCCGCCCAACCCTGTGTGTCTCCCCTTCTCAGAGGACCCCCCCTGATATTGCTGTAAAACAAACAAGGAGTCCAGAGGCACTGTTTAAGACTAAAGAATTATTTATTGGATGAGCTGTCATGGTAGAAAATCCCACTTCAGCAGACACTTTGAAGATGGGGGAAACTTACAGAATGGTAGGAAATAAATGCAGGGGAGTATAAGACAGGATCAGATCACACTCTAACAGCAGATCAAAGCAGTTGCTAAGACTTAAACACTGGGAAACAGCACAAAGAAAGAAAGAAAGAAAGAAAGAAAGAAAGAAAGAAAGAAAATGGCTATTTCGTTTAGATTAGATTGTGTGAAAGCAGGATTAAATCCTGACTATGGGGTTTTTTTCCCATTACAACAGGTGATTTAACTTCACCTTCCTCTATGTGCTTTCACGATGTTTGAGACTTAACAACTGCTGCACTCTGCTGCTGCACTGGCAGTTGCCCTGCAGCAACTGTTCCAGAGCCAGAGGAGTCTGGGCAACACAGGGAGGGTGTGGAGTGCTGCGCTGACACATCGCTGGGCTACATCAGGCTCCCTGACCTCCCTGGGCTCCCTGTTGGTGCACACAGTGTGGAGGGTGGTGTGGTCACTCACGTCTGTAGTAAAGGAGTGGCTGGGAGAGAGGGGCACTTCTGCTGTGGTGCACTGTGGGCCAGCTACCCACAATGCACTACTCCTCGGGCAACCTAGCAGCTGCCAGTGTGGACGTTGGCAGTTGCCTGGCATTTTGAGTGTGGATGTGCTAAGCCGACTTAATACGGTCTACTTTAAGCCAGCTTAAAGTAGATCGCTTAACCAAGCCCTGTAGTGTAGACATAACTGATGCGAGTGCAACAAGGGTAATATTGTACTGGGTGTCTGCTATAGACCACCAGACCAGAAGGAGGAGGTGGATGAGGCTTTCTATGGACAACTAGCAGAAGTTTCTAGGTCATGAGCCCTGGTTCTCGTGGGGGACTTCAATTAACCTTACATCTGCTGGGAGGGCAATACAGCTGTGCACAGACAATCCAGGAAGTTTTTGGAGAGTGTTGAGGACAACTCCCTAGTACAAATGCTGTAGGAACCAACTATGGGCCTTGCACCTCTTGACCTGTTGCTCACAAACAGAGAAGAATTGAGTGGGAAAGTAGAAGTGAATGGCAACCTGGGCAGCAGTGACCATGAGATGGTAGAGTTCAGGTGAACAGGGGTGGTCCTGGATGACTGGAAAAAGGCAAATATAGTGCCTATCTTCAAGAAAGGGAAAAAGGAGGACCCAGGGAACTACAGACCAATCAGCTGCACCTCAATCCCTGGAAAAATCATGGAACAGGTCCTCAAAGAATCCATTCTGAAACACTTGGAGGAAAACAGAGGGATCAGGAACAGTCAGCTTGGATTCACCAAGGGTAAATCATGCCCAATCAAACTCATTGCCTTCTATGATGAGAAGACTGGATATATGTATGCGGGAAAAGCTGTCAATGTGATATACCTCAACTTTAGGAAGGCTTTTGACACTGTTTCCCACAGCATTATTGTCAGGAAGTTAGGGAAGTATGGTTTGGATGAATGGACTGTAAGGTGGCTAGAAAGCTGGCTAGATTATTGGACTCAGCAGGTAGGAATCAACGGCGCAATGTCTAGGTAGCAACCAGTAATGAGAGGAGTGCTGCAGGGGATGGTCCTGGGGCCAGTTCTGTTTAACATCTTCATTAATGGTCTGGATAATGGGATAGATTACAAACTCAGTAAATTTGCGGACAACACCAAGTTGGGGGGAATGGTGAA
This sequence comes from Podocnemis expansa, assembly GCA_007922195.1. NCBI lineage: Eukaryota > Metazoa > Chordata > Testudines > Podocnemididae > Podocnemis > Podocnemis expansa. The sequence goes on from ML682088.1 coordinate 916,973, forward strand.
CATGCTGGAGGGCAGGGAGGGGAGACCAAGACAAATTGGAGCTTTGGGCCAAACCAAATCTCATGAGGTTCAGCAAGGACAAGTACAAAATCCTGCACTGAGGACAGAAAAATCGCATGTACTGCTACTGGTTGGGGACCGATCAGCTAAGTAGCACTACTGTAGAAAAGGACCTGGGGATTATGGTGGCTGGGAAGCTGGATATTAGTCAACAATGTGCTTTTGTTGCCAAAAAGGCCAATGGCATATTGGGCTGCATTAGTAGGAGTGTGGCCAGCAGATCAAGGGGTGTGATTATTCACCTCTATTTGGTGCTGGTGAGGCTGCATCTGGAATATTGTGTCTAGTTTTGGACTTCACACTACAGAAAAGATATTGACATATTGGAAAAGAGTCCAGTGGATGGCAAAAAAAAAAATGATGAGGGAGTTGGGGCACATGACTTATGAGGAGAGACTGAAGGAACTAGGCTTATTTAATCTGCAAAAGAGAAGACTGAGGGGGGATTTGATAGCAATCTTCAATTACTTGAAGGAGTGCTCCAAAGAGAAGGGAGCTAAGCTGTTCTCAGTAGTAACAGAGGACAGAACAAGGAGAAATGGTTTCAAGTTGCAGCTGGGGCAGTTGAGGTTGGATATTAGGAAATACTTTCTCAGTAGGAGGGTGGTGAAGCATTTGGAATGGGTTACCTAGGGAGGTGGTGGAATCTCCATCTTTGGAAACGTTTAGGACCTAGTTAGAGAAAACACTGCCTGGGATGATTTAGTGAAAGTCGTTCTGCTTTTAAAAGGGAATTGGACTAGATGACCGCATGAGGTTCCTTCCAATCCTATGATTCGAAGTCAACAGGCCTGATGGAACACATCCTGGATTACTTAAGGAACTGACAAAAGAGGTGTCTGAACTAATAGCAATTATATCTGAGAGCTCTTGGAGGATGGGAAGGGTCTCAGAGGACTGGAAAAGAGCCAATATAATACCTAGATATAAAAACAGAAATAAGACAACATGGGGGATTACTGACCCATTGTGTTATATTTGGTACCTAGAAAGACTATTTGCTGCATTATCAATTTGTAGGCGCCATGGAGATACTAATGTGATAAGTTAGTCTGCATGGATTTGTCATTAACAAATCATTTCAAACCAACCAAATATACTTCTTTGATAATGTAATAAACCTCAAGTCTAGGAAAGGAGGTAATAGATGAGATGTATCACAGCTGTAGTAAGGTTTTTGTTAATGTCTCACATGATCTTTTCATAAACAAACTAAGGAAATACATCTCAGATAAACCTACTATAAGATATGTGAACAACTGGTTGGAAAACTGAACTCAGAGAGTAGTTATCAATGATTTCCATCAGGCTGGAAGAGCATATAGCATGGGGTCCCACAGAGATCTGTCTTGAATCTGGTTTTAATCAATATCTTCATAAATTCATTATTTGGATAATGGTATAAAGCAGGAGTCTCAAACTCAGATCACCACGAAGGCTGCGTGAGGACTAGCAGATGGCCGCATAAGGACTAGTATATTAGCCCGAGGGCCGCACCACTGAAACCTTTTCTTACAACGATATTGCAAATATCAGTAACAATAGTATCATTGTTGGCCACAGGAAATAGCTTTAGAGGCCACAATTGGCCCACAGGCCGCATGTTTGAGACCCCTGGTGTAAAGGGTATTCTTATAAAGTTTACAGATAACACCAAGCTTGGAGGAGGTTACAAGCACTTTGGAGGAGAGGATTAGAATTTAAAATGATCTTGACTAACTGAAGAAATAGGATGAAATTCAATATAGACAAATGTAAAGTACTACACTTAGGAAAGAGTAATCAACTGCATAAATACAACATGGAAAATGACTGCCTATGAAGGAGCATTACAAAAAGAATCTAGAGGTTATAGCGAATCTCATACTAAATGGAAGTCAACAATGTAATACTGTTGCAAAATAAAAAAATAAGGAGAGCAAAAGTCTTTCTGGGATGTAGACAAGACTGGCACAGGAGCAGTGGAGATGTTACATTCCTAGATCAGGGTGATATTCTGAACTGTGGAAATCAATCTTCCCTTCAACAGCCCACTGACTAACGGCAAAGCTACTTTTCAGTGGCTGCTGCAGTTGTCCAGACCACTATTCTACACCTGATTTGTTGGAGATAATTTTTAGAAGTTGGTTCCCCCAGCCCCACTCCTGCCTAGTCCTTTATAGCCAGAGCTTGTGGAACTGGGGGTGGGAGGAAGTAGTGAAGAGTATGTCTACAGCAGAGGCTCTGTTAAGTCAACCTAGCAAGGTCTACTTTAAGTCGACTTAAAGTTGACCTTGTTAAAGTGAGTTAGAGAGTCCACATTGAAAACTCCTGTTGACTGCCTGCATCCACACTGGTAGGTGCTAGGTCGATGGAGGAGTGGGCCTGGAGGCCAGTTAGGTAAATGTAAGGACCTTTTCTGTCTGCATTGACTTAAGTTGACTTAATAAGGTCAACTTAAATGTTAAGTTAACCTTAAGAGGTGGTGTTATTAAGTCGACTTAAGGAAGCGCTTAAGTCAACTTAATAAAAGCCCAATGTGGCTGCAGGAGTCTGTAGGCTGACTTAACCTTCCTTATGTTGACCTAAGGCTCCAGTGTAGATGGAGCCAAAGAGCTTGACTCTGTAGTATTGCCCTCTTTGCAGGTTCTTAGGTGGATTATTGGAAGTGTTGTAAACAAGGCGAAGTGATTCATCTACTCTACTCAGCACTGCTAAGGATTAAACTGGATTACTATGTCCAGTTCAGGAAAGGTGTGGACAAGTTGGATAAAGTCCAGAGGAAAGTGACAAAAATGATTAAAATTCTCCAGAAAAGAGAAGTTTGTGTTGGGTGTGCACCTACATGCTAAGGTATGCTGGTAACCCCATAATTCACAGAGGAATTTTACAAGTGATGGCTTGTTGAATGCCATGTTGTAAACTTTCCCCCATGGAGGCAGAAGGCATTTGTGTATCTCCAACCTTATTTCCTGTTCAAAGTGATCCTTCTATTTAAACTTCTGTAATTGTTTCACCTTTGCCAGACTTAAATTTGGTCTGCTTGACCATGTCAGCAAATGTTTTGATGTCAATTTCTTGACTGGGCAGAAGCAGCTATGTAACATATAGGTATCAAGTGCACCTCCTTCAAATCTCTTAATTTGTTCTTCCCTATTTTCAGTAGTGATTCTTGCACATCAGTTGCTTTTTGCAGTCCATTATATATGGTGATAAACCCCTCTTGATATGATTCAGGGAAAAATGGCTTTTTGTATTGGTTGATGACATAATAAAGGAGAAGTCCTGTGGCAGTTTTAAAAATGAACCTATTTATTTATCTCATGAGCTTCTGTGGAAGAAAATTCCACTTCATTGGATGCTTGAAACTTTTTTTTTTTTTTTGCTCACACGAAAGTTCATTCAATAAATGAATTTGCTGGTCTTCAACAGTGCCACAGGACACAGGACTCCTTGTTTATTTTACTGAAATAGACTAACATGGCTGCCCTGTTGGTACTGGTTGATGACATAGTTGGCAAGAGCTGTAACATATCTTTCATCCATTTACAGTGCAGAGTCAAGGACTTAGACATGCACTTTCTTCACTACTTCTTGTTAGGCTATTTCTTTCTCTCATAGAGATAACTCTCTTATGACTATGTAAAAACTAACAATAATTACTGACCTGTGCATAAGTGTCACTGCATTTAAAAGCTGGTTTCTAGACTATTTCAGAGGCTGGGACTGCATAATTAGACAATTACAAATTAAAACCTCTTATCAGGCAGACCTGATGCTACAGTGGACCCATGAAAACTTATAAATGGACAAGCATTATATTAAGAATTCATGTACATTTATATTTACCCACTATGCAGTACAAACTATGGACATGCAATCTACTGCTACTGGTGAACAACCTTCAGTGTGAGACTGACAAGGTCAGCAAAATTAAAATATAGAAAACTATTATAATAGTGTGTGAGATATTCTGACAATTAAGAATTTGCAATGTGAAACATTTTATATTAGTGTCTTACAAATGGTGAAATTGGTCATTTTTGCCATGTAGTGAACAGCTCCTTCATTTCTGGAAAACAACCCTACTTACCTGGGAAAAACCAACCAAAATCTCTTAATACACTGCTGATTGGTAGCTCTGGCCAATAAACTCCACATTAAGGTATAGAAAGTAATATAAATAGTAAGAACTGTAGGCCTACTCATGTTCCAGTGTTTGTGGAACCATGCAAAAAAAATATGACACTTTCATTTTAGGTACCATTGCCTCATCTCCCTGCCAAGCTTACAGCATTAATTGGCCACTCCACATCATGTTTCTTCCAAAGGTACATAAAACGAGCTTTCAAATGATGTATGACACAGGTATGTTTAAGGTGGGTACAGTAAACTTCAGCAGAATGGTGCTTTCTGGAAAATTGCTGCACATCTATAATTTTACTTTGTCTCATTTGCAGTCACCTCATGCTAGTTATTTCATACCTAGCCTTAGAATCAGCTGCTGCTCCTTTCTGAGTGATGTATCCAGATGCTCTTATAGTAATAATTATGGACGTGTGATTTCCAAGAAGAGGTTGTTTATGTCCTCTCCATCCCTTGCGCAAATATGTAAGGATTGGTCACAGTCTGACCTGTGGTCTTCACAAAGATCGGGTTTTCTTGATTCCTCTTCTTCTGGAAGTACTGATCATAAGATTCAAGGAAGAATCAGTCCTCATTAGTTCTTGATGATCTGGACAGTTTTGCAAAGAAGCTTGTATGTTAGTCTTGTCTCTAGTTTCTGAGTAGTAAAGGTGGAAGGTACGTTTCTTGACAGTGTAGGGCCTACAAATCTTGCGCAGTTCATCCCTTTACAAATTCTGATTTTAGTCTCCATTAAGGCCCAATATGTCAGCCAAGCCCTTATGAAGTTGAAATTTGTACATAGCTTTTGCTTTGGCTTGTGTGAGATTTTGCTACATTGGCTTGAATTGGTTTCCCCAGTTCCCATCCCAGTCTCTGCTGTATTGGGTGTGGGTCATACTTGGTGGCAGTTATATTCTATAACTGAGTGAAGGTCAAAATTGATCCTCATGCTTCCGAGCATACTTCACAGTTTGCATAGCTCTCTCTGTCTCACCATTCGTTTGGGGATAATGTGATGCAATGAGGATAATGATTGCAGTGCAAAGTTATAGCTGTTCTTAAAGGACACAACTGTTTTTTGAGACAGCATGGTTCTTTGTCCAAGACAATTTCATCTGACATTGCACAAACAGTTTGGCACTTGAGCTACAAAGGTCAGGTAAATGTGTGACTTAAATGTTTAGCAAAGTAGCAAGCTACATTCAAGGACTTGTAATTCACAGCTGTGTACCCCAACTATTTTACCAGGTCTGTTGGAATACTGTGAAAATATTAACATTGCCTCATACTGCTTCATAAGTTTTCACAGAAAAACTTACAGATGCTGATGGGGCCAGATCACAACTGGTGTAAACTGGAAGAGTTGGTGGTTTTTCAGTTGAGGATCAGATCCTTTAGTCCTAGTTTTGAGAATGTAAAAAATCAGGTCACAAATTAAACACAATGTGAAAAATCCAATACATGAAAGACAAGAAACACCTGGGCAAATATTTTCAAGGCTCTGCTTTTGAGGGAAAAAAAAAAATCTTTGCCTAATATATGGTACATTTAAATCATCATGTCCCAGGAATGCTTTCTGCCTGTCTAGATTAGATTACCTATCTTTAATTTATTTAGATTTTCATACCAGACATTACTGTAGCATCTGAGGACCTCACATTTCTGAAATAAATCCATGGCCCAAAAATTCAAGTTGTATACAGAGAATGGCTTAGTTAGTCTACTAACGCTGAGGAACCATCAATATATCTCAGGAGGTGTTTGCACTCCCTTAACCCTCGAACCACTCTGGTCCCCACAGCACATAAATCAGGGAAGTTAAATTTTAAGTTGCCCTAACTTGTCCCATCTACTAATGAGGCTGTGAAATGCTCAGAGAGATTAGAGAGGCTATTAGAAAAACACTCAGTAATAAAGGGGCATCTCAAATATCCCTATAATAAAGGGGTACATATCACTTCAGGTCTGGAAGCAGAGACATAATTTCTTGGCACCTTAAATGACTGCTTCTTGGAGGAGCTAGTCCTGGAATCCATAAGATGAGAGGCAATTCTTGATTGATAGTCTTAGTGAAGTGCAAGATCTGGTCCAAGAAGTGAATACAGCTGAATCACCTAGCAATAGTCAATATAACATAATAAAATTTAACATTCTTGGGGGTAAGGAGGACACCTAAAGTAGCGTATCACAGTAGCATTTAGTTTCAGGAAACGGAGCTACACAAAAATGAAGAAGTTAATGAAACTGAAATTAAAAGGTATCATTCCAAAAATGAAATCCCTGCACGCTGCATGGACATATTTTTAAAGATACCATGATAGAAGTTCAATTTAAATGTATTTCCAAAATTAAAAACAAATAGTAAGAGGACAAAAAAAAAGCCACCATGCCTAAACAACAAAGTAAAAGAAATAGTTAGAGGTAAAAGGTATCCTTTAAAAAGTGGAAATTAAATCCTACTGAAGAAAATAGACAGGAGCATAAGCTCTGGTAAATGAAGTATAAAAACGTAATTAAGAGGCCAAAGAAGTATTTGAAGAACAGCGAGCCAGAGATTGAAAAAGTCACAGAAATAAAAAATCTAAGTACATCACAAACCAGAAGCCTGCTAAACAAGTATATTCTCTGGATGATTGAGATGTTAAAGGAGCACTCAGGGAAGATATGCTTGTTGCAGAGAAATTAATTTAAGTCTTTGTACCCTTCTTCACGGCTGAGAAGATGAGGAAGATTCCCAATTATAAGCCATTATTTTTAGGTGATGAATCTAAGGAACTGTCCAAGATCAAGGTGTCATTAGAGGAGGTTTTAGAACAAATTAATAAATTGAACAATAATAAGACGCCAGGACCAGATGGTTTTCAGCCAGGACTTCTGAAGGAACTCAAATGTGAAACAGAAGAACTGCTAATTGTGGCATGTAAACTATCATTTAAATCAGCTTCTGTATGGCTATGTCCACACGTACATGCTTATTTTGATTTAAATTAAATTGAAATAAGTTAATCTGAAATAAAATCCTTAATTCAAATTAACTTAAATTGAAATAAGCAAAAACCTCAGATTGAAATAGCAAGTCCAGACACAGGACTTGCTATTTCAAATCAGGAGAGGGGCCCCATGGGAAGGAGATGGGCAAAAGTGTTATTTCAAAATAACAGTTATTTCAAAATAACACGCCCGAATGTCATTATTTCAGAATAACCATTTCAAAATAACAGATGATTTGAATTAAAGTAGGTTTAAGCTATTTCAAAATAATGATGGAGCTCATCATTTCAAAACAAGAAAATGTCGTGTTGACCTAATCTTTCTTAAATCAAAATAACCAGTGTTATTTAGATTTAAAAGATACGTGTGGACATACCCTATGAGATGACTAGAAGACAGCTAATTTGATGCCGACCTATAATAAAACCTCTAGAGGCAATTGTGGCAAGTACAGGCCAGTAAATCTAACTTCAGTACCAGGCAAATTGGTCAAAACTATAGTAAAGACTAGAATTATGAGACACACAGACTAATATAATTTGTTGGGGGAAAAGTAACTTGGTTTTTGTAAAGAGAAATCCTCCCTTATTAAGCTATTAAAATTCTCTAAGGGGGTCAACAAGCATGTGGACAAGGATGATCCAGTGCATATAGTGCACTTAGATTTTCAGAAAGCCTTTGTCAAAGTCCCCCACCAAATGCTCTTAAACAAAGTATGTAATCATGGAATAAGAGTGAAGATCCTCTCCTGGATCAATAACTGAATACATGGTAGTCAACAAAGGGTAGGAATAAATGGTAATTTTTCAAAATGGAGACAAGTGAACAGTGGTGTCTCACAGGAATTTGTACTGCAACCAGCACAGTTCAACGTATTCATAAATGATCTTGAAAAAGGGCTAAACAGTGAAGTAGCATAATTTGCAGATGATAAAGATGGTTAAGGCCAAAGCACACTGTGAAGAATTAAAAAGGTATCTCACAAAACTGGATAACTGGGCAACAAAATGGCAGTTGAAATTCAATGTTGATAAATGCAAAGTAGTGCACATTGGAAATCATAATTCCAACTATACATGTAAAATGATGGGGTCTAAATTAGCTGTTACCACTCAAGAAAGCGATTTTGGAGTCACTGTGGATAGTTCTCTGGCAACATCCACTCAATGTCTAGTGGGCATCAAAAAAGCTAACAGAACATAGGAAATCATCAGGAAAGGGGTAGATAATATGATTGAAAATATCATATTGCTTCTTTGTATGTCCATGGTACACCCACATCTTGAATGCTCTGTGCAGATCTGGTTGGCCCTTCTCAAAAAAAAGATATATTGGAATTGCGAAAGGTACAGAAAAGGGCAAAAATAATTTATGGAACAGCTTCCTTATGAAGTAAGATTAATAAGACTGGGACTTTTCAGCTTGGAAAAGAGATGACTGATGGCAGGTATGACAGACATCTATAAAATTCTAACTGGTGTGGAGAAAGTAAACAAGTGTTATTTACTCCTTTTCAGAGCACAAAAACTAGGGGTTACCAAATGAAATTAACAGGCAGCAGATTTAAAATGAATGAAAAGAAGTATTGTGTCTTTGCACACAATGCACAGTCATCCTATGGAGTACCTTTCCAGTGATGTTGTGAAGGCCAAGATGATAACAGGGTTCATAAAAGAACTAGAAAAGTTCATGGAGTATAGGTCCATCAATGGCTATTAGTCATTATAAAAAGTGATTGCTGTTTGCCAGAGACTGGGAATCACCAAGGGGATGGATCACTTGATGGTTTTATTCATTCCCTCTGGAAGACACTTTCAGAGGGGTAGCCATGTTAGTCTGTGTACAGCAAAAACAATGAGAGTCCTGTGCACCTGATAGACCAGCAGAAGAAGACAGGATACTAGGCTAGATGGACCACTGCTCTGACTCGGTATGGCCGTTCTTATGAGGCCCCAAAAGATCAATATGGGAGCCAATATTCACCAGGATGGAAGGGTGCTCCAGCTTTGGCATGCATCCCTGGCCATGCCACTTTTCTCAACTGTAGGGAGGGGCTATATTGCAGGATCTGATTTGGTGACTGTAGGCAAATTCAGGTGAGAAGCCCCACCATGATGGAGATATCCTTCTGGAGCTGCTTTGTTCCAGTGGTCCTGACATAGGAGAGAATCTGGCTCATTGTAATTTGGAACCCACAGAAATATATGACACAGCATTTTGAGTGGTCTGAATTTTTACAAATCAAACTCTGACTCTATTAGCAGGTTGAATCTCTCTTAATGATGTGATTGGATTTTTGAATATAAAATATCAATGGTCTGCTCACTTATCCACTAAAATATATTATTTATATTCATAAATAACACAGAGTTTGACAGGGAAGAATATTGCTGTTTGAGCATCAGTTTTATCAGTTATCTCTTCAATATTTGAATATTAGTCTTTAAGACCCTATCTCCATGGTAATGTCAAGGAACAGAAAAATTTGCATAAACTTGAAAACTAATTTTATTTTTCTTGGCACACCTCAATTTCCTTCACTATCTCTTAGAAATGGAAAGTCATTAAAACAGTTTTGCCCGTTTCCTTTCCTCAACTCGTTCTTGCCCCACTGCAGAGTAAGATAAAAAAAAAGCAGAGATTTTCAAAGATGCCACAGATTTTTGACTGCTCAAAGCTTATTCAGATTAATGAATTACACTTAATAGGATTTGGGCAGACACATCCTATAGGTGGCTTGGAAAATCTCAGCCAAAGCTTTTTGTGTTCTCAGTAAGACCCCACCTATACAATAAGAGCTAACATGGGGTATGTCTATACTATGAGTGGAGGCTTAAGTCAATTTAAGCAAAGCTCTGGTCACATTTGGAGTTCATTAAGTCGACTTAAGGGCTTCCTTAAGTTGACTTAATAACTCTTGCCATTAAAGTCAACTTTAAGGGTTAAGTAGACTTTATTAAGTTGACTTAAGACAATCTGGCCATTAAAGTCAATTTAATAAAGTCGACTTAGTGCACTGGGGTCAATTAAGTCAACTTTATAAAGTCAACTTAAGCCAGGGTCCCATTTAAAGTCGACTTTATTAAGTTGACTTTAAATGGGCCCCCTGACTTAAGTGGACGATGCAATGTGGCCTCACTAAGTTGACTTAATAAGGTCAACTTAGCTTTTTTAGTGTAGACGTAGCCATGGAGCCTTAGGCCCATAGATAAAGCTACTGACTTCAAAGGGACTGCAAACATAAGGCTTAATGCTACTGGAGAGCACTGAAAGACTAGGACATGTCAGTTTCATAGAGTTTAAGGCCAGATCAACCATAGGTCATCTAAACTAGGGGTCCCAAACTCCAGTCACCATGAGGGCTGCATGAGAACTAGTACATTAGCCCAAGGGCCGTACCATGCATGAGGACTAGTATGGTAGCTCAAGGGCTGCATCACTGGAATCTTTTCATACAATGGTATTGCAAATATTGGTAGCGATAGTGTTGTTGCAGGCTGCAAGAAATAACTTGAGGGGCTGCATGCGGCCCTTGGGTCATGAGTTTGAGATGCCTGATCTAAACTGACCTCCTACATATCCAAGGCCATTAAGTTTCATCCCATTACCCCTGTGAAGGTTTTGACTCACTGCTAGACCCTCCTTATGGTCAGGCGTGATACTTCTGTTCTCATAAGTTATCATCTGTCAACCAGTGCTCTGGGCCTTCAGATATCTGCCTCTTTCTGTGATTTTGGCGCCTTCCAGCCAGGTCACTTTAAAGTCTCAAACACGTGGGTGACAATGTGGCCTCTAAAGCTATTTTCTGCAGCCTGCAACAACACTATTGTTATCCATATTTGCAATATTGTTGTACGAAAAAGTTTCAGTAGTGTGGCCCGTGGGCTAACGTACTAGTCCTCATGCGGCCCTCATGGTGATTTAAGTTTGAGACCTCTGCTTTGCAGTCTTGCCCCTTCTGGGATAGTCAACTAATGAGAATTAACAAATAAATTGTATACACAGGTAAGTGTGGGGAATGATTCCCTCTGAAGGTCTGGTAGCATCTGGCCATCCCTTTCCTTAGAAAGGGATCATCAGGCTGCTGTTGGCTTGGGAGCTCTTGTGTTTGTCAGCATGGTGTTCGGGAGCTGAGCACAGAAAGTCTCCTCTCCTTTCTGATCAACCACCAACCAACAGGAGCTCTTCCTCTTAAGTGCCTTCCTCCAAGACAAAGGACTGGTCGGGTGCATCTACACTGGCAAGTTACTTTGAATTAAGGAGCCTTAATTCAAACTAACTTAGTCCCTGTCTACACTAGACTTTCATTAGTTTGAATTAAGGAATTCCTTAGTTCAAACTAATGAAAGTTTAGTTTGAATTAGTAAGACCTGCCCTTTAGTTCGAACTAAGTGCTTATTTTGCTTCTTAGTTCAAATTAAGGGTAGTGTAGACCAGGGTTAAGCCTTAATTCAAACTAAATAAACTCTAATTAGGTCAGTTAGTTTGAATTAACAAAGTGGACTAATTAGACTTAACTTTTAAGTAGTGCACTTTATTAATATGACTTACTAAAGTCATGTTCAGTTAGACTTAAGGTCAAACTTATTAGTTCGACTTTGTTAATTCAAATTAACGTTTTTAGTATAGACATGGCAGTCTACACTACATAGGTAGGTTGACATAACACAGCTTATGTCAACCTATTTATATGTTTGCCTACAGTATAGCCTTTCTTTAAGAGCCCTACTACACTGCCATAATAAATGCACTTCCATGAGAGTCCTATGGCTTATGTTGGTGTAGGTAGGATGACACAGTGCCTATGTAGACACGGACTCTCTTACACAGGCTGTTGGCAGCTAGAGTCCAGTTGTCCCCATTCTCTTGAGAGCTAGGCAGATGGACCTTGCTTTATTCTGGGAACCAGGATGTGAAGTCCAAGCAACTTTAGACCCCTCCTCCCCAAATGGATGAGATTAAACCATTATGTGCTACAGATGGAGAACAGGGGAGACCAAAATGCTGCCAATACCCCAAGTACCGACAGTGGTAAAGAACTGATTAGGTAAGATATGTCCAACTGACTCTGCTAGAAGATCTACATCCCATGCTGCAGAGAGAAGTCAAAAACAAACAAACAAACAAACCACTACCATTCTGCTCTTCAAAGCATCTGACAAAGTGGGATTTTCTCCCATGAAAGCTCTTGCGATAAATAAATCTGTTAGTCTTTAAGTGCCACAAGACTACTTGCTTGTTTTGCTTTACTAGACTAACACAGCTGCACCTTTGGAACATTCTGACCTGGGAGAAATTCCTTTCTAACTCCAAATCTGAAGACCAGTATGCTCCTGAGCATGAGTATTGGGATCAGTACATCTCACCTGATATTTTCTTTAGTAATATTGCCAAACTGGGGACAGAACTAATTTGTTGCATGTCTTCTATTAAATGCAAACTCAAACACTAGGAAACATGGTTGTAGGTCACTTCAGGTGTCTTCAAACAGTGGTGTCCTCAGCAGATGGGCAGAGTTGCTGGGCACACTGATGAATGACTCACAGGGCAGCTGATTACTATATTTTGGATTTCAATAGGTCTTTGCATTCATCAGTGTTCTGGAGCAATGTGGCACTGCCTGCAGTAGGGCACCAAAACCTCACAATGATGGGCTCCCTAATTCATAATCAGTTACATCCATAGTTCTAATAGTTGGCCTTACTGGCAACATAGAAAGTAAGCATTGATGCTTCAGGTAGAGGCTGTTAGATTCCTGACCTGATGTTTATTCCCAAACTGTGTGCTTGCCCTTTTCAGGAGTTATTCAAAGGATGTATTGTTTCTGACAGGTTAGGTATAAATCTGTCAAGCTAGTAAAATCAAACCTAGGTTACGCTGCTTTTCAGTTCTGGAATAGATTCAGGAAGATGCCTTTCTTTAATGGCCTTAGTCGGCAGCCTGGCTTTCACCTGGAACATTTATAACTTGTCCAAAGAAGTCTAGCTGTTTCTGGTTCAGCAAGCACTTGTATTTGCTGAGCTGCAGACTTTATTGTTTCCAGTACAATAGACATACTTTTATTATAATCGTCCTTCTATTTTCTAGTGTTCTGGCAGCGTTCACTGGCTTTCCTATGGTGTTCATTGTCACACCACACCAGTGCCCCCCATTTATCAGTGAATTTGTTTTCATGATACCCTAGGAGATAGGAAATTATCATCACCCCAGCTTACAAATGGGCAGCTGAGGCACAGGAAATTAGTAGTCTTGACTAAAATCACTCATAGTGTCTATGGCAGATCTGGGAACAGAACAGAGATCTCCTGAATTCTAGTCACAAAACCATGCATCTTCACCAACCACTACAATCTCCTTTACAGAAGTAATTACAGTGCCTATTCCAGGTGCTTCAATACATGTATCATTTTCCTTTGAAAGCTCTAAGGTGCACTAGTAGTGCCAAGAGACAGTTTTCAGAAACAATGCTGACACAATAGCATGAGAATAGTTATCAAATTGGCACCGTATGGATGTACAGATCTCTGCCAAAAACCAAACGCAGCATTTACAGGAAAAATATAGTGGCAGCTCTGTGAGCACTCCCAATTAGCTGGCAATGTCACTTCCTTTCTAACGAGGAGGACTGGCTGGTTTAAGACTAGCTTCCTCAGCTGAGAATGTTGAGACTCCCTCCCTTCTGTATCTACAGTATGGAAAAAGCTTGTGGTTGGCAAACCTTGACCTCTTGCCCTCATACAGACAAGGCCTAAGTGACTGCCCTGGCTTACATCTGACATTGAAGGTAGACTTGAGAGCTGAACATAGATCTCCTGTGAGTTACAGCAGCGCTCTAGCCAGAGGACCATCCTGTGTCATTCTTTACTGGACAGCCAATGAGGCATGAATTTACACTATGACTACAAAAGAAAGCAAACATACCTTTGGAACTCACTTTGTCATTGGAGAAAAGAATGATGGATCTTCTCTCCCATACGACATCATTTCCTAACCCTATGTGGTTCCCAAACTTTTCAGTAATATGGCACACTTCAATGAGACAAACAATTACACAGCATACCTACTTTTTTCAGTGGAATTGATTGATAATAAATGTCACATTTACTTACTTTGACTATGGTTATGGTCTTACTGGAGAGATTTGCAACATAGCACATACATCAGTGTGCCACAGTACAGTGGTTGAAAATCACTGTTGTATGTGGCTCTTGTGCAACTGCCCATAGAATATTACCTTGAGCATCTCACTAACTCAAAGACAGTGACAAAGTGGAGAGACTGCAAGGAATAGCTAGAAAATGACCCTTGAGCTGAAGAGCTTGACTTAAGAAGCAAATGAGATAGAGGGTTATGATTACAGTTTGGTAGGAATTGACGGATGGAACACCAAGGAAGGAAATTGTTTAGTGCATTATATTGTGTTGTAACTAGGAATAATGGGATGAAATTAAAAAGAGAAAGAATTGCATAACTATTATGAAACCATTTTAATGAAATGAGATTTATCAGGCTAGGGATTAGCCTCCCTAGAACAGTAGTTTTGAAACCATGGATTGGGACCCAATACTGGGTCGCAGACTCTCAGGTACTAAGTCATGATGCTCATTACCACTGCCACTGAAAGACTGGAATGCATTGCTGAAATGTGTAATTGCTGGGACATGGACATAAATGATTTTTTTCAACTGGGTCCTGAGGAAAAAAGTTTGAAAGCCACTGCTCTGGAGTAGTGGTTCTCAAGCTTTCGCAGGTCGCGACACACTTAGCGGCATATCACAACCCTACAGCACACACCAGCCTGCCTCCCCCAGATCAAATCCAGTGATCTCTCCAGCTCTCTGCAACACACTTACCACTGTAAGGTGACACAGTAATGTGTCCCAACGCAGTGGTTGAGAAGCAGTACCCTCGAGAACTCTCTGAAGCTCCACTGCCTGGCACTATTAAAACCAAACTGAACAAACTAATAATTGTGAATGACTGTGCATTGATTGGGAGGTGGATTGGGTGAGTGAAGACATTTCCATTGCCAGATTTAATGATGCAAACACTTTAAGATCCTTCAGGATGAAAGGTGCTACAGGAATGTAAGTTTCTACTGTTCATTGTACACAGCTGGACCAGAAGAACCATCAAAAGACGACATTGAAACTCACACATGAGCAAAGAAAGAAAGGTTAAAGTGATTTTTATATCAGAGTAAACTAAACTAGGCTAATTGGTGCTATTCAGAGACAATACAAGTGATAGATCTCTTGCAACGCTAAGCTGTAGATGATAATGCAAACCCCAGAAAAAATACCTTACAGAGGCTGAACCAAATGAAGTCATGGCTGGGGAATTAGTGAATTTAAAACCTAAAAACAAGTAGAATAAGGATGGAATATTTTCAGGGGGAGGAATTTCCCTGGCTTGCTCTAAGAATAAATTAACTATGATGACCTGTAAATGGTAGGGCAATTTTCAAATGTCTCTGAGATTTTGATGCCTCTTTTAATTTTTCTCGTTGTTTCGAATTTTGCTTCATGCTTGAATTAAAGATGGAGATATATTTAAGATCTGCCCCTCATCCTTCAGGACTTTTGCCAGATATAATATTAATGTGACATTCTGCATTATATTCATAAATCCTTTCTACTCATTAATCCCATGAGGTGATGTGTGCCTTCAGGTCCCTATTGCCATTGTACTGATGGAGGCACAACTCCACACAAAATTGTGGGGAGTGAGTGTCCATGGCTATGTCTACACTGCCACTTTACTTTGAATTAAGGAGGCTTAATTCAAACTTAATTGATCCCAGTCTACATTAGCCTTTCCTTAGTTTGAACTAAGAAACGCTTAGTTTGAACTAGTAAGTACTGGCGCTTAGTTTGAATTAAGCATGATGTAGACTTGAACTCACCCTTAGTTCAAACTTAAGAAGTTCGAACTAAGGGCAGTTAGTTTGAACTAACCCCCGTTGTTAGTTTGAACTAATAAGTTCAAGATTAGTTTGAACTAACCTCAGTTCGAACTAACTTGCTAGTGGGGGTATAGCTCATGTGTCTTACATGTATGCTGAGCATGCCATCAGCATCCTGAAAATAAAATTTATGGGTAACATACCTCATAGAAGTTGTTTCTTTGCAAGTTGAGGTATTTTCAGATGAAGTGAGAACTTTCAGTTTCTTGCAGGTATTCAGTGTCTTGTAGGAAGGTCCTTTGACCATGAACTTTTCTTTATAGGGACCCTTTTTTGAAAACCATAAATCACATATTATGAGGTAGTATCATAAAGATTGCCACAGTCTTACAGAGGAAAAAGCTAACAGAGAAAGTCTGAATCTCCATTAACTTGCCCTTTATATAGTTATTTAGGTACATGCAAATTTGGTGAACATAAGAACTCACCAAAGTTCTCCACTCATCCCTGTGCTACCATTTTACATCCACTTTCACCCTCTTTGCATTGTTATAATGACTTTACCAGGCAATGGAAAATCAGTCACAGTGCACTTTGGAATTTTTCCAAGGCTCACACAGTAAATAAAGTAAAAAGAACTAAAAGCATGGCTCCAGTCTCTGAATTCCATATGTTGGTCCATGCCATCTCTGTGTTGTAACTAATAAAAATCCCCGGTAAGACAGCAGCAACAATAAACATGCAGAAGAATGTTCTGTGATTAATGACTGTTGCAATTATATTTCACATCCTTCTAGGCTTGCAGCGGCCCTTCCCAGCCTCCTCAGCCTATCGTCATTCCAAAGCCTGTTCAATCGGTCATTCATGTACCTTTGCAACCGAGCTGCCCGGGCCGAGGCAAGATGGCAAAACTCCTGAATCCAGAAGAAATGACATCCAGGGATTATTATTTTGATTCTTATGCCCACTTTGGAATCCATGAGGTAAGACTTTTTTTCGTGGTAAAAATATGGAAGAGCAGCATATTTTCAGTGATTTCATAGTTGATTTCCCTCCCCACTCCCTAAATGCACAAATTTGCCAAGGATCTAATTCTGTAATCTTTCCTCATGGCAGTGGTCCCTCTGATTAAGTGCTAATGGTGAATTCCACCCTTGTGAGGGGCCAGCTCAAGGCCTAGGGAACATATAAATCCTTAGTAAAGGGCTCCGATGGTGCATCAGACTTGTGCTGCTCCGTGCCAGAGGAAATTTTACTATCAGTGTGTACTACTTAGCTTGACTATAAGGGCTGCAGAACTGGTCAGCCCATGTGGTAAGGATATACCAGTTTGGTAAGCTAGATCTTTCTTCACTAGAACATCTAAATATAGGTGCTGCATACAATACACAGTGGACCCTATTGTCCCTTCAGACAGGCATGCCAAGCTCCTATCGATTTTGATGGGCGTTACAAGAATTTAGCTGAGGGCAAATTTGGTAGAGACTCCTGAGCAATCTCTGCCATTTACGAGATATGTCATGGAAACTTTAATGCCCCCGCCACCCCTAGTGAACAGAGTGATGTCATCGAAGTCCATGGCATCCTGTCAGTTGTGACTAACTAGATTTTGTTTTGGTTTGGTTTGTGTTCTGTTAGGATTTTTCACTGGGGGGAGTTTTTTCTGCCACTTGTGCATTTTGTTTGGCTATTGGGCCTTGTTGCTGTTTGGAATTTTCCTGTTCTTAGTTAAATCTATTTTTGTGCAATGTTCAGAGGCTCTCAGGCATTATGTAGGAGATTGCTGCAGCTTTTAAGAGTGAGGTCAGGATAGAGGTTTGACAAATTGATTTTGGAAGGGTACTCCACACACAAGAGGCAGTATGGAAGAAGATGCAGAGATGGTTGTGGGAGAAAGAGACCAAAAGGGTATTGAAGAAGGTATAACATGCTGCAAGAACAATGAACTTGCAAAGTAATATTTAATGGTTACATTAGAACAGAAGAAATTTTAATGTTTATGGTGGTGCAAAAGACAGAAAGAGCCCAGCTTGTGTTTGTAAATAAGCTGAGCAAGTTTAATATAGAGTTGCTGAGATGCTATCCTCTCCCTGCCTAATCACTCGTTCGCATTTGAAATCCACAGAGCACCAATATGCATAATTCACAGAAAGGGTGTTGTCCGGATGAATGGAGGGAGAAGTGCGACTTCAGTGCAGCTGTTTCCCTCCTTCTGACCGTTGCTGCATAGTTTAATAGCATCCTCTGCATGCAGAAATGTGGAGGACGTGATCCGTCCCTTAGCTTGCAAACATTTTGGAGCAAACACTTTGCCATCCTCTTTATCTATAAAGAGTTATAGAAACATTTTTCAAATCTGAGTATCTAAAGGTAAGCTGCTAAATCTATACTTAGGTACCTGAGATGAGATTTTCAAAGTTTCCAAAGGGATTTAGACCTTGGATTCCATTCCAATTAATAACAGCTGGGCATGCAAATCCCCTTGGCAGCTTTGAAAATCTCATCCCTAAGGTTACATTTCACATTCATAAAATCTATTTAGTCTTTGAAAATCTGCCTTAAAATACACAGTTGGGAAACATTAAATGATGCCATAATGTGTCAGGTCAGTAGTGAGGAACAAATGTGGGGAATTGACCAGGTTTAATGCCCTCATAGAAGCTTCTACTTCATGGTAACGTTTCCTCTCCCATTTCAGGATTTTATATCAAGCTACCCTTTCTGAGAAAATGCCCCCCTATACATCAACAGCTGGGGATATCACCAGTCCCTTTGAAAGTAAGCCACCCAGAAAAGGCAGACAGACAAGCATCCGGTGTACAGGAAACTTACACACTAGTCTTGTATCTGCTGGGCGCTGGAGCTTTCCTATAGCTTGGCATTCAGCATTCATTCATACTACTGCCTAAAAGTATTCAGTGATAACAGCAAGAGCAAGCAAAGTTACAGCTTCTTAGATAATATTAGAAAGATAATATTTTCATAAGCCCCTGAGGCTATGTCTACACTTGCAAGTTAGTTCAAATTAAGGAGGCTTAATTCCTTAATTTGAACTAATGAAAGCTTAGTTTGAATTAGTAAAACCTGCTAGTAAATCCTTAGTTCGAACTAAGGATGGTGTAGATTATGATTAACCCTAAGCGTGAACTAAATAAATTCAAATTAAGGCCGGTTGGTTCGAATTAACAAAGTGGACTAATTCGATTTAACTTTAACAACTAGGAACTGGACTAAGACCCTTTTAGAACTGAGGCAGTTAGGTGCAGGGAATGGGAGAGTCACAAGACCTGGGTACTATTCCTAGGTCTGAAACCATTTGCTGTGAAACTTCGGGCAAGTCTGTTGAGCTGACATGTTCACAAGATGTGCACTCAGCTGGCCTCCTTTTCTGAGCGCTCACTAAAGCCACTTGGGAATCTCAGGGTGGGCTCTCTTAATTCCCGGCAATAGATAATTTAGTCCTAAATCTCTGCAATCCAGTCTCCACCCCCTGATTTGTAAAAGAGAAATGATATATCTAACCCCACATATTGGAGGAAAACCACCATCTACATATTTTATTAGTTCACAAAGTCAAACCCACACAAGCAGGGACAGTCACTACCTTCTACAGTCTGTCTGGTGACCTATATAAAACCAACTGGAGTTGGTTTAAGTCCTGGTCCTTGTGGAGAAGTCTGTACTATAAAGACTGCCACAACTACCACAATATTTATTCTTTCTGGAAGTCTCAGCAGAAAGCCCCCAAATTGCATGACTGGTAGAGGTAGGAAAGTGAGGAGGTTTTCATGATTTTTGCATATGCCCACAGCAGTCTGTGGATTGACTATAATTTCTGGTAGCTGTTGTTAATAGTAAAAGAATATCTGAGGGAAATAAGAGTAGATGAATGAGATGGTGCTGATTCCTAGTAATTCACTTCTTTGTGGTTTGCATTTCAAAGGTGTCTGGTGTCATGAAACCTGGGTATATACCAAAGAACTTAAAAAGCTCTTCAACTGGTAAATATGTTGAATTTTAATGACACAATGAACGCTACACCATAAGTAAACATGTGCTGCCTTCTTTCAACACAGGAAATGTTAAAGGATGAGGTGCGCACATTAACATATAGAAACTCCATGTATCACAATAAACATGTTTTTAAGGATAAAATTGTATTGGATGTTGGAAGTGGCACAGGAATCCTCTCAATGTTTGCTGCCAAGGCAGGAGCCAAGAAGGTGTATGGGGTAAGAAGAATCTTCCTAATGACTTCATTTTTGAGGACAGAGGGGGAGAAAAAGTAGGTTTTCTTTTCTTTCTATATGTGTTTCCATGTCTAGTTGCAACATAGAATATTACATTTAGGACCAGATCCTCAGCTGGCATGAATGGGTGCAGCTCCATTGATTCAATTGAGCTGTTCCTACTTTCACCAGCTAACAAACTGGCTGATGATGTCCTTTCCAAAGAGTGAAAGGATCCCTCCTTTATTTGTTCCATCTTTCCTTGTGGTTTTTCTGCAGGTGACCTGCACTGATCCAACTCAAAAAAAATTGCAATCTTTTTTTCCTGAAAACATTAAAATTATTTGTTCCTCTTGAAAAAGTTGATAGGAAGTGAGCTGATTTTTCTGGCTTTTCTTATGTTCTCAGGACCTTCAAAGCACCAGAAACAAATTCCTCCAGTCTAGCCTTTCTGTGCATAATATCCAGAGGATCTGAAAAAGAAAGCATCTCTAGGCTTTCCATATCCATTACCCCACTTCTCAGAAAAGGCAGGGCACGATTACTTTAAATGTACTATATGTTGGGAATGCTAAAGGACAGTTCTACTGTGAGAAGTGATTAAGTAGAAATTGCATCTTCTTATCCAAAAGGCGTGCTCCCTAAGTATACTGAGAGTTATTTCTGCTGATTTTGAAGTGACAGATATAAGTTCTTATTGCTTTTCACTCCTGTTTGCCCTGCAGAGCCAAAAACAGCTCAGAAATTGAGAGAGCTGAATTTTATTCCTTGTGCATCATCAACAAAATTGTTCACTAACTTTCTGCTACAGTTATGTACAGAAGGCCAAACGTTTGCCCAGCTTAAGCAAATGATCTGTACTATTACTGATGATGTGTGAAATGCAAACACCTCAGAATGATTCTTAGGTCCAAGTTTTCAAAAGTGGCCACCGATTTTGGATGCCCTAATATTTGGGCACCTGTTGTGTCAGGTTGGGCAGTGCTGAATGGAGAAAGCCAAATCAGAAGCCACTATTGCCAATGTTAGCTTTAGAACCTAGACTGAATATGCAAGGCTGACAGTTAGAAGGAACATTTTTTTATATATAAACTAAGCACATTTGACCAGAAGCCGCAGTGACAATAAACATGGAGGTCCAACCAAAGACTATTTTAAAGTCACTTCTCAGAACAGAACTGAACTCTGCTACCTGAGCGATAGCAAAGCCAACATTTTCCAAGACCTATTACAAAGGTCTATCTGAGGTGCCCCAGTTTTTCTCTACATGTAAAATATGAAATTATTGTAGTACCTCAGATAGCCCATGTGGGAATTATTGGTAAATGCTGACTTCTTACACACCAACCCTAGCAGCCAGAAAGTCACTAAAACACTTGCTTATTTCCAGTTGTTTCCTCATCATCTTCTCCTCCTATCCAAGTCCCATTTCACTTGTTCTCTTGTCTAGTTCTCCTCTTGCCTACTAATTCAAGTACTTGAATGTATTTTTTTCTCACTTCCTTCTTCTTCCATCACCTTCTAGTAGCATCTGTGAGTTTCAAACAAGTGAAAGCAGGTCAGTGTGGCCATGGGAGCAGGTCACAGAGCTGGAGCATGAGCGTACTGAGTGCCTTGTTGTAAGAACATAGAGAAGGGTGCAGGAGTATGGCCTGTTTCTAGTTGGGGTGGGCCGGTGATGAGCTACTGAGCTTCTTGTTTTACCTGAGACCAGTTCAAGTATTCTAGGTGTGTGTAATGTGAATAAACAATCATCTTCTTCAGCAAAACTGAATTCTATGGTGTTTTTAGCCAAACTGGGGAGCAAAGGTATTAACACATTAGGACATGAAGACATATGACTGACATTAGTTTAATTGGGTACTAATTAAATTAGAAGATAAATACATGATACAGAAGGCATTATAAAGCAACAAGAAGTTGCCATAATGAATGCTTTTAACTCTTTAATCCAGCATGAGGGCTTATGTTCTGTTCCTGGACAAATCACCACATATTAGAACTGTTGGGTTTTTTTGCAAGGAGCTTTGAAGGTAGGTGTGAAAATTTCAAGAATCATTGATATTCCTTATCAAGTGGGGACAGGATGTATCATGTAGAGCAGGCATACACTGCCTCTGCTTTTCAGTGGTGTCAATGGAGATATGCAAGTTACTTAAAATAACTTGCGTATCTGTGTTATGACCTCCCTTTTACTCAGTGTCAATCCAGTTGCCGAGGTGGTGTTTAGCGATCAGCATCTTGACCAGGTGAGGGGGCCTTCAAAGACCTGATCAGTCAATGAGGAAATTTGAGCTGATGGCAGTAAATCTGCCACTGTCACTGAAGACTAGCCCATAGCCTCCATTGTAACGTTAAGGGAAGCACACAATATCCTATGTTACAGGCAGCCAAGGGTGGTGCTGCTTAAAAAGGAAGTGGTAAGGACACCATGAGGGGCAAACACTTGGCAATGCAAATTAATGGTCAGTGTATCAGGGGAAGAGGCAGGAAAAGAAAGAAAGGTTTAGAAGGTCAAATTGACGTTTGAAAAGCAAATTGAAGGCAGAGCTGGGAAGAGACAGATGGAGGTAGAATTAGAGCTGGTCAGAGAAACTCAAATAGGATCATATTCCCTCAGAAGCTGAAATTCCATCTAATAAAGATGCTTTGAAAACTGAACTAATTTCTCTGGGATTTTGTTGCAGAAAAAGGGGGGAGGCATCCTAGCAATTACAAAGGGCTCCATTTTGAATTTTTGGAAAGAAATGTTTCCATTTTTCTTTTCAAATTCTCTCTGTTTAGACTTCTTAAAAATTTCGTATATGACACCATTTTTTAAAAGTTGAAATTGAAATAAAATGTTTTGCTTGACCCAAAAATATTCCCAATCCCCCTCCCCCAAAATTTTACTGTGTGAAGAATTTTTAAACTTCTGATTTTTATTCCTAGCTGGAATCAAGTCAATTTAAAAAAAATCACTAAATACTTAAGGAAGAGGAATTTTTGTCCTTTGCACACCTCAGCTGTGTTCAGACAAGAGTTTTATTTCGAAACAACAGACATTGTTTAGAAATAAAATTTCTTATGTCCACACGACGTTCCATTATTTTGAAACATTAAAACCTTGCTTGAAATCGAAATAGCCATTGTTTCAAAACTGCTGTTTTGAAACAATGGCGTTTGGACACGTTGTTTCGAAACAAGAACAGCCCTATTTTGAAATAACCAATTCAAAATAACAGCTGTTTTGATAGGGCTGTGTTCACACACAGAGGGCTTGTTTTGAAACAAGAGGTTTCAAAACAAGCTGTTTCGAAATAAATGGTTATTTTGAAACACCTTATTTCCAAAGACAAAAAAGGTGTCTTGGAAATAAGGGAGCGAAATAGCATGTCCACAGTGTGGACATGCTATTTCGCTTGGGGAGGGGACTGCAGACACCCATGGGGTGAAGCAGAGCGGTGCCTCACCCCAGAGGTGTCTGCAGAGGCTGCAGACACCCACGGGGTGAAGCAGCCATGCGGCTCACCTGGCGGGTGTCTGCAGGGGGACTGCAGGCAAGGGGGAGAGCCGCGCAGCCGGGCGCTGCACCCCCTGCCCGGGCTACCCCCA
>ML682088.1:941258-1053069 GCA_007922195.1 Podocnemis expansa
AGCCGGGAGCTGCACCCCCCCGGGCTGCCCCCAAAGCACGCTGGGGGGTCCGGGGTGCCCAGCTCAGCCCGCTGCTGCAGGGGCCGGGGTGAGCAAGGCTCCAGGATTCCCTGGCGCCCTGCTCCTGCAGGGGGCGGGGGACCTCCGCAGGAGTGGGACGCCGGGGAATCCTGGGGCAGTGCTCACCCCGGCCCCTGCAGCGGCAGGCTGAGCCGGGCACCCCGGACCCCGCAGCGGGCTTTGGAGGGCAGCCCGGGCGGGGGGTGCAGCACCTGGCTGCGCGGCTCTCCCCCTTGCCTGCAGTCCCCCTGCAGACACCCACGGGGTGAGGCGCAGCTGTGCTTCACCCCGCGGGTGCCTGCAGCCTCTGCAGACCCCCGCGGGGTGAGGCGCCCACCTCATGGGTGTCTGCAGTCCCCCTCTGCTGGCCAGGGGACACCCCTCAGCACCCTGGCCAGGGTGCTGAGGGGGCAGCCCTTCCTCCCAGGGTGCTTAGCACCCTGGGACAAAGGGTCAAATGCTGTTTCAAAACAGCCATTGTTTCGAAACAGCATGTCCCGTTGGCGTTGTTTCAAAACTAGCTGTTTCAAAACAACGCTGTTTCGTCAGGAAACCAGGTTTAAGCCGTTCCGAAAGAATGGCTGCCATTTCGAAACAAGGGGTTTCCTTGTTTCAAAATGGCCATGCATCACGTGGCCATGGCAATTCTTATTTCGAAACAACCTTGTTGTTTCGAAATAAGAATGCTGTGTGAACACACCCTAGCAGGCTTTCCCTTAATTCAAATTAACATTTTCTTAATTTGAATTAACTTATTTCGAAATAAGGACTTTATTTCGAAATAACAGTTTACGTGTGAACATAGCCCTCTAGTTAGAAAGTCAGGGGAGCAACTCCTAACACATAGGGGTCTCTGGAACCAATTTAAGAGGTATCAGCTATAAACACAAAGAATTAGAGGTTTAATTGAAACACAAACATAGAGAAAGGTGATCAAGGGTAGTAAAACTGCATTCTTTCTTTGCTAAGATTACTGTCATAGGGCTAGATTGTGCAAGCCACCCCTAGGAAAGGAAGGTGTGCTTTGTTCAAGCTAGGGAAGAAAGTCCATTTCAAGGAGGCAGAATTCATCCCCAGACTCTCTGAAGTGTGCCTGTTGTTATACCCCTTCATTATTCCCTTTTGCATGATACCAGTCCTGCTCCAGGGCCTAGGACAAAGGATTGGGGTATGGGCATGACTCTACCATCTCTTCTTCTATTGGGGTAATTTATGTTCACAAGGTTGCTAGAAGGGAGGGGTCCTGGTTTTCTCGCGTGTACAGAGTGCAACTGTGATTGGCCCTTACATGGGCTACAAAAAAAGAGGAGGTTCCATGCAATCCTTCCACTTTACCCCACGCAATTTTATAAGGGCCAACCACAATTCAGTCCTTAGTGGTTAAAAGAAATTAATTGGACATAGTATCTTTAGTGAGGCATTTTATGTGATTTTTATATAACATCCTCATACAAAATTAGAGCAATGAGGATTATGCAGAGCATTATGGATGGTTCAATGCCAAATTTAAGGAAATATTGCATGTGGTTCACCGAAGGGTTACAGCATTATACAATGTTACAACATTCTTCAATGTTTCAATTTACAACCTGGAGGATAAAGAGAAGATTCTAATCACACTTGCAGATGACATACAGCCAGGACAGAATCACAAATAATTTGATGGGTGCAGCGGTTGCACTTTAAAACTTTCCACTTGAAACTCAGTATTTATTTGAGATAGTGAGGTAGCATTGCCTAGTTAACTACAGGAACTGGAAAAGTTTTAGGTGCCAGCATTATATAATATAACAACATTCATCATAAGTTACTGGTAACATAGATTGAAAAAATCTATCAAGACAATTCAATATAGGAAAATGTAAAGTGGTTCATGCAGGAAGAAATAATTAAATGAACCTATTTTAAATTGAGGCACATTGGCTAGGCAGCAGTTCTGCCTTGAAAGCAACTCTGGTGGACTATACATTGAATTCTTGTCAACAATCTGATGCTGCTATAAAAAAGGCACATGTTTAAGCTTCGACTGCAGTAATAAGAATTGCATAAATCAAACAAACTTATTGTTGTGCACTGCCCAGCAGTGCTTAGGGATTGAGCAGGTCAGTTTTGGGAACTACGTTTTAAAAAGAGAGACAAATTAAGGGACTTCTCGAGGAAAAAATAGTACAGATATAAAAGCACTTTTACAAACATGGGTGAGGAGCTAGGTATGGAGAAGTTAAGTGACATGCATAGGGTCAAGAAAAGAGAAAGAGAAAGCTGGAAGTAGAGGCCATGGCTTTTAACCTCTCATTTCATGCCCATTCAAAGACAAAATAAGATGTATGAAGAAAGCTGGAAAGAAATGAGCATGTGCAGTCTGGTAAGACTAGGACATAATGAAAGTTATCTATCTGTAAATATAAGAGAGGGGAATGTAAAAGAAGACAAAGATTGGTAATTCCCATTAGTCCAGTGAGCGAAAAACAAGGGATGCCATCAACTTGAAATACAGCCACCTTTTAAATTAAAGTTAAAAGTAATTTCAAATACTATACCTATCCTTAAGTATTCCTTTCAATTTTTGTGTTTCTATAGTTGCATGTTCCTAAATCTCACTCCTTTTAATGAGAGAAACACCTATATAAATGAAGAAGAAGCTGACTGACCCAGGAAGCAGTTAAATGAACTGTAATCAAAAAGTGCTCTCAAATACACACACTAAACAAATCAGTCTCTTTCAGTGATAGTTGTCTTAGGTGCTAATTCTAACAGTAGGTACACTTTTTCTGTCACAACTGTGAATTTTAAGTTGACCGTGTCCCTTGAAGTTGCAGCATGTGAAAATTAAGTTAAGTATGTGGAAAATTACTACAACTCTCAGAATAGCTCAAAATCAGTAGAACAAGTTGCCTAGGGAGAAGATAATGGATAATTAATTTAATACTGCCATAATGCTGGAGGATGGACTAGATGACCTAGTACAAGGTTCTTTTCAACCCAAAGGAATCTATTATTCCAAATATAGCATTTTGGTTAATGAGTTTAATTTCTCATTTATACACTGTACCACTTCTTAGCTAATTATCTGTGAGTAATAATGGATAGTCGAATTTATTTAGATAGTCACTTCAGTTGGATAATCAACATTTTCGGGTAAATATACTGGGGGTGGCAGGGTCAGGAAAGTTATGAGCTTTCAAGGGAAAGGCATCCAAGTTTCTAACGTGAAGAAAGGCTTTATCTTGAAAAATTTATCAACTCCACAGGAGTGAGCTACAGACTATGCAGGAAAGTCTCTCTCTTGTATCACTGATAAACTTTGCAGGATAAGTGTTTAGGACTTCAAAAACATTAAGGTTAATGCCTGGCCCAGTCCCCCACTTGACGGTCACCAGCTTCCTGCAAGTGGCCCCAACAAGTAGGTGCCACGTGCTTCAAAGACTTCTAGGCCTAGGTAGTCAAGTGCCTATTTTTAGGCCTTGGTTTGCAAGGCAATTCTCAGAAAAGTTATACAGATTATACCCTGGGGTGTATCATGTGATGAAGGCTATGGCTATGTCTAGAATTTTAGTTTGAACTTGCAAGTCTGAACTAAATAAGTCTGAGGTTAGTCCGAACTAACCTCAGGCTAGTTCAGGCTAACCCAGATATTTTAGTTCAAACTAGCCATGTATTCTAGTTTGAACTAACATTTTACTTCAAACTAGAATGTGCAGCTAGTTTGAACTAACCACCTAGTTTGAACTTCTTTAGCCCAAACCAGGGGTTAAAGTATAATTTGGCAGGCCCCAGAACCCTCCTAAACTGGCGGCCCCCCTCGTGCTGGTGAAGGCCCCCCTCGTGATGGTGTGGGCCCCCCTTGCTCCAGTGCAGGCCCCCTCATGAACCCCAGCTCCTGCTCCACACATGCCTGCCCCCCACTCCAGCTCCTG
Source organism: Podocnemis expansa (assembly GCA_007922195.1). Classification (NCBI taxonomy): domain Eukaryota; kingdom Metazoa; phylum Chordata; order Testudines; family Podocnemididae; genus Podocnemis; species Podocnemis expansa. The sequence continues at coordinate 945,236 of ML682088.1, forward strand.
TCCCCACATCTCCCCCACCTCAGCTCCTGCTCCCCCACAACTACGCCTCCTTACCTGACTGCCATGGGGAGGGGCCCCAGCCCAGGCTGACATTTCAGAATAGAGCCTGGTCTCACTGAGCATGCTCAGAGCTTCTGAGCATGCTCAGCGAGACCAGGCTGGGGATGAAGTTTTTAGAACTCCCTGCCCTGCTGGAACATGGCAGAATGCAGTTCCAGGGCTTGCTATATTTAGAGGCTCAGTGTTCTGGTGCCTAAAAATAGAAAATGGAGCTAGAATGCTGGGTTTGGGGACCTACTATTTTTAAATGGCTGTCTGCAAAATGCAGAGTTCCGGCTTCATTTTCTCTTTTTAGGGGGCCTGGAACGCTGAACCTCTAAAAGTAGTGGGCCTCAGAATGGCATTCCCCCATATTCTGGCTAACTTTAACCACTGGTCTGAACTAAGCCTTAGTTCAGGTCTTGCCCGCGCTTAGTTAAGTTCGAACTAAGCACGACAGTCCAAACTAACCAATGGGGTCTTACTAGTTCAGACTAAACTTTGCCTAGTCTGAACTAAGAAATTTCTTAGTTTGGACAAGGGAAAGGCTAGTGTGGGCAGACTAAGCTTCCTTAGTCCAGACTAATTTGGCAGTGTAGACATAGCCTATGGGTGTAGGTGGGTTGTAATATTTCATTAATATCAAAAGACCATCATCTGTGAACATTTTTGATAGACTCAGAACTGTAGTAAATTTCCCATGTTAGCATAGAAATTTCCATGTCTGTTTTCCATGGTAGCATAGATAGCAGCTACCAGATAAAGCATTCAATTGATTCACATTCTACTTGGCCTCTTGTATGTGATTCAGTATCACTACAATATGGAAGGAAGATAGTACGATTTGTAAAACCAGTTCCTGCTTCTGACTTCTTTAGCACAAGGCAACCAGAAAGAAGAGGCAGCTGGACATAGGTGAACAACTGGGTGCTTTGAAGCCAGCCTCTGCTCTTACAGCATAGGGGCATATTTTGGATTGCGGGGAATGTGACCAAGGTATGCTGCCTTCCATTAAGTCTGGGCAGGTGGAACCTCTGAGGCTGCTGTAACTTGTGTCAAGGACTTAGCTGGCTCCTGTCCACTAGGATTGGGAAATGGGTTTGAAAGGTGATGGAAAGCCACCATGGAGAACAGAAAAAAGGGATGGAGAGCCGCTTATGCCCCATATCTTGTCAAGTTTGCCCAGAAGAGTTCAGGTGCTACTGAGAATATCGTCTGTACATTTTTCAATCCAGGGCAGAATAACTGGAGGACTAGCTGAAACTTCCTTTATGTTACAGAAGGAATTTTACTAAAGTCAATGATCAGATTCTCCAGTTTTATGTTGAAATACACAGATGTTAATGAGTGGAGGAACCAGGCCCAGTGGAGTCACAGGGATGTAAATCCCATGTGAGAACAGAATCTAAGTGTGGGTCTCCAAAATAGATGTGGGAAGGAGCACAGTCTTTGATATAGGACACGACGGAGCCCTAGAAGAAGGTCCTGGAGACATAAGAATTCTGATGGCTGTTTTTAAAATATGTAAAATAATATATTACTAATTTTGCACATGAAAATTACTAAATTCCCTTTCAATGGTGCATATGGTTGTCAAAGTAGGCAACTCATGGGACTGTTGAATAATTGCTTTTCCAAACAGCAAGTACCAAAATGGTTTGGATGTTGACACAACTTGAACAGTTTGGAAGCATATTTTTTTTTCAATTGTGTTTGGAAATTTTTCAACATGCCAGTTGTCCTCTTGAGATCTTTTAATGACTGGATTTTGGAATGGGGATGGGGTGTTTACATAACAGATTTTTACAACAGATTCTGAAGTAATTGAGATAAATTAAGCTATTATGTGTGCTGTGCAGTCTATTACATATGACCGCTTTCATATTTGCACACAGTTTCAGAGACAGTCATACTTATAATACACACACTTCACAGTTTTCATACTAAGATATCACCCGCTTCTTGTGGAACTGCAAGTAAAGCCTTGATTTATCTGCACGTTTCATACAGATTCTGCTATGTTCAATAGATATATTTCTGTTCAGTATGTCTGAAGTCTTTAACACAAAGCTTTCTTGTGTCGTTTTCCTTTAGATTGAATGCTCCAGTATATCTGACTACTCAGAAAAAATTATCAAGGCGAACCACTTGGACAACAGTAAGGCATCTAAGAATAGTTTCTGCAGAAAAGGGGGTGGGGCTGACAGGGGCCTGTACTTTCTGATTGATTTCTGTTGTGTAGTTGACATGTAATTGATGTTTTATCACATATAACTGACTTATTTATTTAAGACTTAAGTATAAAACAAAAAAATATAGATTTATAGCTGCAGGCACTGGACTATTACTGAGAATTGCAACCCACCCTGTAATAATCACTGAGGAACACAACAGTCCCTATATACAGTGAAAGTAAATGAACCTAACTAGCTGCTATTTCAGTGTAACCCTAACCCTAACCCAAAAAAGATCCCTACATGCTACATTCAGTCATCTCCTAGTACAAAGCAAATAGATGAGCTTTGTGGAAGGCTTTTTCAAACTGGGGTTGGGGAAAATTCAAGAATATAAGGCGGGGTGGACAAAATTGGCTCATGGCTAGACTCTAGCAATTTTACTTTGGTCAGCGGACGGTGCTCCTCCATTACATTTCTGCAGTGGAGCTAGGCGACAGGCTACTGAAAATGATCCCCATGGCAATGAGAAACATACATTTGTTAAGGCCTGATCTAGGGCCCCTCCTAGAGGGTACGTCTTCACTGCGCAGAGAGCCAAGGTTAGGCTAGCCTTGGTAGAGCATTCGCTAGTGTAAAGCACTACCACCCTGTGACAGACCCACATAACTGCACCCACACTGGTGCTGTACATAGTGCCCATATGCTGGGGTGGACTTTTGGCAAGACACTCTGTGGCTCTTAGTGCTGTACTAAGTTGTGCTACTGTCAGTGGGTGCTGAGCTGCAGTGACTAATCAGCTGCTGCCAGCTTCTGGCCAGCAGGCAGTAATTTGCAGGGGAGATCGCAGGTGAACTGAAAGGAGGCGGGGTGGGGGGGGGATTTCTCAGGCAACAAGCCCAGTAGAAGCACAGCAAAAATGTGGCCAATCAGGGTTTAAATGCAGAACTAGTAATCTCCGTGCAAAAGATGAGTAAACGTACAGTAAAATATGACTGAGATGGTGGAACTGTGATAATGCAAGTGAGGATTTGAGTTACCTGTGCCCTCACTGCAAAACAGATGGGTTGACAGCCAGAGCTGAGGAGAAACATAAGCCCGTGTTTGGTTCAAGCCCAATGGGATATGCTAGCTGGGTCTTAAAGCAGCCTCAAGCCCGTGTAAGAGGTTCTGTGTGGCCAGCGGGGTGTTAAGATAATCGCTCAGCTTAGATCGCAGGCTAACTTTCCAGGGACGTCAGCATGTGAGAATAGTGCCTCTCTTCTCTGCCCACCAGTTTTCTCCAAAGTAAAACTCTTATTGACTTGAACTCTAATTTTGCAAAAGCAAAAGCAGCTGCAGTGTTCTCTGCTGTGTAGGCAGAAATACCTTCCATGAATGCATAATCTAGACTGAAATTTCGGGAGCTCTGAGTGGTGAGACTAAGACAAACAGTCTGAGAACTACAGAACTAGAGAGAACCACAGGAGCTGTGCATGTTCAATAGTTTCAGTAAAGAATCACTTTTACATTCATTCTAGCTGAGTCCTCTTTCTTCTCTAGCATGATAACTCAAAGCACAAAAATTTGGATGTAGATTTCAAAGTGATCATGGTTGTGTAGACTTGATGGGACTGGTTCAGCCTATTATAAAGACGGGGGCTATTTAGAAAAGTCTAACCTAGAACTTGATTCAGATTTCAGACCACTCATTGCTTGGGAGGTGTTCAGCTCTGAGATCTGGGATATTGATTCAGGCTTGAAGACAAGTTCCAAAGGGGCAGCCATGTTAGTCTATTTCAGCAAAACTAAGGAGGAGTCCTATTGCACTTTTAAAGACTAATAAATTTATTTGTCGCATGAACTTTCATGGAAGAAATCCCACTTTGTCAGATGCTTGAAGATCTATCTTCAAGCATCTGGTGAAGTGGGATTTCACCCATGAAAGCTTTTTTTGATAAATAAATTTGTTAGTCTTTAAAAGTGCCACAGGATTCCTTGTTTGATTGAGGTATGTTTCTAGTGTTATGTTCAGAAATCTGATAATTAAAACAGGACTCCTACAAGCCTTGTCTGTGGTGCTCAGTCACTGGGCAAATTCCTTTTCAACCAATAGTTCCACCTAATCTATGATTCTCCAGAATGAACAATTTTGGTCTAATTGTACTGTCACTAACATAAGTGAAATTCCAGTGTAACAGCACTGATGCCAATTAGTTCACACCATTGTAAAATGCAGCATAAAAATCCCTCTTTCTTTGTTTGCCAAGATGCACCATTCTCTAGAGCAGTGGTTTTCAAATCATGGGTCTCAGCCCAATGCTGGGTCTCAGACTCTCAGGCACTGGGCCGTGAGCGCCCCTGCTGCTGCCGCTGAAAGACTGGACTTCATTGCTGAAAGATGTAATTGTTGGGTCATGGACATAAATGATTTTTTTCAATGGGGTCCAGAATAAAAATGTTTGAAAACCATTGCTCTAGAGATAGTCTCCGGTCTATAATCTACTCTTGGTTACACCACTGTAAATTTGGAATGGAGTTAATGGAATGTCTGCAGATTTACATTGGTATAAAGGAGAGCAAGCCCTGACCCCAGGGATCCTATTCCCCCTTCCTATAACTCATAGAAGCTTGAAGTAAAAAATTAAAAAGAAATCCTTTAATGTGACTTTAAAACCAGTGAAAGGTGCTGAAGAGATAACTCACTGTTTACCAAAAAAAAAAAAAAAACCCAACAGGTATTGTGTAACACAGCCACCTTCCCCCACATGGTGCCTTATTAAGGTGTTTTACATTAAGTGACATCATACATCCCAAGCTATATAGGTATAAATAGAAGATTTCAGTCTTCAGGGACTGTCATTCTGACAGCTGTCAACAGTGCTAAAATTCACCCCAAAGGAATCATCAGGACCATTTTGACATGTGATGGAAACAGGGTACCTGAATGGTAATGAATGTGATGATTATCGCATGCATATTCTGGAAGACTGGAATTCACCTCTACGCTTTGTTTAATCTTAAAATAGAATTTAAATGGGACATTTAAGCGTGCGTTAGCTTCATTGTGCCCCAAAATGATGCAGCCATGTAAAAAGTCTAGGCAAATTCATAGTGTTTCAACGCCAAGTTTTCCAAATAATCTAACACAAAGTTTCAGTATCACACAGTTCAATTCAGTACTGGTCAGACAATCATGCTTTAACCCTCCCCATTGTCTGTGGTATGGGATTATTTCTGTAAACAAAAATATTGCTTTCTATTTTAAGGGGGGGGGTCCTGTTACTTGGTATTCACAAGTATGTGTACTAATACTGGGTGTTCAAGAAAGTTTCTGTGGCTCCTAAATGTTTCACACATTTTAGCACAAGTAATGATTTGCCCAAAAATTATTATCTGAAAGTGCATTAATCTCTGATCAATACATTTTTTTTTATTCTCCTGTTTCAGTCAAGGAACAGAGTATCATATGACTTTGGTAAATGATCACAAAACATGTCTTATAGCAAAGGGAACACTGAAAAAAACTCATAGTTTGAAAAATTCTCTCACCAAACTATTTGGAAAGACAACTTACAAATAATGAATACATCTGGAGAAAGTCAGGAATCTTTTGTGAATGATTTACTCATTACATTTGCAACCAATAATTCAACCAGATGTAAATCAACCTTTTGCTATACTGCAAGTAAAACATATGCTCACATTTACATCCCTATTACTATGGTGCATTTACATTGATTCCAAATTACTCCTAGTTTTCACCCATGAAAGTGAGAGAACAATCAGAGCATACGTGTGTCCTTCCACAGAACTAAAATAAAGCATGTACATTTTATGTGTACCTGTTAATACAGCAGAATAAACAGATCAAGGCAGTTTTGCTATAAAGTTAGGCTCATTCAAACCAAATGGGTTACTTAATCCACATGGTGCTATGAATTCAATTAGCTTTAGTGATTCATCTCATCCTCTCTATTTCCATTTTTGGTTAAAAAAGAAAGCAAGAGAGGGAGTATTTAGAGAGAGTACATCTCTGAATTAGAAGCACTAGTGGGAAAGAATGTGTAGGTTGTTCCAATGTGATTGATATAACTCATAATGCTTGGTGGCAGGTATATTAAATTGAAAGCTTAGGTGGGAGGTAACTTAAATGAAGGCAAATGGAATATACTCTTAGTATGTATTTCTAGCTAATCAAAACCCTTTTGAAACATTTTTAACATGAGTCAAAGGTTGTTTGATCCTTTTTCAAACAAGAGTTGCCTGTTTCATAAGATTTAGATTTCAGTCTGTGCTAACATAAAAAAATGACAGCGCACTTGCTAGCAGAGTAAATGAGCATAAATTACAAATAGTGAGCTACATTCAGAGTTGATATGAGAGCCAGTCTTAGGGAAGTCTGTGGGCCAAATGCAGGGGCTCATCCAGATGAAACTGGAAACATGGAAGAATGCCCTTAATTCGATATGGTCCATGTGCATTCCTTGTGTTGAAATCGAATAACTAATTAATACCTTTTATCAGCATTATATTATCCTTGTACTTTTACTACTATGTGGTGATATGGTGCAAACAGCACATTGTAAAGGAAGGTAAGAAAATACATTGCAAGTGGTAAAGCTGTGTTACGTGCACTGGTTTTGCATTGAAGAGGTGTGCAAAATGGTTGAAACAGACCAAAAGGGTACAATAAGTGTGTCTGTGTGCTAAGGGAGGGTTGTAGCAGGAAAAACAAGTAGGAAGAGCATGCAAGACAAAACTGGGTTGTGCTTTATTTTAAACACTCCTGTTAATTGCTTTCCTTGCTACAGCTCACTCTTCTTCCTGTCCTGATGTAAGGGGAAGAAGAATCAAGCTCTGTTTATAACTGTTGGCTGGCTCTCATTTTGAAATCTTTGGTTTTCCACCAATGTAAATTAATGGACCTCACTGATACTACTCTTTATTCAGACTGGTGTGGGGTCAGAGTCTCGGCCATTGTTCAAATGGGACTACTTCATTCCCAGAATGGAATTTCCTCCCCCCTTTGGCAGAGTTTTGCTGCAGGAGGGGATGGTCTATTCTTTGTTGATCCAGATGATGTGATTTTTTTTTCTTTTTCAGTAACTAATACATAGCACTGCCAGCAATTTAACATGTTTCACTGTGAGTCCTCTCTGCAGTCTGCAAGTGAGGCCTTCAGTTGTTCAGCACTTAATAACCTTCTTAGCTCCTTGAAACTAATGTGCTGCTGACAAAACACCTTCCAGGAATGTTTTTCAAAACAGCCACTTTAGATAGTTGAAGGATGGCAGCCAAGTCCAAAGTTGCTATCAGATTCTGAGTGAAGTTCCAATATGTTGTGAAAGAGCCTGTCAAAAAGCAGATGATTTTGGAAAGAGGAGCAGGTGTTTGTGTTCCATGGAGATAAAATTACCTCTCTTCTAAGTGAGCTATCCATGATATTTAAGGAAAATGGACTGGATTCTTCTCAGTGTGAAGATGGAAAAATATTTTGAAAGTTATTGCAATCCCACCAGTGCACATGTGGCACCAATCCATTGAAGCCAATGGAGCTCTACCACTGCAAAGCTGATTTGAGATCACAGTTAGATTCTGTGTCTGTAACAGATGGTGGTAAGACTTTACATGGTCATTTAAGCTTAAGGATGCATGCTCTCAGTTCCTCTTTCCTCCTCATTAGCAACTATCTCTGTGGGTACCAAAGGCCCCATGGACCAGCTGATGTGGCCTACTTCCAGGAGAGAGCTTTTAATAGATTTAAGGCTCTGTGCTAGGGATTGTTGCCTTAACAATTAAATCATTTAACTGGAGTCATGCTAAGAACTACTCAGTGGATGCTGGGACCGTGTCTGAACTTTGAATTGGGAACTAGAGTCTGGTCTATTTTGAGTTAGATTTGAACTAAGAGCTATTAGAAAGGTATGAAAGGATGACTCTGAACAGCTAGTAGCTCTCCAAGGATGAAGCATGTAAAAAACCCAAGATGAAAGAAGAAGGAGCTCAGCTTGTCTTTGTTCTTTGTATGAATGCCCGTTCTTTGTTTTTCCTTAATTCCCACTACAACCTATACCAAACATAGTGAACCTCAAGAGTGAAATCCTGGCTCCGCTGAAATAAATGGCAAACTTCCAGTTCTTTTCAGTGGGGCCAGGATAACAACCCAGATTTTACCATCATATCCTAGCAGATACAAGTTTTCATTTTGCCTGCTCCTCTTCCTGGGATGGAAAACTTTGTCTGAAAATGGAACCACAACTCCAACCTAGCCTTTCTAACATAACCACAAAGAAGTTGCTTTCTTTCAATAATGTTTGGTAATTTTTCAATAAAATTTGCAATTGAAATGATATGAAAAATATTGCAAAAGGCACAAATAATTTAAAAAGTCAAAAGGGTGTGAATTTTTTAAAAAGTCATCTGGAGAGGAAATTTTTTTTGACCAATTCTAATTAATTCTAATTCAAGTTCAAGAAAGCAAAGTTCTTTGTTCTGGAGCCACCCATTTTGTCAAAGGTCTCAACAATTCACTCTTCTGCCTTTAGAGAGTCCAGCTGTGGAGAGGACATAATGAAGCAGACAGACGTAGAAAGAGGCATATTATCTGAATAAATCTTTTTCTTCCTTGATACTTTATATCCCTTCTCAATTTACCAGGAAAGCAAGAGCCCGTAATGGCTGCCAAGTATGGATATAAGGATAGAGGAACAATCCATGCTAGAAAAGAATTGAAGCTACAAAATGTATCTCTGTCAGGGACAGCTGCACAGATTGAAGTTGTAATTGAAAGCAAAGTTATTCCACAAACATAGCCTGAATGACAGAAATCAGATACGCTGTCTCAGTATGAGAGTCATTAAGATGTCACAGCTCATCCGTGGAACTTTTTTCCCCTGTAAATTGTTCAATTTAACCCCCTGCCCATATGATGGTTGTCCATCATAGTGTGGACAAGGCCAGAATGAAGACAGATATCCAGTCTGCGTTTAAAAATAAAATCGCATTCCAATGACTGAAACTAGGTGGATTTTTATTATTTCTTTTGCTGGCATAAAAAATCCTGAACAGGTTATTTCTGGAATTTGCTAGATATAAGAAAGAATGTGTGTACAAAAAATAGAAGACCCTTTTCTTTCCTGACCTCATTTCTGCAGGACAGACATTAAAGAATAGAATTTAGACATCTGAGACAAAGATGCCATCAAAGAAGTGGAAGCATCTCACTTAATTCCAGCTAAAGTTACTGAAATAATCTTCCATAAAGAGTCTTTTCCTTTATATCTCCTGGAACTTCAAATCAGAAAACTATCTACTAGAGAAGGTAAAGGAAGAAAATTGAGGTCAGGATGGAGAAAGTGGGTCCAAAGAAGAATAACAGCCCATTCTGGAAAAGCATGCACCATTCATAAAGAAATCAGATTTGCTGTGAGCTGAAGAATTTCAAGTTCCAAAAATTGCTATTAAATGTCACTCATTGCCTTGTACTTAAGACTGAACATTATCCTTACTCTCTAGTTTTTTTTTTTTATGTATGGCACATAGAAAGACAGATGTTTGTGAAAACAGCTCAAAATCACATGAGCCCAGGATAAAATAGATTATGGTTCATTTGATTTCAGTGCCTGGCTGAGAAACCGTACAACAAACTGTGATCATTGTAGCTGTGTTTGAGAAGCAGTATGCCGGGGATGAGCTTGCAAGAAAAAGCATGAGCATGCATGACATGGTAACAGTCCTGGTTCCTCGTGTGAAGAACTGGAATAGCAGTGAAAAGAATGACGGGCATTTCTGCTGCTGTTTTTTTGGTTACATTGCATGTGGTGCTATGGCTTCAGTAAGAGGATAGAAAGTTAGTAATGGAAAATTTACTGATTTACTTAGCAGCTGATGTAAATAGGCCTTATAGCTGCCAATACAAAGAGATATGCTTTCATGAAATTAATACATTTTAATGCAAATACTTTAATTGAAATGTAAACATCTTCCTGTAACATTATTGACCCAAATGCAACAGGATATACTTGTTTGTGAGCACCAGGAAGTGACACTGACAAGGCTAAATTTCACTGTTCTAGGGTGAGTGACAAGCAAAGAAATTAAAAACAACATGCAGGGCAAAAGCAAATTAGATGTGTTCCAGAAGTAATTTTTTTTAAATTTACTCCGTAGAGTCCTGGGGCTGAGGATGTCTGAGCATGAAAAGAGAGGAAACATCAAGTTGCAGAGGCATATTACTAAATGGCTTGAATTTCCTAACATGCTTATGTTAGATAAGTTGTCCCATAATCCTGAGAATGTTGCTGCATGGAATCTGAAATGTTCTCAGACTACCGAATTAAGACATTTGGGATGTCTGTCTATAATCCTGAGTTTAGTGTAGCCATTGCTATACCCAGGAATGGGACCATTTGCCCACGTCTGCTGCTTTGTGTAGATTTCAACCATTTCTTGCCTACTAGTTTGAAGACTTTGCTGAAATTGGGAGTGGGGATGATGGACATGCCAGCTCTTTCAAAGACAGAAGATAGGAGTGAAAGGCATCTTTTGCTTCTAGAACCGGAGCTGGGAAAGGGTCTGGAAAAAGACAAGCAGGGACAGACTGACATTGGGACAAGGGAATGATTTTGAGAGAGGGCAGTCGTCAGGGTAGTGGGTGTGAGTCTAGGACTGTATAAACCAGGGGTCTCAAACTTGTAGCCTGCAGGCCATATGTGGCCCCTAACACTATTTCCTGCAGCCTGCAATGGCACTACCGTTATCACTATTTACAATATTGTTGTATGAAAAGGTTTCAGTGGTGAGTCCCTCAGGCTAATGTGCTAGTCCTCATGCAGCCCTCATGGTGATTTAAGTTTGAGACCCCTGCTATAGCCTATAACATGTCCAATACAGATGTCATTTACATGCACTGGTGAAAATCAGGAGCAATGCCTTTGAAATCAATGAAGCTAAGTGAATGCTAAACCAGTGTGAGATTAGATTCAGCTACTAGTTTCATTGATGGACTTGGTTTGATGGGGTAGAGAATAGCTCTGGAATCCAAACACAGCCTACGGTTGGGTGTCTTCAGAATTTGGATGAATTAGTCCCACTACTGAAGACTTAAGCCAGCTTTCCAAGGTTGACAATAGATGTGAGTAACAGGTAAGGAATGTGTTTACAAGACATGTTCGTTAGGCTGACAACATCCCTTTGTATGCCTCCTAAGGTTATGTATCTATACTACATACCACTAGCAGCGGTGTGTAGGTACACGCTGCAGTGAAAAGCAGGCTGTGTCCACACCATGGTGTAAGGAAAGTATTCAGCAGAGGGGAGGCAGCTGGATGCTACCATGCTAAAAATAGGGAAAAGTGCCCTTTGGGCATGTAGAAGGCCGTGTAGGACGTACACACTAAGGGTCTCGTATGTCTTTACTTGCCTAAGATGTGCCTCGCTTTTCTGATTTCTGAAAACCGGAGACTACAGGAGGAACAGTGGAAACTCTTCCCATCACCTGCTCCACATCCTGCAAGCCCTGACCCTGCTCATGCTTCTCCCCCTCTACCTGTCCCTGCTGTGCTCCATCCTTCCCCTTCCTTATCACCCAATCATTTCCACCTTTCTCCCCCTGCAGCTGGGATCCCTCTGTTCCAGGGCTGGGGTGGGAGCTGCAGCAGAGCACGGGAGTAGCCAGGTGGAGGTTTGTCGCTGCGCCCCTGAGTTGGTAGGGTGGGCACAGCCACAGGCAGCTTCCAGTTGTGCTCCAGTTGCCAGGTAGCAAATGGAGCTGGTGCACCAGTGCTCTGACTCCACTTATTACTTATCAACTGGAGTTGTCATGAGGAGGAGGGCGAGAAAGAAGTGGCAAGATGAGGCCCGCCCACCAAAATACCTGGCAGTGGTGTGAAATTCTCCACCACAGTTGCATGACCTGGCCAGCAGTCAGTGCCTGTGGCTACGAGCAGAGCAGAGCCCCATAGCCATGGTGGAAAAGTTTGCTCTGCTGCCAGGTGTTGTGGTGGGCAGGTCTGATCTCGAAACGCGTGGACCCTGGCCTTCCTGTGGCTATGCCCTGATGCAGAGTCTGCCCATTAGATACAGGTAGGAGGCAGTCCTGACTGAGCAGGGGCTGGCATGGGCTGATGACTCAATGCGTCTCCAAAAGCCTCATGCCTTAGTAAACCAGACGTTTGGCGTCTGGTCAGTACATCTGTCTCAACATCAGATACACCTCCTTTTGACCAGACTTCCTGGTCAAAAGTGAGACTCCTTGAACCCTACCTCATCATCAACACGGCTATTTATATCTATGCTGGAGTGATGGGGCACGTAGTGTATGTACTCTACACTCTGCTAAAAGGCGTGAGCAGCATAGACAGACATTTAAAAGCAGATTAGAAAAACACCTGTCAGGTTTGTTCTAACAGGTAGCCATGTTAGTCTAGTTCAGCAGAACAAGCAAGGAGTCCTGTTACACTTTTAAAGACTAACAAATGTATTTATCGCATGAGCTTTCATGGAAGAAAATCCCATTTGGTTTAAGTTGGTACTTGGTCCTGCCATAAGTGCAGGAGACTCAACTCGATGACCTCTCTTAGTCCTTCCAGTTTCTATTATTTATACCCTCTACAACAGTGGCTCCCAGACCGTGGACTGGGCCACAGAAATGGCATATAGGGCCTTTCGAAGTGGTCCATGGCTGCCTTCCTGTTTGCTGCAGAAAGGAACTCGTGTCTAAGGACCCAAGCAGAATGTGTTAGCATGGGGCTAAAAGACCAGTGCAGGCTCCTTGCTGCAGGCAAGGGGATGGGAGATCAGGGCTCCACTTCCCCTGTTTGTACAGGGAGCACAGCAAAGCACTCTGCATAGGTCCATAGGTGCTGTGATCCCTGCTGGAGCCAGAGGGAAGGGAGCACTGATCTTCTGTCCCCCAGGCTGAAAAAGGGATCCACTGCCTTAGGACCCTCATGAAATGCACAGGACTACAGGACATGTGCAGTTTCCCTGCTGCAGCTAGGGAGACGGGAGATCAGCAATGAGGCAGCCTCCTCCCTGGTCTCCCTCCGTGTGGCTGAAGTGGGGGATGCCTGCTATCAGAGACGTGTGGCTGTTCAGGGTTATAAAAATGATATCTGTGGCTCTCAAGCCCAAAATGCTGGTAACCATTTCCCTAACAATTCTCTGTTTATTATATACTGCATGGGCCTGATCCACTTCTCCCTTATACTGGTGTTATACTAGTGTAACTTCATGGACTTGAGTGAAATCACTCCTGATCTCCACTGCAGTGAGAGGAGCAGCAGGCTCATCTATTTCAATCAGACTGAAAAGCAGGGTAGAATGAATTCACTGGTGAGGTACTTCTAGTCTGGCATTTTATTATGTGAAACCTATTTCTTTTGGATTCTTTTTTCAGTAATCACAATATTTAAAGGTAAAGTGGAAGAAGTTGAACTGCCTGTGGATACAGTAGACATCATCATCAGTGAATGGATGGGTTACTGTCTTTTCTATGAGTCAATGCTAAACACAGTCATCTTTGCACGAGACAAGTGGCTGGTAGGTGCTCTGCATGTCATACTCCTTGCTGGAGGTCTGACCATTTATCTTCCATTTGCAAACTCTCTCCTTCTACTACCACTCATACCAAAATCATGGACTTACATTTCAAAGTGACTCACTTTTGCTTTAACAGAGAGATTAGCATGGGAGGCTCAGTAAACTAGGAGACCGTGCATTTTAAAAGTAAACTTTGCTTTTCAGTGGCAGCTGGTAAAATTCTGATTGCTGCTGTTTATCTAACAACATTGCCACAGGGTACAAGAATCTGAGATATTAAGGCCCATGTGACTATCTAAAGGAGAACAATAAAGGCATGCAGGGTGGTGCTTGTCTGGTTTTGTATGTGCAGTTCAAAATGTGATGTCTTTGTCAGGTGAATAGATTACGAGATCCATTTCCCCACAATTCATCAACAGAAACCTGGAGGGCTTATGTTTCCAGACCGGGCTGCTTTGTACGTGGTAGCAATTGAAGACAGACAGTACAAGGACTTCAAAATTCACTGTAAGTGTGTGTCTTATGTGTTCCTTGTGCGATCAGCTCCATGAAAATTTTCTATTTCCCCATTCAAATGACAAAACAAGTGCTATTGACTAGCCTAATGTACTGCTCATGATAGATACATTGAACATGATTCCTCTCCCCCTTACCTTAGTTTTACACAAATGTGACTTGACTGGAGTTACTCCTGGTTTACACCAGAGTGAGGAGAGAATCTGGTCTATTCATTATAAAACCTAATGGTTAGACAAGACAGCCTTTAGGTGGCTTTCTTCCATTTGGTTTGTTATTTGCAAATGGCCTGAAATAAAGAGAAAATGCACTGCCATATTAAGAATTACTTTGATTTTAATAGACATTCTTCCAGTGGTGTAAATCAACATAGCTCTGTTGACTTCAGTGGTGTTAGACTGATTTATACTAGTTGAGCATACAACCGAAAGTTGAAGCTCTTGCTTGGTAGGTATTTTAAGTGTCTCACTGGCTGTGAAAATATACTGCCCTAGTTGATATTAGCATTTTGCATAAGAACATCTTTATACTAGTCTGATTGAAACCAACATAGATCCAAGAGAAACTCCATCGAAACCATTGGAGTGACACCAGTGTAATCCAAGTGGAAGATCAGAATCAGGCCAATTGAACTAAATGGAATTGCTTTTGAATTAGGCTTGCATCAGTGAGATGAAAAAAGCAAGCTCCTTGTGTTCATACAACAACGCTCCCTTGATTTCATTGCCACATTCCATCAAGCCATAGCTCTGACTGCTTGAATTTCAATCTATTTTTGGGAAGGGGAGGGAGTGATGGGGAGTCATCCTTCCTCCTGAATTTGTTTTACATTGAATACTTAGTTGCACCTGCTGCAAACAACTATCCTGCCACACTGCTGCAAGCTTCCCTCTGGCAGTCTTGCTAAAAAAGAAGCTACTGAGAAAGTTAAGGGAATGTATGCACTAGGTCACAAATACAATATGCAGATGAACACGCAGAAAAAAATCATCAGTATGGAAAAACTGTATTAAGAGGGAGGGAAAAAAAACATGAGTAGAACATTGGGATCAGGAAAAAAAGGACACAAAATGTTTGATTATTGTCTCCTGTTGCACAAATTGTAACTCTTCCCTAAATACAAAATTCCAGGATTCCAGAGTTGGGGGGTGATTTTTTTTTTAAAATGCATCACTTCACTCAGATGAAATTCAAACTATTCCTCGGTCTTAATATACTTAGTGCAGCTATAACTAACAGTTTGCAAAGGCAAGTATTAAGATTTTTAAGGGGAAACCACTGTATGTGTGATAGATGATTATTAGCAGAGCTGGTAAAAACAAATTATATTTCATAACATTTTTGAAAAATGAAATATGTACTTGTCCCAAATTTTCTGTGATTTTTTTCTTTATAAAAAAAATTTCTAAACAATTTTTCATTTCATTTGAATGGGGAAAAATGATCATTTTACTCTTTTTTTTTTCCACTGAGGAGAAAAAAAGAGTATGGAGAATCAAAAAGAGATTGACTTTTACCCCATCAAAACAAAAGTATTCAATAAGATTTTAAAAAGCTCTTTGAACACTTTTCACAAATTTTTAAAACTAAAATGAACATTTTTCCCAAAAATAATTGTTTTGGCTGCAAAGACTTTTTCTGGCAAAAAGAAGTTTAACAGGAAAATTTCCAACCATGTCCACTTATAAAGGCCATGTAATGTGCAGGAGCTTGGAAACGAAATAGCAGGCTCCATCATCCCTCAGATGCATACACATCTTCCCCCCTTATACCTCATCAACATCGTCCCAGTCTTACAACCTGACTTCAAAGGGGCTAGAGGTGGGGGGAGCCTTGATCTTCCTCTCTCTGAAGTCAAGTCCAGGGTCAGGATGCTGTACTCTTCCACTGAAGTACATTGGGAGTCATTAGCACCGTATGAGGGAAGAGTTGGATTCAGGACTGGGCCTGTTACAGGAACTGCAAATAACATCCAAAGCAGATTGTCACCTGTTCCTTGTCCAAAGCTAGGAGTATTTTTAGATTATTTTGTTGCAGAGGACAGACTACCATAAAATCATAGTTATAAAATGTTGTATGAAGCACACTTCAAGTAAAATAACAAGACCTGGTGCCTGTCACCCCCCCAGAACTCTCCTACTTTTTTTGCCCTTTCTTTCCTTCCTATTTTCTGCTTTCCCTTCTATATCTTGATGTCTTTTCATCAGATATATTCACTATCCTAGTTTTCCTGATTTATTTTTCTGTGATGTTTTTCATCCCTTTTAAATGTGCGTGGTTCTTTCCCTCCTCCCTCTGAAAAAAATTTCCTTCATGACATTTTTCTTTCCTGATGTCACCTTTCTTCCCTATTTAAACTATAAGGCTATGTCCACACATACAATGTTAAATCAATTTAAGTTAAATAGATCTAATTGAATCACTACAAAAATCATTAAATCGATTTAACAGGTCCCCACTAGAAGACAAATCAAACTAGCATGTCCATGGACAGGATTTGCTAGTTCGATTTAGGAGATGGGCACCATGGGAGGTGTGGCAAGATGGCCCCCTAAAAGGGCCATGCCCCCACCCAATATATAGGAAAAGGACAGTACCCTGGGAAGGAGAAGGGCAAAAGTGTTAAATCAAAATAGCAGTTAAATCCAAGTAACACATCCACACAGTGTTATTTTGAAATAACAGTTTTGATTCAACCATCATTTTGATATAATACTAGGTTTTATTATATTAAAATGGTTTTCCTTATTATGAGATAAGGGAGTTCCTTATCTCGATATAAGGAAATGTAGTGTGGATCTGCAATCTTTTAAATCAAAATAATCTGCATTATTTCAATTTAAAGACTGTGTGGACACACCCTCTGTTTTCTTAACACCTTTCTTTCCCAATCTCTTCTCCCATCACAATATTCTCCCTCCTCTGACTTTCTTACTCCTCCCTAGCATCCCTCTTCACTTTTATTTCTCCCCATCACCTTGTTTCTCTTGGGATGGGAGCCAGAGTTTTGCTCACATTCCAGATGCAGTGATGGGTGTTTCAGAAAATGCTCAGAAGTCATGAACCCAAAATCATGAAATTGGTTACAACTCAATTATTTGATGGGAAAGAAGGGGATAATTGTCTTCTTATATGTGAGCATTTAGGGTTCGTATTTTGCAGCCTTTCCTGCAACCATGGGGGCTATAAACCTGCCATCTTTTTCAAAATGAAATCTGAGATTCTCCTATAAAAGTGCGTCTCAAGGAGGTGGAGCTTTCAGAAAATGCACCAATACTGGCTGACAAAGGATAGAAATCACAAGAGGGTAGAAAAAGGGGGGAAATACAGATTTGTAGGAGTCACCCTCCCCCTCAAATATGAGCAAGTAAACAGCCGAGTCAAAGGATACCACTACCAAAGAATCACAGGACTGGAAGGGACTTCAAGATGTCATTAAAGTCAGTCCTCTGCACTTATGGCAGGACTAACTGTTATCTAGACCACCCCTGACGAATGTAACCTACTCTTAAAAATCTCCAGTGATGGAGATCCACAACCTCCCTATGCAACTTATTCCCTGACAATTAGGAAGCCTTCCTGACTAAACAAACCCATTTTTTTCCTCCAATCTTTCCTCATAAGCCATGCTTTTTAGACTTTTAGTCATTTTTTGCTGCTCTTCTCTAGATTTACTCCACTTTGTCCACATTTCCCTGAAGTATGGCACCCACAACTGAATATAATACTCCAATTGAGGCCTAATCAGCACACAGTATAGTGGAAGAATTACATCTTATATCTTGCTTACCACATTTCTGCTAATGCATCCCAGAGTGGTGTTTGCTTTTGCTGTAACAGTGTTGTACTGTTGACTCATATTTAGCTTGTGATCCACTATATGTTGCAGATATTTTTCTGCAGTGCTCCTTCCAAGGGAGTTGTTTCTCATTTTGTATGTGTGCAACTGATTGATCCTTCCTAAGTGGAGTTCTTTGCATTTGTCTGTGTTTAGTTTCATCCTATTTACTTCAGTCCATTTCTTCAATTTGTCTAGATCATTTGAATTTTAAGTCTATCCTTCAAAGCACTTGCAACCCTTTCCAGCTGGATATTGTCCACAAATTTTGCAAGTGTACTCTCTATGCCATTGATGAAATTATTGAACAGAACAAGATTTAGAACCGATCCCTACGGGGTGCCACTTGATATACCTTTCCAGTTTGAGTGTGAACCACTGATAAGTATTCTCTGGGAACAATTTTCCAACCAGTTATGTTCCCAACTTTTAAAAGACCCATCAAGGTTGTATTTCTCTAGCTTGTTATGAGAAGGTCATGCGAGGATGTATCTGCAGTCTTACTAAAGTCAAGATATACCACATGTACTGCTTGCCACTATCCACAGGGCTTGTACCCTGTCAAAGAAAGCTATCACATTGAATAGATCTTTGCTGGATGTATTAGAATTGTACTGACTGACCTTTTACCGTTGCTGTCGATTCTGACCCTGCTGGGAATTCCAAGAACTCAGCTGCTTTGTTCTAAGAGGAGAAGCCTTTTCAAATCTACTCCCTACTCGGTTTGTCAATTTGCCTTGCTTGTTCTTATGCATAATAATATTTTTAAATGCTTGGAGTACCTTTCCAGCTATTCTTTTACTCAGCACATACTGCAGCCCACATGACTTTTCTAACTTTCAGATTAGACTTTTAATGGAGCACTGTGGTTTAATGGAATTTGACTCATCTGGTTCAGGAAAGTGTAATATGATTTTGATTTTAAAAACAAATCCAAAAAAGTAACAGTTCTTTGTATTTTTTCACAAAGAAATGCCAACCATAAGGGCAGAGCCAATGTACTTTCCCCCTACGGGTTCATTTGTTCAAAGAAAGAAACTGAGCAAGGTAAAAGGCACTTACTGATACAGTCATCAAAGCAGTTCAAATACTCAGGGAGCTCAGCTCAGCTTACAAGCCTTTTAGAAAGCATTCTCTCCTCATGTACTTACAGATTAAGACCTTGATTCTGTAAACACTTATAGCTATGTATAACTTTACTCATGACTAATCCCATTGAAATGATGGGGCTACTCATGTTTTTGCAGGATCAAGACCCATAAGATTAATTGTTATCTGAAAGTCAGAACAAGGAATAAGGATCCCCAACTCCTGAGTTCTATTCCCTGCAGTTTGGCTGATTTGACGAGTGGTTTTGGGCAACTCATGCCCAAATTTAAATGCCTAAGTCTTCAAAAGTGTTCACTGATCATGGAAAACAAAGAAGGAGTCCTGTGGCACTTTTAAAGACCAGCTAATTTATTTATTGCATAAGCTTTCACTGATCATGAGTGTCTCAGTTACTGGGGAACCCAAAACAAAAGGCCATTTTTGACCTTCCTGTGCCTTTGTACCTTATTTGTAAAATGGAGTTAACACTCATTTAACGGGGTGCTGTGGAAGTTAACTAATCGTTTGTGAAATGCTTTGGGATTCTGGAACAGAAGCAGCTATGTTAAGTGCAAAAGATTTATTTAGTTACATTAATTCTCACCTTTGACACATCCACTTGCATTGACAGGGTGGGAGAATGTGTATGGCTTCGACATGACCTGTATTAGAGATGTTGCCATGAAGGAGCCCCTGGTGGACATAGTAGATCCAAAGCAAGTGGTGACCAATGCCTGTTTAATAAAGGTTTGGTAATTCCAAATGTATTTAATATGAATATTTACACTTACTCTGCCATTCTTTGGAGATGCATTATTTTTTCTTTTGCACTATATTTTGGGGGTTGCTAATCAGCTACAAATACTATTAGCACAGAATGTGATAGAACAAAGAAGAACGTCCTAGTTTTCATAATATCCAGTATGAGCATGTTGCATGTTGTGTGTATCATCAGCTCAGCTAAACACGAATACTAATACTTTGGTCACATATGGTACTACCAAAATTGGGAGATGTTACCTGGGAGTGGAATTTTGTGCTCATCTGGCTGCTGTTATAAATGGATCTCTAAACGTGCCTCCAAATGCTCACAAATTAAAAATGTCTTTTTTGAGTAAGCAGTGCAAATACTGTGTAAAGGGAAACACTGTGCATAATTAGATATGCATTTTAATTGTTCTTCCTCCCTGCAATCAAATATAGCAAATTTGAGATGGAAAGCTACTGGGGAGAGGTGTTAAATGGATTCTAGTTACAGTGAAAAGACTAAAGGCAACAGATGATATTAACTCTGCTGGAATAACTCCAGTTTTACAACAGTGTATGAGATCCACATCTGGTCTTAAATTGTCAACATGATTTCTGTAGCCAAGTTCTTGCCTTTTGCATGCTGGAACCCCCAACCCTCTTCTCCCATCTAACTGGGATCTATATGTGACCCAGCTCCTGGTCATCAGGAAGTTCAGACTAGAAATTAAACATAGGTTTCTAACCATCAGACGACAGAAGTTCTGGAATAGTGGTGTATGTGGGGGCTGGAGCCCCACCTCACTGGCTTCAAAACTGAGCTGGAAACATTTGTGGAAAGGATGGTATGATGGGACAACCTAATTTGGAAATTATCTGATCTTTGACTACCAGAGGTAAATATGCCAATGTCTTATGATGGGATGGGTTCTGAGTTGATGCAGGGAATTCTTCTTTGGCTGGGTGACTAGTGAGTCTTGCCCACATGCTCAAGGGCTGCCATATTTGGCATCAGGAGGGGATTTTTCTCCAGGGCAGATTAGTAAGGGTCCTGGGGATTTTCCACCTTCCCCTGAAGCATGGGGTATGGGTTAATTGTTGGTGGTTTCTCTGTACTTTTAAGTCTCTATACTAAAATTTGGGGAATTCAATGACTCAATCATAGGTTAGTCGTCTGTTTCAAGAGTGCTGGTAGGTTCTGTGGCCCATGTTGTGCAGGAGATCAGACTAGATGATCATTCTGATCTTAAAAAAAATCTAAGAATCTCTTTAGCAATGTGTAAAGGACACAGTGGTCATAACCCGCTGACACCTGCTCCCAAGCAAAGATTGAGAATCTATGGCCTAGAAGAACATGTTATAGTTTTTAGATTCCAAGGCCAGAAGGGAGTTCTGATCATATAGTCTGACCTCCAGTATAAAACATGACATAGTAGTCCCCAAAATCCTCTTTTTAGGGCTAATCCTTGTAGTCCTTATTCCCATGAATAATCTAATTGAGTTCAATAGGGCTACTTTCATGAATAAATTTTACTTCCATGATTAATGGTTTATATGAGTCAATTCCACTTTCCCTGTTATCCATTTTCTGTACTGCTGGCTGGCAAGAGACAAAGTATTGTGTGTTTCTATAGACAAAGAGCAAACTGATTCCATCAGTCTGAATAATCTTTCAGATGATGAAAACAGAAGAGAACAAAAGTGAAATCTCTACACGAGAGCACAGCGTATGTTGTCTTTGCACTCACTTGAAAACAAGATGGCTGACTGTCACTGTACAGAGCACAGGTCTCAGTGATGTAAAATGAGAGCACAGAGGAAACAAAGAGTGAGCTAAATAGATTGCCCATAAGTAACATAGTTAATATAGAATATAACTCTAAAACAAGCTTTAAATGAACTAAACAAATGATGGATGGATAGTACAAGAACAGATGGTGGAGTAACTTTATTTCTTTGCTACCATATAATGTGAAAGCTGCATGTTTGTTGGCCCACATCTAAAAAACTTCAGAAAAAAATCTCTTTGAAATCAACAGCATATACAAAGACAGATTGAGTTGCTGGTCTTAAATTTGCACCTATCCACATTTGTGCTAAACAAGCTAGTATTGGAGAGGGTGAGTAAAAATTAGCAACAAATCCACTGTCCTAGGGCTTTTCATCCAATGTTAGCTCATATTTTCTGTGCTCAAGTCAATGCCTCTCCAGTTAGTGTTGCTCAAATGAGAGCAGCCACACTGCAAAACAACACATCAGCTACCCAAGTTTTTGGAGTAGCAGCAAAGTAGGTAAGTCCCAAGCTCAGTTTCTGCAGCACTCAAGCTTCAACCCACATCCCGAGAGATGTCAGCCAGCTTGAGTGTAAAGCACCACTTAGTCTGAGTGAGAGATCTGTGTGTATGAACTGGAGTTAAGCCGTGAACCACACTTACATTATACACAGATTAACATGGCAGTGAAGACAAGCCCATAGAAGGAAAATGGATACCAATTCTGCGAACTTGCTTGGCGTTGTCTTCATTTTAACTGCTCATTATCAAAACTTAAGATGCAGTATCCTCTACACTTACCTCAAATTAGAAATGCTTCTTTCCTAAATAACACTTTCCACTGAGGAACTCCACCCACTTGTCTCTGTGATGAGGGCGTCCCTTCTGTTCCTCAGTCATCATGCATTTAGCAGAGTTGACTGGAACTGTGTGTTGCTAAATCCAGTAGCGGGTTTTAGAATGACTGAAGTCTCTAGCTATGTCCACAACCTGAAGGCAAGCTTCAGTCCCCCAGGAAAATTTTACAGATAACCCACTTATTAGGAGCCATGCTTGACTAGCTAAGGACCTGATTCTTTCAGTCTGAAACTGAACAGCACCATAATCTACAATAGCTCCATTGGAATCAGTAGAACTAATAACTGAGTCAGCTACTGCGCAGTGTGGGTAAAGGTCTCAAAATCTCACCCTAAACTCACAAGCTGCTCAGCGAAAACACAGGTGTCAAGTTGGGCGACCAATCCTGGATGGGCTTTATATAAAGGTAAATATAGCTAACTCTTTGTTTCCTGTGTGCCGTGATATTAAATCTATAAAAATCTAAATCTAAAAACACCCTTAAAGATAAGAACTCTAGGAAAAGTCTGGCTAAATAAATGTAGCGCAAGTAGACTGAGAACATGGTTCGCCACAGGCTGGCTTCATGTTACAGAAAAAAATAAAGTTTTGAGAGCCTCCCAATAGTTTTGAGGTTCATCTCCCTATAAGGTAGGAAATTTGTCATGACCCCTCATGTCATATGACCCCTCACGTCATATTCTCAACCTCCTGAGCTGAGAATCCATACCCTGCAAAAACAACTCTTTGGCTGACTTGCTTCATGAAGAGGCTAATGTCTAATACACAAGCTAGGGTGCTTAATGGAGAATACTCAGTCATAGCAAAAAAAACACTGACCTTTCCCCCCCCCCCCAATATCTCATGATCTGTGGTGGGTTCATTTTGGAGATGCTTAAAGGAGGGGTGTCTGGTTTTCAGAAGACAGGTGCACAACACTTTACATACACTGGGGAAACAATGAGCTTGAAGGAGGCACAATGCCTCTTAACTCCTGGGGAGTTTGATCATGGGCTAAAAGTGCTTCTGCCCATGTCCCTACCCTACAAAGATGGAATAATTTGGATCCTAGCAGTTTGTGGGAGAGACTGAGCCATTCCCCTTCAGCTCCATGAGGCAGCCTGAAAAGAGTCCCAACACAAGTTCTTTTCTCCCTACTCCTCTTCAAAAGTAAAAACAAGATCCACAGTGCTTACTTTGGTTATCCTCACCTTCTGTTGCTATGGTGCCATCTTTGATTGGTTCCCATCCTGGGCTGCAGCCATTTTTAGACAGCATGCTACGTCTCCACCTGCCCTCTAGTTTCTCCACTTTCCCCTCCAGATGTCTCTTTGTATGAAATCTTCCCAGACTCCTCTCCTTCCCCCATGCCACCTCTCCCATCTTCCCCCAGATTCCAGTTTCTCCTTTGCAAGACTCCCCCAATCTCACCTTTCACCACCCTCATCACCAAACACTTCATTCTCTCTTCTCCAAACTGCTTCCAGCCCCATTCTCTTTCCCTGTTCTAAAGTCCTCCCACCTTCCTTTCCTCAAATCCTCCTCACGGCTGCACCCCAAGTGCCGGTATACTACGAAAGAGCTATGTGGGGGTGTGTGCATGGTGAGCAGGGAGCCAAAAGCAAAAGGAGAAAACGCGGTCAGCCACTGCTGCACCCGCTTGTCTTGCTCAGGTCTCTCCGTTGCTGCAGGCATGCAGAGCTGGTGAGGGAGTGCCCCAGGTAGGGAAGGAGTCACAGCTGCCAACTCTTTGCCTGCCCAGCAGATGACACTTGAGGTTCATGCTGGCCTGAGACTCTATTTGCAGCCTCTTGCTGTTATTGAGCCTATCACAAGGCCAGCATGAAGGCAAAGTTGACAGAGATTGAGGCAGCTGCACAAAGCAGCGTCGGTCAGAGCTTGCCAGAAATCTAGAGGCTGAGAGAGAGAGAGGCTTTAGTGTCATTCCACCCCCATCCCAAGAAGAAAGTTGGGAAAGAGATTCCCTCTCCCCACCTTACAAGTATTCCCACATTCTTCACTCATTTTTTAGGTGGCTAAAGCCAAATCTTCCACTCTCCTGAGTATAAACACTGAGTAGGATGCATAGCAGGGGAGGTTCCTGATGCCCATATTCCCCATTGTGCTGCTTCACAGGCCCCCAGCTGCAATCTGATCTTATGTATTTAATTGTTATGTTTATCACTCATGCTATTTCTCAGCCTAACACTCTATTACAAGTAAGAGCTCTCATTGGACCAGGCTTGTGCTCAATTATGCCCATTTTTTACATAGTTTAGAGAGAAATGTGGAGGAGCATGGCTTTTCCATCTAAATTTATGCAAAATTAGCATTCAGCCACCTGGGATTTTGACTGAGAAGCAGAACACATATCTAGTATAGGAATGCGTGGCAGCTGAAATGGGGGTTAAGAACAGGGACTGAGTCAGTACTAAAATAGTACAGACTAATTAATATCAAAAAAATTAAAATCTCCTACTCTGCATGGCAAATTAAAATATGGTTCTGCTCTGAAGAAACTTAGTGCAAAAAATGCCACCATCATACCCAGTGTTCTGGTTCTCTGTACTCTGTTCTCCAGAAATATTTTTACTGATCTTGCTGACAAAAAAACATTTTATTCATTTGATTCTGCTTCACCCTGTGAAGCCAGTGCAGTTCAGAGAGGAGAAGCTGGCTTTCATTCCTTCTTGTCTGCATTAACACAAAAATTATATATTAAGTTCCAATCATTTACCTGTGTACAGAGCCACTGACGACAACAGAACATAGCAGTTGTCACTTATGGCTCAATTTGGCTTGCAGATTCTTCAGCCAAGGTTTTGAAAAGTGGTTAGTTGTCTTATATGCCTAATTTTTTGGGTCCCCCAGTGCAGACCCTTTTTATGGGTCTGATTTTCACATACCAGGTACTCAGCACTCTCTGTAAATCAGACCCTTAAAGGTGTTTCAAGCCAGACACCCAAAAACTGAGGCATCTAAAATCACTACTTCTGTTGGGGTTTACACTATCAGTACTGGTGATGTTGAGGGAGAAGGAAATCTCAGACAGATTTGCAGGGATGCAGTTAAAAAACCTTTTTTACTTGCATATTAATCATATTTGGAAAGGCAGCAGTAAGAGATGAGAAATGCAGAACCCTTAGAATGTCTTTTATGCAGAATCACTTTTCAGGGAAGTGTCACACTGTAAAACACTCTCAGGCAGTTTTCATTTATACCACTTATAAACATGGGACAGATAATTCAGTGTCTCAATATAGCAGATACGTAATCAATGACCTTGGAAACAGAATACAACAGTTTTCATATGGTTGAATTTTTCCTGAACAATACCTCCAATATATTAGGACAGAAATAGAGCTTTGGTTGCTAAAGATGCAGGCCATATTAGCCGATGTTTTCCTCCTCTTAGAAAAACCTATCAGTTGTGTGGTTACCGCAGAGAAATCCATTTCTGAATAATAGCTGAGTCTCTCTGTGTTTGGCTTACTTGTGCCCCTCCTGTATAATTGCAGGTTCTTGCCAAAATATAAAATTGTATGGTACATAAACGTGCTAGACTCTGCTCTCTGTTTTCCTGATACAAATCAGGAGTACAAACAAGGAGTCGTGTGGCACTTTTAAAGACTAACACATTTATTTATCGCATGAGCTTTCTTGGGAAAAAGTCCAACTTCCTCAGGTGATTTGAAGAAAAAAATCTGGAGTGACTCCACTGAAGTCAATCCAATTACTCTTGTCTTAAACTGATGTAATGAAGAAGGGAAGCTAGTCCACTTATTTCCTTTTCAGTTGTCAGTTTTGTAGAACAAACGATGTCTCAGTATGCATGAACAGTTTCTTTTTCTTTCTTTTAATGTTGAAACTTGTTTTCCTCCTCTTGATATGAAGAGTATAATAAATGCTGTGTTTGACTTATTATGAAACAGTCGCCCCTGGCCGCCAACAAGTGAGGCAGTAAACGCAGGTGTGCTTATAGAGATGCAAAGAAATTCACCATTAAGAGGGTAGGGTTTCCCATACCTTTCAGATAAGATCAGTGGTATACCAGCCCTTGTATCCCGCCTCTACCAATGTCCATCCAGTATTTGATGCCTCTGAGGAGACCAATGAACATGCATAATACAACAGTCCTGCCAACTGTGCAATGCTGTACATGAACAGGGAGACTTCAGCCTGATTCCTGAAGCAATCAGGTTAATGCCCTGAAGTGTAAGATCTTATTTCAGCACCAACATAAGTACATTGCCTTGGAGACTGCATCCTTGTTGTTGAATGCCACATTCAAGCCATATTAAAACTTAAATAATTTTCTTCTGTGGGCTAAAAACAATCCCTCTGCCTAACATTTGGAATCAATTCTTTGATGCAAGGTCAGAAAGCATGACCAGGGGGATGTGGGGCCATGTCACTTACTCTGGATATTCATTTTATTTAGCTCTACACAGCTAATGCATATTCCTTTCTGTTAAGAGGCTCCAAGAATGAAAAAAGATGCCATTATGAAGCAAAATTTACAGAAGAGGCCTTAAATATCAGTAAATTTAACCACACTGCCAAGTAGAAATTAAAGGTAGCAGTCTATGAACTCATTTCACCCACATCCCTGCCAATGCTGAGGTGTTTGTTACAGTTTGTCTAGACATGGCCGAAGCAAATTAATTAAAAAATTCAAATGAATATTCATGGATATTTTCTGCATTATTTACTCAGCTATATATCTGTATGCAGTTCTTACAAGTGATGAACACTTCTTCCATCTCCTCTCAGGCCTGACCCAGGTAAACAGATGCATTAATGGCTTAATTTTCTTGCTGTCTCTACCACCAGATTTCATGGCTTTGCCTCCTTTTTTGAAGCCCAAAGGCTGATTTCTTTCCAGCTCCAAAGGCTTATGCCCAGTCCTACAAGAAAGATAACTGGCCTCTGCTGCTTAATGGTCCAATTCTCCAAGCTTTACTCATGCTGAGTAATAATTACACTGGAAAGTAAAGGTCTTGCAATTGGTCCATTAAGTCTCCCCTTTCTACTTTTCTTCTGTATTTCAAAGCATATTTTCTTATCTTGTTTCTCTCTAACTGCCGCAACCCCAGGGCAAATGGGTTGGCCTCTCCAATGTTCTTTGCTGAACTAGATACTTAGTGAGCAGCTGCCTGGTTTTGAGATTCCCCTTTTAGTTCATTTGCTGATTTTGTGGATGCTATTCTCAAACATGCCACTGATTTCTGACAGAGTAATGAGCTACCAGTTGCATACATTACTGAGCAATAAATAAAATGTTTAAATACATCACTCAACATGTAAAACAGAGACGCTCACCTAGCCTAGTCAAGACAAATCAAGACACAGAGATTTCTGTTATATAAACAGTTTATTCTTTTTCCTTAATGCAGGAAGTAGATATTTATACAGTGAAGACTGAGGAACTGGCATTTACGTCTGCGTTCTGCCTCCAAATTCAGCGCAATGATTACATCCATGCCTTGGTCACCTATTTTAATATTGAATTTACAAAGTGCCACAAGAAAATGGGATTTTCTACAGGTACACAATCTACTTTCCTTACTGCCACATCTCCAACTACTATACTAATTTGCTATGTTTGTGCATGCATGCGGCGAAGTGTACCCTGTGACAGGTCAGAGGTGACTCAATCAATTGCTCCCAGGAAGCTCCCTTGGAAGCAATTGGTTGAGTCACCTTTGACATCACCATGGCCTAGGAGTCTTGGCATTGCACTTATTATACGTGCATACCTTATTGTAATTCGTAGAGGCGAAACGGCTGAGGATTTAAAAATTGGACAGTAACAGGCAGTGAAACCAGGGGATGGTTCACTCTGGTGACATGGCTCCCCCTTTGGAACTTGTCAAAATATAAAGCGCTCAGCTATGCTTTCAGCTGTTGCCAATATTTCACTCTGACTCTTCAGACAATTGTGTGTGGTGCTCACTCAGGGAAGAAACCGTGAACTCTGAAAGCATATAAACCACCAAGGAAAACTTTTAGCTGACCATAGAACTTTTGCAAAAAGTGTTGTAATTAAAGAGCTATTAATCAATTAAAATAAATAAGGATTTCATAAATCCCTTTTCAATTTTCCCCTGTCATTTTTGACAGGTTACAGCTAATTGTATAATAATTCAGAAGGCAAGAATGTAAACTCACATTGATGAACAGATATGAACTAGAGTAGCCTTATGCATGTAAATAATTGCTCACCAAAGTGAGTGAGGAGTTCAAAGCCTTGCCCTAGCCAACATAGTTTTTGCAAAAGAAAATCTAATCATTGACTGTATTTAAAGGAATAGGATGACAAGATATCATTTGGCCAAACTGTCATTTGCATACCATTAGGTAAGGCTGGCAATATAAAGAGGTCTTAACATAGATGTAACTTAGAGCTGGTCAAAAAATTCCCTCCCCATCAGAAAGTTTTGGCTTTTTGGCAAAACAGCTAAAAGCAAAACAGTTTTGCTGAAAAAAAAAGAGTTTTAGTCTAAAATGCCACTGCTGTATCTAATGGGATTGGTAGTTTAAACCCTTCATGCACCCATTCTCCTCTATAGTACAAGTTCCTAGGTCAGACTACATCTCTGATGATTCATCATGGTTTCCCCTCTTTGTGACAGAGGGTGGGCCATGAAGTTTCACTGGATAGCCTGTGTCATAGCAGAGGATAGGCACATGAAGATGCTGAACTGTAATTCCCATCAGGCACTGCAGTGACATGCCCAATTATATTTTAAATAATTGTCAAAGCATTTTCATTTTCAACTGAAAACAACATCTTGTTTTTTTAATTATTCCTTTTTTTCAATTACAATAAAAAAGACATTTGTGAAAAAAATTGTTTAGTCACAAACCCAATTCTCTGTCAAAAGCAGTTTTGGCATGCATTTTTCAGTCATCCCTAATATACATGTGATTTACACTCAGAGCAGAGCCAAGGGGCCTTAGTGCAAATGATTATGTGCTGCAGTGATAATGGAGTGGGTATATGTGAAAATTTTATATTAGCTACAGACACTGGTGCTGCTCCTCATTTTGTGTAAATTGACAGATCACCACACATATCAATAGAGCTGCACTGGTTTACCCTCAGTAAACATATGGCACATCATGCAACTTTTGAAAATGGGTGAGTAGCCTGATATTTGCATGATAGATTTGAGGGTCTGTGACTTTATGCCCATTCTCAGTTCTGGGAGCATAGGCTGTCAAATTATATCAGTCTTCTCTAAGGAGCATTAGGGATGATTGGAACCCTGTCCCTTGCAGCAATACTGTGTTGGGACAAACTTTATTTTACTCTAAGATGTTTCCATTTAGAAAGTTTATCAGAAACAAACAGAGACTAGATTAATGACTGTCTTTTGCCATGTATCTGGATTTGGATCCAAATCCATGCATGAAGCAGCCGACAACTCACCACACGAGTATGGGAAGGTTTCAGAGGATGACTTACGCCTTATCTACACATTAGTGCTGGTTGTGAATTTTTGATGAAGCATTTTGAATCAGAAAAATGCTGGTTTGTTGACAAGTGTCAGTTTCAGAAAAGGCCCAGTTTTAACAAATTTGTCACTGCCAAAACCAGAAAACAAACAAACAAACAAATGAAGCAGCTAAATATATATAATCAACTAACGTTTCAAAATTGTTGCAGTGTTGCATTTTGATATTTTGTAAACAAAAATGTTCATTTTTCACTTCAAAATGACTTTTTCGTTCAAAGTTGTAGTTAATTTATACTAGAAAAAGCTAAAAATAATAACATGGTTGAAATCAAATGACATGTTTGTAAATTATGGAAATAAATTGTTTTTGATTGATCCAATTGAAAAAATGTTTCTCAATTTGTGAAAACTTCAGAGGGTTTTACATTTCCTCCCTATTTGGCACAGGAAAATTATTCAAAACCCATCAGAATTCTCACTTAATGGAAAAACTGTTTCCCACCATATTCTGCTACACACAGAAGTTGTTCCACTTTAGTTATACAAATATCCTGAAGTGAAGGATATCACCCCTATAAGTGATGATAACAGTATGAAGGTACACATAGTGGCATACTTTTATAAGAGAAGTGAAGTAAGATATCCTGATATAAGACATCAATACTACAGACTGTGGTGCTAGCCCCATTTCAGTTAAAAGTAAAAGAATCACACGAACAAGCGGAATTGTTATATGTGTAGAAAATCTGTGTGCAAACCAGGCCTCAGCATCTTTCTCATCATCTCATGAGTTTGATTATGTTAATATGATCTCAGCGAATACATGATAATCATACTAGAAGAAACTCAATTTGGTTTGTCACAGACTGTTGCATTTTTTTACTATGAAGAGCACACTGAACGCATTTCACTGTCTCCAGCAGATAGCAATTTAAATTGGCTCTTCTTAGCAGAGAGAGAAAGAAGCTGGCTGCTATGAACCAATTCATAGATATGTAAAAAGACTCCTGGACTGTTAAAATGTCTCTCATCTCTCTGACTGGTCTCATTGACCTAGACTAGCCAATAATCATGAAGTTAATTTAACAGAGAAAAAGAATTGTCACTCTCGCTTTATAAATAGTTCTTCCGGCATTACTGTATTTTCAGATTTTAGTGGAACAGGTTTGGGGAGCATGTCTTAAATCCAGCATCATATGCAAATCTTAAAAACACTTTTATCATGGTATGTTTACCATGAAAAATATTGCTTTGGTATATGTGCCTCATTTACTTTGGAACATCATCTTTCACACTTCCATAGACCCACTGACCCTGGTTCTCTTCTTATACTGGGGAAAATAAGGAGTGATTGGATTGAAATAAATGGAATTATACTAGGCAAAACCAGTGTGATAGCAGAATTGGTCCAATTAATTGCTATGCATAAAACATATTCCCAAGCACAGTATTTCAGAGAAGCAGCATCTGTAGATTCTCTGTGCAAGAAAAATAAAGAACAGAACCAAGGCATTTAGCTCCATATGCCAGCCTTTTGTTACTGTAGATTTTGAGCTTGCATTCATGCTCTTTGTTTCCATCCTTTGGTTGGTAATTTATTCTCTGGGCCTGATTCTCTACTTATAGCAGTATTGCTCCTTTGATTGCAGCTACTCATGATTTACACAGTATTATATGAGAAGAAAAAGATCTGTGTTTCCCATGAGAGCTAATGAGAAGAAGAAGGATGCTATATTTTAATTCTGTGAAAGTAAGAGGTTAAAATAAATGTAATGACAGAGGAAGTTAGAATGTTTTAAAATAAGATTTGATTGTTTTAATAGCTACAAGGTTCATGAATTAGAAGGAAGAGACGGGTCTTAAGAAGGTCTGAAGAGAGTCATGGAATCAGTCAGCTTAGTACCTAGAGGCCACAACTGAGATGAAGACCCTAGCATTTTAGGTGTTATATGGAGCTCTCAAGTCTTGTCTACACTGTCGCATGGTTCAGCCTATGAGATGAGACTAGCAGTGCACACCAAAGTGCTATAAATCTCCCATGTAGACACTACCAGGGGTTAAAGTGGGCTGGAACACACTGAAACAGCATTCTGGGGCCCACTATTTTTACGGGTAGTGGTGTTCCAGGGCCCCTAAAAATAGAAAATGGAGCCAGAATGCTGAGTTCCTGGGCCCACCATTTAAAATAGTGCGCCCCAGAGTGCAGCATTCCAGCTCCATTTTCCATTTTTGGGGCCCTGATCACTGGGTCTATTTATAGGGGGGCCCAGCATTCCAGGACCCCTAAAAATAGAAAATCGAGCCAGCACATGCCAGCAGGGCAGGAACCACTCCAGGCTGAGTGGAGGCATGCCTGCTGTGCTATGACGTGTTGGCCATCCCTCCTGCACATGTGCAGGCTGCGCAGCCTGGAGGGGGAGAAAGGGGCAATTCTCCCCCACTCCCACCCCGGCTAGCTCTCAGGAGTCTGCATGCTCTGAAGGTAAGATAGTGTGGTGTGGAGCAAGGCCTCCCCTCGGGCAGCTCAGCACAGGAGGTGGGAAGAAGGGGTTGGGATGGTGGGCTGAGGAGGTGTGGGGTAATGAGGACAAGGGACTGAAGGGGGCTGGGAATGTGTGGAGGGGTTTGGGGGACTGAAGAGGGTGGAGAGAAGATGAGGGTGGGGAGTTAGGAGAGCTGGAGGGGGGACATGGGGGCAAGAAGCTTGGGGAAAGGGGATTTGGGCTGAGGAGGACATGGGGCAGGAGGGGTCTGATGGGGGCAGGCATTTTGGGGGCCATAGCTGGAGTGGGAAGGGCAGTATCTGGGGTGCGTAAAGGGGGCCTGAATGTGCAGGAGGGAGGCCTGGAAATTTAGGAGGGTTCCAGGGCCCACCAAATTATACTTTAACCTGTGGACTCTATAAATGTAGACTAAAAGGTTCCTAGTTCCCATTGATGTAGTCCTCTTCAAACAAGATTTCACTACTATGAAGTAGAAACCTTTCATTTGCGGCTTCAGTGTCCACATGGGGGGAGTTATAGTACAGCAGTTTGCTGAGCACTTTTATTCACATACTCATAGTCTGAACCATCGGGCAGTGTAAACACAGCTTTAGTTGGCTGCCTCAAGGTCCTGCCACATCCATCACAGAGAGGAACAGAATGGAAATCTTCCAATGCCTTGAGTAGCTGCAGGGGAAACAGACAATCGAAAGACTGCTGGAGCAGCCAATCAGGGGCTAAAGGGCCTTTTCTAATAAGAAGCAGCAGATATGGAGGCAATTCCTGCCTGTAGGTAGAAGAGAGCGTACTGGGTTCATGGGTGGCTGAAGGAACAACAGGACCATGGACTCAGGAACCAAGGAGCTAAGCTTCTGAGATTGAGCAAGGAGTGAGTCCAGGGAGGTCTTCGGAAAGACAGGCTATGTCTACACTGAGCATTTCAATTCAGATTACTGAATTTGAATTGACCAATTAGAATCTAAATCAGATTCAGTCAATGCAAATTGACATGGCCACCCTAGAAAATCCAATTCGAATGGGCATGTCCATGAACAGGATTTGCTAGTTTGAATTCAGTAGGGGGCGCTATTGTATAGGGAAAAATCAAGCTGTGGCTAATTCAAACTAACAGTGAGTTGGAATTGACATGGCCGCACTATGTCAATTCAAATTCTTCACTTTGAATTGACCCTGACTTTGATGGAGAAGCAGGTTTGACCAATTCGAACTCTGCTTTCCTCAGTTCGAACTGAGGAGTGCCTCAGTTCGAATTGAGGAAAGTGGGCATGTCCATGTACTTATTTGAATTCAAATTGATGACAAGCAATTCAAATTCACATGTAAGTGTGGACATAGCCACAATGTCTTCAGGGAGGAGGCCCTAGAAGTATAGCCCCATGCCAGAGGTAGATGTGGCACACAGGATGGAGTGCAGTCAGCATGTCAGGCAAGATGAGTCTTTATCAGTGTTGTTCTGTGTCCGGTGCTGATATCAGTTTGGCTGTGTGTGTGGATGTGTGCGTGAGTCTCTGAAGGCGTGCCCCCTCAGGATTACCCCTGGCTCAGCTCTCTAGTGAGAAGTCAGTTAGCTCAGTGATCTAGAGCCGGGCTTGAAGCTTAACGGGGAACTGAGTTAGCCTGGTGATTCTAAGCTAGGGTGTTCCTTTGGGTAACACTTTGGGCTACCTTTGGCTCAAGTGAGGACTCAGTTAGCTCAGTGATTTGGAGCCTAGGTGTACCCTGTGTGCAAGAGGTAAACTGAGGCAACACTCATGATCGAGGAAACCAACATGACCATAGATCTTTTTAGAAATGAAGGTGCCAGGCTAGGTTTTATTGCACTATGACAAACAATCCATATCAACAGATTTGTTGGTAGCATTGGTGCTTTCAATGCACCTGACAGCAGGACTCACTGTCACCCTCTTGGCTGCACGAAGTTTGGGCTCTGAGGCTCCTATTCTTATACCCTACTCAGACCTACTGACTTGGCCCCTTTTGGGATCCAAATTTACCTTGATTGGTTCACATATCCCTTTCTTGATACCCCCCCATTGATTTCATAGGTCCATGCATCATTGGACATCTCTATCCATGGTTTGACCAAAACCTTATCTATCTCTATCCATAAAGGTATCTGAGTTTGAGTGAAACTGTACCTATATAATACCTCCCTATCTCTTTAGCATTATTCATTGGCATGAGACCGACTCAATACCTTTCAGATACTTTTCCATTTTTCATTCTTATTACAATTTCAGCTTGCTTCTTGCCAATTCCAATGAAGCTGAACTTCACAATTTGTTTCATGTCCTTACCTTCATTTCAGGCTCACTGTACACTCCGTTCAGGCCCTCTGTTGGAGTGCTTCGTTTGGCCTTGAGCCAACACCTAGAGACTTCTACTCATTTTTCCTATTTTAACCTTTAACTTTCTGCTACAGTAAGAAATGGTAAAGACTGTATGGTCTCAAAGGATTTGTTCTCTTCCACCTACAGACAGTGTGTGTGACTTGGCCAGAGGGCTAAGTCACTGAAGACCCATCAATCGAATAACTGATGAGGGGAGGGTTTTGCCAGAAGTGGGTGCAAACTCCTTGCACAAACTGGGTGATTGCTGACAGGCACTTGAACAAAGCAGGCACTTGTGAGGTGTTGGTGCTGCCCCTGTTAAAATGTCACTGTCATGGGAAGTAAAACATGTCTCTGCTGCAAAACTTTACAGTGTAAATAAACAAGAGAAATTACAGGTGAGAGAAAGGATGTATTAATCCCCCAATTTTATAGAAGGAAACAGTCACAAAGATTGTTCAATGACTTGCTCAGGAACCCAGATAGGTGTCCAAGTAAGGAATCTGTTCCTGGAAGTAATCAAATGACACAAATATATCAGAGATATGGAAACAAATTTGGGGAATCAAAAAATCTAGGGTAAAATTTTCCAAAGTGCCCAAGCGATTTATGAGCCTGATTCAGGAGTGATTCAAAAGTTACTTAGGCATGCATTACCAAGATTCAATGAGACTTGAGTTCTGAAGGTCCAGATTTGTGAAATTAATGGAAGCTAAGTACTTATATACTTCTAATGGTTTAGGCCTGAAAATTTTAACACTAGAAAGAGAATAAAATTCAACTGTAGGAAATATTAAAATCTCTCATATGGAAGAAGCCTGCAGAATCTTAATGAAAGCTAGGGATCTGCTACAAATCCCACAAAAGTTAATGTGAAGATCTGTTGAATTTCATGGGTTCTGGATTAGGACGTAGAGGTGCAGCAGATTCCTGAAACAGAAGAATGCAAGAATAAAAAGTAGTCAATGCAGCTTCATGAGGGGCTGCTCAGAAAATCTGAAAATGAAATTTAAATAAAAAAGCACACTGGAAATGCAATTGGGAAAGGGAGAGGAAAGGAAAACAAACACATTTTCTTGAAATTTTCAGAGGAAAGATGTGGACAGAGCCTAGCCCATCAATCCCTGAAAGCTATTGGAGTTCATAAAGTTTGCAAGGTCTTGCCTCTAATGCTAGCCAAAAGGAAATAATAAATGTTTGGAAAATATATTAATAGAAAGAAAGGTCATCAATAAATTAGAAGGATTGTATGTGAAATTAGTAAGTCAAAATGGTTAAGATATTGAATCATTTCAAAGGACACTCTGTAACAGATAAGTTTGGATCACATATCTGTGTACAAATTCAGTCATTCTGTGCCCACTCCTATGGGATCAGAAGAGTTTTCTAAATCTGAGAATATTCAGAGGCACCAGACAAGGCTACCCCTCATATCTCTTTACACATTGAAAAATGGAACATTTTGCTCAGGAAAATTAGAGCAAAGCTAGACATTAAAGTGGGAAGCATGAGAGCAAACAATCCAGTTTTATATCCTGCTGCTTCTTTGTGATGATTTCTAACTTATTTAGTCTACTCCCAAATGTAATGAATGGTATTGGAACTTTTGGGGTGGGGGGGGAATCAGATTGTAAACTAGTTATAGCCTAGCAGAGGATCAGACCTTTGAGATGGATACGGAAATCATGTAGATAAGTCCAGGGTATATTTCTGCATTTAGAGGGTCAGCTAAATATCTGAAATCCTTAGAAGCAGGAAGCTGAGATCCACTTAATTCGAATACTTTTGCAGGGTTGAGCCTTCACTTCTTTAGAGGGTAGGAAATTATGGGGGAGTGAAACATGCTGCTCAAGGATAATCATTGTGTATTGTTCTTGTTATTAGTTTGCTTATTTCCCATAACACACACAGTGCTGTTTGTTGTATTAACATAGAGGAAGACAGTCCATTCCCCAAAGAACGCACAGTCTAAAACAGACAAAGCATAAAGAACTGCTAGCCAAAGGTTAAGGGAAAGAAATACAGATAAAGGGCTAGATCCTTAGCTGGAGTAAGTGAACTTTGCGTTTAATGCAACCATCTTAGTTTACACCAGCTGAGGCTTTAGTCCAAAATGGTTAAGATAGTGACTGGTCCTGTCTTGCTAATATATTTTTGGGAGAATACACGATACAGAGGGCAAAATTCTCTGTTGAAATAAATCCATTGATTTTGATGATGTTACTTCAGCAGAGAATTTGGTCCACAGACTATCCAATTGACTTCTCAACCTTGCCATTATTAGTTGGATAGATTTT
This sequence comes from Podocnemis expansa, assembly GCA_007922195.1. Classification (NCBI taxonomy): domain Eukaryota; kingdom Metazoa; phylum Chordata; order Testudines; family Podocnemididae; genus Podocnemis; species Podocnemis expansa. The sequence goes on from ML682088.1 coordinate 982,365, forward strand.
TTGAAGACATCATGGTCTTCCATGAAGAGTTTTAGAGGTTAGTGGGAGCTGGTGAGAAATGGTTTTCCCATCATGGGAAAATATTCAAAATTTGGATAATTTTTTTGTCTATTCTAAATTGGGGCTAAAGTTAAAAAATGTTCACAAAGCAAGAAACAAACAAATAAGATTTAGTTTGGATCAATTGAAACATTTTGTTTCGAAATTTTGAAAGGTTTAGTTTTGATTAATGTTTAAAAAAAACCATTGTCTGCTTAAATTTCAAAACTGAAAGTCCTTTCTAACCAGGAAATCAATATTTTTTAATTTAGAAAATGTTAAAATGAGCCATGTTGACAATTTCAGACTTTGTTTTTCCAACTTTTTTTGAGTTGAGCAGTTTGCTGGGACCAGCCTTTTAGGGCAACTGTTTGTTTGATGAATCAACATTTTTCAGCAGGAAGAAGCCTCACTGAAAAATTCGTGACCAGCTCTGGTGGCCAACCAGTTCAGCTCAAGATGAGCAATCCAGCCATAGAGGGGACAGGGACGGTTGCAAGGAAAACAGACAAGAGCATGTTGAGGCTGGCACTGTTTGTATCTCCTCCTTAAGGCCTATTTTCCAAAATGGTCTCAAAGGCTAATCTCTGAAGATATTTCAGATCACTTAATTTTGTAGACATCAACATTCAGGGTAGGAAATCACATGCAGCAACCAAACAAAATCTTTATGCACATTTTTGCCAACCCAAAAACAAACACAACCCTGATTGAACCAAGATCTGTTTGGTAAAGGATTCCACTGGAAGCTGGAAGTTCTCTCACCTTTAAAAATATGTAGTGATACTTGTCCTTGTATGACTTTGAGAGCTTTAAGTAAAAGGCACTGGAGGGAAGATCTAGTTCACTTCTGACTGATATTGATCTGAATAAAGAGTAAGTCCACTGTGGCCACTATAGAAGCAGGAGCCATAAAATGTTGCTATAGTATTTGGTTTGAAATCTGCCATAAGAAAAGAAATTTTTCCAATATTTTCTAAGACTACTGTTCTGTTTATAGAACAGACACAAATGTCTAATACATATGAATGCCAAAATCTGTTTTGTAGCTCCTGATGCTCCATATACTCACTGGAAGCAAACTGTCTTCTACTTAGAGGACTACCTAACTGTAAGAAGAGGTGAAGAAATCTATGGAACTATATCCATGAAACCAAATGCAAAAAATGTGGTAGGTGTGCTTCATTGGTTCTAATTTGTGACTGTAATGCAAGATGTGCCATACTCGACAGCAAATAGAGTGAACCCATTAAAAGATGTGAACTCATGTTTAGTCACAGGAAGTCTGTTCACAACCTCATTGAAACTGAATGCAAATAATGATGTGAGCGCAATGCTAATGTTGCACTGTCAGAGTTCCAAAAATATCAGGATGGGGGAAAAAGAGATTCCAAGTGCAATGTTAAGTCAGTTGTACAGTGTATCCTGTATGTTTTATGGCTCTCACTTTGTGATGTAAGCAAGCAGATCATGTTTCTGCTGCTATGGAAGTCAGTGACAGAATTCCTTTTGCTTTCAACGGTTGATGATCAGGCACAGGGCCAACCCAAGGTTTTATGGTGCCATAGGCCAACATTAATTTTGCCCCCCCCCCCCGCAGCTGCTGGCAGAGATACTTAAATCTTAATCAAAAATTGAGCAAAGTTAATGGAAAGACTTCCACTAACTTCAGTGGCTGCTAGCTGTAGACAGGTCTTGTGAAAAAATTTCCATTGAAACTACTTTTTAATGGAAAATTTGGAATTTGATGTAGAAGTCGATTAAGATAAATTGGGGAAAACACTGTTATTCCAGACTAAGTGTCTCCACACGGGGTTTATGTTTGTTCCAGAATATCTTCTTCTGGATCACTATTTTGGAATCTTTCCAACAAGCCTATGAGAAAGTCTCTGAGAAGAAGCTATGAAGCTTCCACTGTTATAGGCTACTCAATGAAAGCTGTTGGGCCATTTATTCTGATACTTGATTACTAGTGAAAAACAACACTGTGGGTATGTCTACACTGGAGCCTTTGGTCAACTTAAGGAAGGTTAAATCGAGCTACAGACTCCTGCAGTCACACTGGGCTTCTATTAAGTCAAATTAAAAACACCACCTCTTAAGGTCCACTTAGTCAACCTTATTAAGTTGACTTACGCCAATGTAGATGGGGAAAGCCCAGGGGTTAAAGAATAATTTGGTGGGCCCCAGAACCCTCCTAAATTGGCAGGCCCCCCCCATGCCAGGGTAGGCCCACCTCACTCATCACAGCTATTGTCCCCCAAACGTCTGCTACCACCCCACCTACAGCCCCCCACACACCTGCCCCACCACCCTAGCTACTTCCCCCCACATGCCTGCCCTACCACCCCAGCTCCTGCTCCCCAAATGCCAGTGCCCCATCCCAGCTCCTGCTCCCAGCCCGTCTGATCGCTGGTCACCCCAACCCTCCACCATGCTGCTCTGTCTTCCCTCACTGTCCCAGTCTAACCCCCCTCCCACATACCCTTTCCCTGCTGGGCTAGCTCACCCGCCCCTGAACACCCCCCAGGGCCCCCTTACCTGGAAGCAGTGCCAAGAAGCCCTGGCCTCAACCCCAGCCCAGGCTGAGGCTCCAGCCCTGGACCAGCTCTGACTGAGCATGCTCAGATGCTCTGAGCATGCTTAGTGAGAACCAGCTCAGGGCAGGAGATTTAAAATCTCCCAGCTGGAGCACCTCCCCTGGTCTGCTGGCATTCACCGGAACGGCATGCCAGGGCCTGCTTATTTTTAGGGACTCTGTGTTCAGTGTGCCCTAAAAATAGAAAATGGAACTGGAATGCTGCATTCTGGGGCCCACTATTTTTAAATGGTGGTCCCTGGAATGCAGCATTCTGGCTCCATTTTCTATTTTTAGGGGCCCCAGAACACTGAGGCCCTAAAAATAGTGGGCCCCAGAACACCATTCCAGTACATTCCAGCTGAGTTTAACCCGGGGAAAGCCCTTAAGTTGGCCTAAGTGGCCAACAGGCCCCCTCCCAGAGTTACTGGCCACTAGGGACAGCTATCCACAATGCACCACTCCTCTGTTGACCTGGTACTTGCCAGTGTGGATGCAGGCAATCGACAGAAGTTTTCGCTGTGGGCTCTCTAACTCAACTTAACAAGGTCAACTTTAAGTCAACCTTGTTAGGTCAACTTAACAGAGCCTCCAGTGTAGAAATACACAGAGTTTCTATCTTTGCATCTTCATTCTTTCCTAGGCAGAGTAAAGACAAACAAATTTGCCAACAGAACTACTTACAGTCTTACTCACATGTAATGTATAAATTTTCATTTCAGCGTGACCTGGATTTCACGGTAGACTTGGATTTTAAAGGACAGCTGTGTGAAACATCTGTATCTAATGACTACAAAATGCGCTAGCAAAAGAACCTCTAGAGAGAGACAAAGAGAAGAATTGCATCAAATCTTGGTCCACTGCACTTCAAGCTAGAAACAGTTGTTTGCAGGTCTATAACATTAGACCCTAGAAAGTGTACTCAGATGGAAAGTTGGCAACCTGATCCCTCCTGCTGGTGGCACATGGAGATGGGATCCTGCTATGAATGTACAGTATATAGAACCATAACTTTTTGTCAATTAAATAGGCAAAATAAGCAGTCTTCAGTACTCTGGTTAACCTTAGAATGGCAGAAGACTCATAATCAAATTGTACTACTTACTGTGAATTTCTGGTTCTTCCAAGCTTTGCATGTTACAGGCAATTAGGACAATTACCTTAAAATAGAAGATGACTGAGACGTATTGTCATGATCGCATTACTGAGATTATAATCAGTATAAATATATTATAAATATAAAAATATATTGTACATCAGAAGGATTCTATTGCTTCATAATAGTAGTTTGTTTTATGATTAGTTTTTTTTCTTTCCATTAACTAGCAATGGAAAGTTAACAGTCCTAGATATTAATCGAGATAGGCAGATGCTCCAGCTTTCATTCACTGCCCTCAACTGTAGCTTTGGGGAATATTCCACATTGATTGTTAGTGTGATCCAGAAGATAACAGAAAATTAGCAGCTATGTTCTAGAGCATCAGCTGGAAAATACACATCTTTAACTTTCCATGTTGATTTCTATCCCATTCATAGAGGGACATCTGTCAGTTTTTTAAAAGAGAAGTTTGACCTTCCATCCTTTGGGGACATTTTGTGGTGAATTGTTATAAATGGATTTTGCATGAGACCCTCTTCAATTTGACATAAAGTATTTGAACGTGATGAGTGCAAAGCCTTTAAAATGGTATATTAGTCATGCTTTTTTGGCCATGTCACATCTCTGCAACCATCTTAATACAAAATCATTTAAATCTGAATAAACAGTTGGTGATTGTTTACTTTTTTGAGGGTGTCAGACAGGTCACTTTAAAATGCAAATATTAGTCTTAAGAGTGCAGTCATAACTCTTTGCTGAAATGAGGCAATGTTTATTTTTTTAAAAAAAATCTGTGGCTTCTGGTATTATGAAGATGTCTGTAGCTTTTTCCCCCCTTCTACTTATTATTTTACTTTAAATATATGCAGCTTATAGTTAAAATATTAACTATTTATATTCATTGATATGTATGTATCTTTTTTTACTATATATAAATATTGGGCATTTACTCACATGTGATTTATTTAATTGTTGCATCACTTTCATCTGTATCTTTCAGTCACCAAAGGTATTAGGCATGAAAATATGTTCTTGTCTTTTAAATTGACTAGCTTGCTGTCTGAGATAAATTTCTTTATCAGCTGCAAATGAAACAGGCTAGAAGTTGTGAAAAGCTAACAGTGCTGAAGGTATAAACTTACCCGTAAGCTTTTCTTAGGTTCTTGTTTTGTCAGTGTAGCGATTGTCTGCTTTTAATCTTTTTTCATGTTTCTATTGTTTTTCACCTCATCTGAGAAATGTACAGTAATCCATTTTCTTATGGTCTAAAGGGTACGGTTTTGGGATCATGGTACATGGTATCTATGTAGAATGAAATTAAACTGTAATTTGGCAGTAAAGCAAATTGTTCACTGTGCAGTTAATTATGACGCCTTTAAAACAATTTTTCGTGTTTTTCTTTGGAGTTAGATGCTGATATCTTTACTCACCCTAAGCAGTTACTGTAACAGGGTGATTAGCCCCTTTAGGAATGCAGAAGGTTGGACAGCAGCCCATGAGGTTGTGGGGAGGTGTCCTAGTCATCTGCCTTGGCTGGGCAACGTCAGGTGATTAGGTCTGATGGTTCCCAGCAGAGAGATACAAATGAAGGTCTCAGCTTCATGTGACAGCCTGGAACTAGGAGAGAGCTGGGAGAATAAATCTTCTAACTGCAGCAGAAGACTGAGTCCCTAACCTAGATGGAGTCTTAGACCACTGAACTGCCAGAGATCAGAGTGTTTTAACAGGACTGTTACTCTGGTTTGACTCCACATTTTTTCTCTTTCTTTCTTTCTTTCTTTCTTTCTTTCTTTCTTTCTTTCTTTCTTTCTTTCTATTTAAATATTAGACAATAAGCGTAGCCTGAGACAAGAGCGATGAACTGACTTGGGCATAGCCAATTTATTTCAGGTTGCTTATTGAGTCCCACAGCCAATGGAATCTTACTCCTCAAAGAGTCAGATAGATTTCAGTGGGACTGTGCATGGAGTCAAGTACTTCTGGAGTTGAGGAAAGAGATCAGTCTGTCCCTGTTTTCCCAATGTATACTGGGATACATATACCATTTCACAATTAACCACTCTGCTGACTACAGATGAATAGGAAAATATTTGCTCAGATTGTCTATTTTGTGTGTTTGATAGTACTTTGACTCAGATCCTCAAAGGAGTTTAGAGGTCTAACTCCCTTTGAGTTCAGCAGGAGTTAAGTATCTAAATACCTTTAAGGATTTGGGCCTTCGTGTATAGTCATTTGCACCTGTTTGTGGTGGGTGTTTCATACAGCAGCAGAAGAAAGCAAAAACATTTTAAAATATGAAAACCACAAAATCAACAAGACAACTTAGAAGCAGGCATTATACCTGATACTATTATTAGCCACTTGTTTTAAATTGATGAGGATTCAATTTGTTTCTAATAACATTTTAATCCAATGATTAAAAAATGCATTAATTATGTGACATTTCATTTGTTGGAACATATGGGAGCATAAGTAGTTGGGAAAACTTAGTCATAGCCATACCATCAACACATGTTCAAAATGGAAGATAAAAAGTGATGTATGCTGACCTTTCAGCCCACCACCTTCAGCCAGCAGCAGTGAAATGTATGTTGCTATTCAAACATTGCCATGGCAGGAGGGCTTGTTATTGCTCCTACTTAAATAGAGGGCAAAAATCTCATTCACTCCAACATCTCAGGATTAGGCCTTTCATGGTTTTCTTATCCAGTAATGGTTTAAGTGTAGGGTGATGGTCAGGATCGCAGTAAACTGAACTGGGATACCGGTGTGCTGTTTTCCCCAAAAGACATTAAAGAGTACCATGCATGTATGGCTCTATCCTTCAGGATGCTAAGAACCTCCAAAAAGGGCTGAGCATCCTCAATTCACAATGAGTACAAAAATGTTGAGGGCACTTAGTGCTTTGTAAGAGGTGCTCATCGCCTTGAAACACTGGGTCTTATGTCTATCATTAGATGGTCTTACTGTGTTTTTTCAAACACCAATTAATTTACCTGTCCTGTGAGGTGAGTATTCTTGCAATTCCAATTATATTAAAAATTTCTAATATAAACAAAAAAATATGACTAACAAAAGGAGCTGGGGGCAGGGCTGCCAGGTGAGGAATATGACCACAAGGCCAAGGTGAAGGAAGAGATCTGCAAGTGGTAATAAAATTCAATTGAGTAACAGGTTTATTGCATTGGAGAATGAGAGGGAGAAACAAGCAGAGGACGAGGAAGCAAGGGAGGAAACCAGTCCCTGCAGAAAAGAGGAAGAGATGATGGAGATTGTAATATAGTAGAACCTAAGGAAAATGAGGATGACATGCAGGGGACTGTGAGCAACAAAGAACATAATACAGATTTATAACAACACCAGAAAGAGACAGGGGTAGATGACTGAGGGATGCCCTACTCAGAATAATCTACAGGACTAGCACCAGATCCAATCCAGAGAACATCAGAATCTGCTCTCTATCAGGAGCAAAATTAAAAGATGTGGATGTGAGGCTGAAGAAGATCCTAATGGGAGCAGGCAAAAATCCCCTGATTTTGCTATGTGTTGGGACAAATAAGACAGCTGGATTCCTGTTGGAATAGATCAAAGATGACCACACTCAGCTAGGTGAGATGCTTAAAGAAATGAAAGCTCACTTGATTTTCAGCACAATACTTCCAGTCCCTAGATAAGAGTGGGCAAAGATGTGATATGATAATGAAAATGAGTTGCTGGTTGAAGGGTTTGTGCCATGAGGAAGGTTTGAGATCAATGACCATGGGGAGGTATTTAAGGAAAGAAAACTCTTCTCAACCGATCAACTCCACTTGAATACCTGGCGTATTAACCTTCTGTGTTCAAGGTTGGCACAACTGACAAAAAAGGGTTTTAAACTAGCAGTTGAAAATAGAAGGTTGGGAGAGACTTGTGAAATTGCCAGTTCTCGCTTCAAATTATAGGTTCAAGAAAGTCAGCTAAATGAAGAAATAGGGACAATGGAATATCAGAAGCTAGAAAACTGGTTTAGGTCTAAAGAAAATAATTGAAAAGCTTGTACATGAATGCAAAGAATAGGCATAATAAAACAGAGGATCTTGAACTACTGGGTTCAGTAGATTAAACAAGATATTAAAGGGAATATAGAAATATGATGGAATAGCACTCATGACTGGAATACTTGCATTGAGGGGCATGTGCTGTTTAAGCAAGATGGAGCTAAAAATAACGGTTGTAGTGCTGTACATCAAGAAGCAATACACCATAAAGTAATAAGTGATAATATGGACCAAACAGAATATGTTTGGCTCAAAATCACTTTAGGGAAGAACTTTTGGTTCTGTTCTGTTGGGATGGTGTTAAGCGTCTGTTTTAGACCTTGAAGTGAGATTCATATGTGCTAGAGATCTCTTTAATATGATTAGAGAGAGAAATAATTTGGGAAATTATGTCATTATGAAAGTCTAATGTCCAGGAAATACATTGGAGAATAAATACTACCAATGGTGGTATGATCCACTTACCCCTGGATGTGATAGATGACAGTTTTCTTTATCAAATTGTCACAAACAACAAGAGGTGATGCACTTTTAGACTTGGTTTTTAAGTAGTGAGGATATTACAGAAAAGTTGGTCAGAGGAAACAGTTATGGACTGAGTGATCATGAGTTGACGCAGTTTATATTAAATGTAAAAGTTAAATTCTGGTTATTAGTTGTGCTTTTTTATTTCAAAAAGGAAGAATGTGGAGAATTAAAGGAACTAAAGTTGTCAGCTGGATTGATGAGCTCAAGGATAACCTGGACGAAGCTTGGAATTTCTTCATAGAGTCATGGCTTTTGGAGCCAGAAGGGACCAATATTAGTATCTAATCCAGAAGTGGGCAAAATACAGCCTGCGAGCTGGATCTGGCCTGCTTGAGGCCTCTGTCCAGCCCACCGCACCTGACCTGCTCTTCCCTATCCCCTTTTGCTCCCACCTGGCTGGTGCTACTCCACTCCAGGGCCAGGGCCAGTGCTGCCCCCTTGCACTCTCCCAGCTGGTGCTGTGCTGCACCATTCTGCCACCTCCTGATGTGCTAGATGATCTCGAGGCCCATTTTAGCCTTAAAATCTAGGACTCTGTGACATAGTAGCAGGGACTTATTAAAAAACTAAAAGCCCTACCTAAACAAAACACTCCACTGCTCACTTAATTCTCCTCCTAGGGAGAAGACGAGAGAAAGACCAAACTATGTGTGTCATACATTACTCACACTCTGTAATGCATGCCAATATCAGGCAATGAAGGTGAGACTAGAAACTATGCAGAAAGAATAGAAACTGAGACACCAGAGATCAGGGACCTGGTCTTGCAAAATGCTAGGCACTTCCAGAAAAGTGATGAGCACCAGTAACTCTGTGCAGTCAGAACTAAACTTCGAGGAACTTGTGCAAGGATGTTTATGATGGAACAAAGAGTAGGATACATGTCTTTCATGTCCCTAGACTGGTATATTTGAGCACTAATCACAAAGCCACCAATGTTTTGAATAGTTAAGTTTAAATTCTCTGGTATATCAAGAGTAAGAGTTTTCATGTGTTATTTTGTTTCACACATATGAAAATAAGTAGCAAGAATTAGGGGGAGAGGAAAAGAAAGAAAGTAGATCTGAGTATTTGAACAAGGTCATCTCACCTAGCAAACACTGATGGAATAGGTTTGGGGAAAGAGCAACTCAACTCCTATTTCTAGGCCAGGATCAGAGCTTCCATGATAACAATAGGGTATAATAATCAGTAATAACAAATTATTTCCAACCCACATTCTTCAGATGCAGGCTACTCAGAGGAATGAGATTCGGCATCAGACCCCTAAGCGGCACAGAACAAAACTTGAAGCCCAGGATGGAAGGAGGGTATCACAGTGGCTTTAAAACATCATTGCACTCTCCTAATCCTGGGCAGCTTTGGGGCTTTGAAAGGCCCTGTTGTAATTTAGATAGCATTGGGGACCTGTTGATGTTATGGCAGCCTTTCCTTGTTATAAACATTTACGCCACTCTGGCCTTTTAATACGATGCACAGGGGCTTGACTGGGGGTAAAGATCATACCCAAGATTTCAATGAATTCTCATAATAGGGAAAGTTTGAAAAGTCCACATTATATAACAATTGTTTTGTTGTATTGTAATTATTGCATTGTTATATAAAGATTATAAAGTACAAAATAGATCTCACACAGAATACTGTATTTTTCATTTCAAACTCAACTTTACTCCTTACTCCAATTTACTGCTCGAGATTAATCTGTAAATACTCAGACTGTTAATTCAGTGCCCAGAAAATGTGTTAAAGTTGGCAAGGACATATTGTATTCTCCATACATAGCATAGAAATCAATTCCCTAATTTAACTACAAAGCCCAGTTTCACCTTAAACAAGAAGTCACAATCAGCACTTCTACGATAATGTCATTTTTAAAAGTGTGTTGTACCATATACAGCCAAAACTGGCATTTGAACTCAGGGAAAGTACATTCAGTGATTTCATAGTTATTGGAGATGATCAAAGAGTTGTTTACATTGTTCGTATACATTGTTTTCTGATTCTAATCTCCTTACACTGGTGTAGAATAAAGTCAATACAGCCTGATTTTTTCATTTACTCTGTCACCTTTTATACTGCGTATGGGGTTTAGTGTAAAGAAGAACAAGGCCCGGTGGAATTATATGGATATAAACCCAATGCAACCAATAAGCAAATCAGCCCTTGTCACATAATCAGTAAAGACAATTATTGTTATGCTTACATTGGAATTATTTTTATGATTAGGTGGTCTTGGAGAAATAAGGATGTACATATATCTCAATGGAATCGATCTTTAGCAACCAAAACAATTCAAATGGTGTTTACTGTCAAAATACTCTATACCTTTTAAGAAACCTCAAGGTTGGAAACTCAGACAATCAAACTTTATGGCTGTGTCCACACACAATGAGTTAAATTGATTCAACTTGGATCAATTTAAGTTAAATCACTATAAAATCAGTAAATCGATTTCACTTAAATTGATTTAACAAGCCCACACAAAAAATACCAGATTGAACTAGCATGTCCAGGAACTGGACTTGCTAGTTCAATTTAGGAGAGAGGCACCCTGGGAGGTGTGGCAACATGGCCCCCTGGCAGGGCCATGTTGCTACCTAATCCCCTGCCTGGCTCTCCCCTGGCTCAGCCAGGCACAGGGAAGAAGGCACCCCGCATGCCTGGCACCCTCGTCCTAGCCAGGCGGCAAGGAAGTGTGCCTGGTTCCCCTGCTATAGCCCGACAGGGAGAAAAGCCCCCCACAGGCAACTGTAATGTTCTTGCAGGTGCGGAGGGAAGGGGCCCTGGGCCGGCTAAAGCCATGGTAGCCGCATGGCAGGGTAAGCTTCCCCTGCCGGGCTGAAGGGGAGATAGGACCCTCGTGCCCGGCTTCTGGAGTGCCACACTCCAAAAGCTGTCTCCCCTGCAGCCCAGCGAGCATGCCGGAAGCAGGGGAAGCTTTCCCTGCCGTCTTGCTGCCATGGCTCTAGGGGGACGTGTTCTTGCCGCTGGTCCGCTTGCTTGCTGGGAGCCGGGAGTGTGAAGTGCCTTTCCCCGCAGCCTGCCTAAGGCTGGGGAAGCCGGGCATGGGGGGATCCCGGTGTGCAGGGTCCTCTTTTCTGCTCCCTGCCTAGCACTTGGGGAGCAGGGCTTGCGGGGATCCTTTCCCTGTCACCCGCTTCCAGCACCTGATGCCGGGTATGGGGGTCCCTCCCCAGCTGCGCAGCTAGGGATTGGGGAGTCAGGCTTGGGGTCTTTTTCCCCACAGCTGGGCATGCAGGCAGGGAGGTGGGCGCAGGGTCATGCGCTCTGGGAGGAAGGTCAAATAGCGTTAAAGTGAAACAGCACTTATATCGAAATAACACATCCATACAGTGTTATTTCCACATAAGGGTTTCGCTCTAACCCCTGTTTTGTTTTCACCTCAGGTTTTATTAAATCGCACTAACTTTTCTTGTTTCAAAATGATGGAGCTCATCATTTCGAAACAAGAAAAGGTCGTGTGGACCTAACTATTTTTAAATTGAAATAACCAGTGGCATTTTGATGTAAAACCTACGTGTGGACATACTAAAGAGGTATTTGTTCAATGGAAGGTGGGGAAATTAAAGGGTTATTGCTGAACATTTTGTGAGATCAGTTATTTACTTACTACTTGCATACTTTTGAGTTATTGTTTCTGTGTTTTCCCAGATTTATTTCTCCCTCGCATAAAAGACTGAGTGCTTGCAGGTTGAGAAGTTTAGTCAATCAAGGCTGGTGGGATAGTGAATAATAAATGGGTCCCCTGGCTTTAGTTGACTTTATAAAATTGACTCAAATGGCCACATTGTGTTAAGTTGACTTTATAAAGTTGACTTAACCCTTAAAGTTGACTTTAAGGGCAGGGGTTATTAAGTTGACTTAAGGAAGCTCTTAAGTCGACTTAATGAACTCCAAATGCAGCTAGGTCTTTGCTTAAGTCGACTTAAGCCTCCTTAAGTCAATTTAAGCTCATAGTGTAGGCATACCCTGTGACATGTAACCTATCATTTAGATATGCTTCACCTCCAGTGAAGACGCTTCCACAACCTCCCTAGGCAGTCTGTTCCATAGTCCTCCTGTTCTTACAGTTAGGAAGTTTTCCCAAGATTTAATCTATGCTGTATTTCAAACCCATTGTCTTTTGTTTTGCCCTCTGTGGGAAAAGGGAACTTTTCTTCCTCTTTTTTATGGCAGCCTTTCAAGTATCTGAAGACTTGTCATACATTTGTTTTTTCTTCCCTAAGTGTAACATCTAACATTTGAATTTCATTTTTGTTTTCTTAAAGTCTATTTCTCCAATTTTTCAAGATCCCTCTGAATTTTAGCTCTATCCTCCAAAGGACTGGCAACTCCCTCAGCTTTCTGTCAATTGCAAACTTGATGAATATGCTCTTTATACCCAGCGTATTGATATGCTCTCTATACCTACATCCAGGGTATTGCTGAAGATGTTAAACACCACCAGGCCCAGAACAGATCCATGTGGAATCCCACTTGAGACCTCCCTCCAAACTGACATAATTCCTTTAATAGTTATTAGTTTGCAGTTGTTTAGCAAGTTATGTATTCACTTAATGATAGTTCTGTCAAGCCCACATTTCTCCAGCTGTCTTATCACAATTCCACGTGGGACTGTGTCAAAAGCTTTGCTAAAGTCCAGGTATATCATGTCCACTGCATTCCTTCTATCCAGTTAACCTGTCAAGTTCATGTGGCATGATTTGTTCTTGGTGTCTGCTAGTGATTGTCCATTCAGTCTCCAGGTTGTCACAAATTTAATGTTTTATACATTGCTCTAGTAGCGTCCCTGGTGTGAAGTCTGGCTGACTGGTCTATAGTTCCCCAACTCCTCCTTGCTGTCCTTCTCCAGTCTTCTTGAACCTCTCCTGTCATCTAGGAATTTGTAAATATTATTGCCAATGGCTCCAAGATTTCTTCAGCTAATTCCGTCAGCACCATTAGGTGAACAGCATCTAACCCCACTGATTTGAATTCCTTCAAACTGATCTGAAGATCTCTGATTTGTTCCTTACCTAGCCTTATCTGGGTCCCTTCTACTTTATTGTCAACAGTAATTTCTCTAACCATCTTGTCACGTTATTTTTGTGGGAAGACTGTAGCAAAGGAGGCATTTGAGCATCTCTGACTTATTGTCACCTTCCATTACCAGTTGACCTATGTCATTGAGCATAAGACCCACAGTGTTCTTGATCTTTCTTTTTTGTCTGACATGTTTGAAGAACCCTTTCCTGTACAATGATTCATCCACTTTCTCTTCCTGATTTGGTGGTCTGTAATAGACCCCCAATATAATATTGCTGCTGCTCTTTTCCCTTGTTATCCTCATCCAGAGACTCTCAGTCAGTCTGATGTTGATTTCCCCTTGGACCAAATGTATATATTCTTGATGCAAAGCACAACACCTCTCCCTACCCTAATATCTATCTTTTAGGAACAAACTGTATTCCTCAGTGCTGGTACTCCAATCATGGGAGTGGTCCCATCACATCTTTGTGATGCCAGTTAAGTCATAATTTCTTCATATATCATGACTTGCAGTTCATCCTGTTTGTTCTCCAAATTCCTTGCATTTATATATAGGCATTGAACACTTTCTCCAGACTGACCCTTTGTTTTTCTTTCTGCTTTTTTAAATTCAGTTGTGAAGTCTAGATACTGCTCCAGAAATGAGCCCCTTCCCCTTGTCTTTATTACTTGAGCCTAGATAGACATTGGCTGGATTTTTGTCATCATCCCTCATAGGACCTAGTTTGTCCTTATCAGGTTAGCCAGACAATGACCAAAGATACACTTCCCAGTATTTTGTAGATGGAGCCTATCCCATCGCAATAATCTTTTTTCATTGAATATCAACTCATTGTTGAAGGAACCAGACAGCTCTAGCTATTTCACTGGGTAGAGAGCATAGGAAGCCTCTCTGCTACCTCCTCTATACCAGTGGTTTTCAAACCATGGGTTAGGACCCAGACAGTACAGGGTTGCAAAGCCTCAAATATTGGGTTGCAGCACCCCTTGTTGCTGCTCTCAAAAGACTGGAATGCATTGCTCAAAGGTGTAATTGTTGGCTTGCAAGCATAAATGATTTTTTTTCTACTGGGGCCTGAGAAAAAATGTTTGAAAACCACTGCTCTATACTATATTTCACCAAAACACTACACATAAGATCTAAGCATCTGCTTTCCAGACCAGCTAATAGTGATATTAATTATAATGAACATTGAAACAAGAAAGGAACTCTCTCAATGAATCTATTTAGCTCTCTCTTTAAGTTCTACAGAGGAGGTTTGACTAACATTTATAACCCTTAACTAAAATCCACACCAGAAAATAGAAGCATGTTTCCATGCTTCCTTTCAGTTGGATTTCAGATCCTTACCCAATACTTTAAGATTGAGCTATACATTGCGAGGCCCCTGAATCCAGGCAAATTAAGCATAGCTTTGCTTCCCTTTGTGTCCACAATAAAGGAAACAACATTTCATTATGCTATATCTAAGACTTTGGTTAATTTTAACACAAAATGGCCAAAAATGATTACCCTGGCAAAAAGGATACTGTACTTCCAAATGAGGTTTGTTTACAGGATCTTTGCCTTCTTTTCATCTATAGACAGCAACAGACAACTCACGGGGACCACTGGTTCACATACTGTTTACCAAATGTTCAGTAAGAATTTCACAAATATTATATCCCCAGGGCTTCAAATTTATGTAGAGTCATATGGACTCTCATAACACATTGTGTTGGTGGAATAGAAAAGAATAAAGTTTTTTAGGAATAATTTTCTTTCTTGGGTATTAAATGTGTTGTTCATTAGTTCATTTGATTGATTCAAATGTATGCACTAGTTTACATATTTAATCATATCATACAATAATTTACAGTGACTTACACTTCCCTGCATTTATTTTCCTCCCATTCTGTAAATTCCACCATCTTGAAAGCATCTAATAAAAGGTGATTTTCTCCCACAAAAGCTCATGCGATAAATAAATTTGCTAGTCTTTAAGTGTAACAGGACTCCTTGTTTGTTTTACTGAACTATACTAACATGGCTGCCCCTTTGGGACGTGATTTTATGTTGTTGTTGGTTTTTTTAAACTTTTGCATATATTTTCAGATTTTAGTGGTCAGAGTTAAAGATCGGTGGAGTGGTGTAAGCTGGGTGGAGTAATGTGATGATAGGTCATGAAGAACAGGCAGAATCCCAAATGATTTCCAGACTGTTTAATATTTGAGGTTTTTTTAAGACACAGTTTTTGAGAAGCGTATTTTTTTTCTAATGTAGCCAATTGCCACTCTAACATACTTTCAACCTTAAATCTGTTTTAACAAAAGTTAGGATTAGGGATTTCTCCATTTCTTTTTTTAATGAATGTCAGCCTTTTAAATTAGGTTGCCATGTAAGAACAATTTAACATGCTAGACAAAGAAGGAGTCTAGTGACATATAGGAGGGAGGTGAGGAGGGAAAAGGAAAGAATTGGAGTTCATATGTAGATTTGACACCAACAATTTAGGATTAAATAGAGACTAAGCTTCCCCCCCCCATTATGACAGGTAATTTTGCTTTCCTTTCTCCCTAACCTCCTTCCTATATGCTGTTTAGATTCAAACAGTGGACAACAACTGCATTGATTTGCTGTGAAAGTGTGACCTGATCCTATGACTTAGGCATCTGATAAAATGGGATTTTTGACCACAAAAGCTCATGTGATAAATAAAGTTGTTAGTTTTAAAAAGTGCCACAGGACTCCTTGTTTGTTTTGCTAAAATAGACTAACATGACTACCCCTTGGGAACTTAATTTGCTAAGTTCTTTCTGTTCTGTTTTAGACCTAAAAACGCCATAGAGGGGCAACTAATCTCTGATTCTAATTGTGTTTTGCCCAAGACATAGGCATTTCTGCACAGGGTGAAGAAAGAGTATAACAAAGCCCAGCTCTGGTACTGAAGGAAGCACGAAGATGGTAGAGGGTGCCATAGGAGCAGAGCTCCATTCCTCCAGAAGTTAGTAAGCCTGCAGGGAGTGTTTGGTTATGAGAGTTATAGCTGGATCAAATACAGAAGCTATTGATGGTGAAGGGCAATGAAGGAGAACAGTTTAAGCATTCTAACCTTCATCCTTAAAGGCATTTAGGTGCCCATCCCATCTATTTCAATGGGAATTAAGAACCAGATCTTCGAAGGCACTTTTTCTGAAGTGGGTCTGATCGCTGTGACATCCCTGACACAGAATTGGAAGCCTGAGCTCTCCCTGACATGGTAGAGGAATCTGGGTCCTGGTACCAAAAAGGTTGGGAAGCACTGCTCTAAGGCATTGTGACTCCTAACTTCCACCAAAATCAATGGAAGTTAGGTTCTATAAACCTTCAAGGTCTGGGTCTCTGCCTTTCTCTGCCCTAACAATTGTTTCCTAAGGTCCTCTAAATACAACTCTGCTTCATATTAACCCCCCTATATCCCTGTGCAACTCATCCATGTCCTTTCTCTTTGGATATGTCTACTGAAAGGTTTTGTTTTTCTTTTTTTAAATGAGGCTTATTCAAGAAAACGTTTTACCTGTCCATGCAGGCATTTTGTTATTTCAAAATAAGTGCTTCATTATTTTGAAAAAATGAAGCAAGTGCTATTTTGAAATAACTAAACATGCTTTTATTTCAAAAGAGTAATTCTTTCAAAATAGTTATTTTGAAAAAAGCCATTCCAAGCTGCGGAATTGGCTTTTTTTCAAAATAATGGCCCTGTCCTTTCCCCTGCCTTCTTCTGTTTTGAGATAAAGAATCTAGTGGAGACTGTCTGTTTCAAAATAATAATTCCTATGTTATTTTGAAATAAAGAGTATTCACTAGACTCCTATTTTTAATAATAAATTCAAAATAATGCTAATTTGAAATAGTTATTTCAAAACAAATTTGAAATAGTTATTTCAAAACAACTATTTTGCAATATCTTTGGCAGTGTAGACAAAGTCATAGTCTTAGATTTTACCAGATTGTCCAGAAAGACTGGACACCGGAATGAGAAGATAGGATTATTTGGTGAGGTGGGAGAGAGTGGAGGTGTAGTGGATGTGTATGAAAATAGGACTTGTGTTAGAGGGATCGATACAAACATCTTTGAGGTGTCTACATCTGTCCTGCAATGAAATCATAAATTCTTAGTAAATACCCCATTTTGGATCACAGCTCCATGGCTGTGTGGAACTGCCAATCTGTCACAGTTCTGAAGCACAAAATTAATGAAAATCAAGGCTGAGAAGTTGATGACCTTTTTCAGGTGCTCTGTCAAAAGCAGCCATGATGCCCTGTTCTGTTGTGACAGTTCAACACTAAGCTTTCTTCTCTGGACCAGGTTCTTCTTTCACATACAGCTGTGTAAATCAGAACTAATTCCAGTGTAAAACTGGTGTAAGATCAGAAGTAGACCCTTTGGATTAGCCTATCCTCTGTACTTTAATCACCAACCATACTTGACTCACCATTTTGTGGCAGGAATATGAAATACCGGTCCAAAAAACCCACATGTAATTCATTAGATTAGCCATAATTTGTCATGCTGATCAGCAAGCAGAAATATTTTAACATCAAACAGTAGCAGATTTTTCTCATTTATTGGCATGACAAATTGGTGATTAACTAATGAGGCCTGATTACGGCAAACCACTATTTACTTCCATACTCAACTGATTATCCTATAATTGCTGTTATCACACCACCACCACAGCATCTCAATTAGAGCAAACAACTCACTTTAAAAAAAAATGGAATGGATGTGTACAGAGAATCAACGGTTGTGTTGTGTGACACTGAAGTAGTAAAGTGTGACATGTAGCATTGATAGACCTCTGGGAAAACTGTGAGCACTTACAATACGACTGCAGGTGTGAGCTGCAAAATGGGGTCTCTCATTTAGTATGTGGGAAAGGCAGCAAGTGCAATTGGTCTCGTTCACAAAAAGTTGCAGCTGGGATGGTTGATATTGGATATTAGGAAAATCTTTCACACTAGGAGGGTGGTGATTCATTGGAATGGGTTACCTAGGGCAGTGGCATAATCCCCATCCTTGGAAACATTCAAGTCCTGATTAGACAAAACCCTGGGTGGGATGATTTAGTGAGAGTGGTCCTGCTTTTAACAGGGGATTGGACTAAATTACCTCATGAGGTCTTTCATGGGATGCATATCTGTGCACCCTGGGTTTGATCGATGACTTTCATGTTCCCTTATACACTGTAATTGTATGATTTGTTGCCAATTACACCATTTGATGGTTCTTTAAGGATGTTCATAACCTATTCTACATGATTACTATGATGATACTTTAACCCTTCTGCCAGGGCAAGATGGCAGACAAGGGCCAGGTTCTATATCTAGGGATCCAAGTAATGTTACAGCACCAACTGGCTCGAGCCCTCACCCACTCTTCTGGGAAATCATGTACCATTCCCTGGGGCCCCAAAAGGGTAAGGCTTCCCCACTCACAAGCACAAGCCTAAGTGTGGTATACAGAACTTTTAATAGTAGAAAAAAAGTATGTAAAAACCCAATAGCTGAAATCAGCACTGATCTGGCAAATCAGTGCAGAATAAGGTTCCCAACATAATCCCACACAGCATAACAGAACATATAAATCCAGTAGCAAAACCAGCACTGATCTGGAGAGTCAATGCAAAACAGGAATCCCCAACAAACCCCAGAGTATTTAAGGACTGTCTTTCACACCAGCCTCCCACTAGCTCTACCTACTGATCATTCATGCTCTGCTCTTACCATCCACTGGCTCCCAGCTCTGTCCATTTTGTCACTTACCCTTTGCTCTCATCAGCTGCTGGTTCTGCCCCCTGGTCATTCACTCCATCTGCTGCTCCTCTTCAGTGATTCAGCTCAGAGAAAGGATTTTCCTTTTTTAGTGATTTCAGCTCTTTAATCTCAAGTAGCTGCAAACAGCTTCTTCCATTAAAATAACAAAGGTCTCATAAGAAGCCCAGCCAAATCTATCATTTGATAATTAGACCAGAGATTGAGGCAATATCTCAGAGCATAGCTCTAGAAGGAGCTATGCAACTCCTCTACCCCCATCTTGATATATTTTTTTTTCAGGCTGACATAAGCAATGGCCTCTCTTACAAGTTTCTTTTTTGCTAAGGGTAGCTTTTGCCATTTAACTAACCTAACATATTTCAAATAATTAAGAAAGTAACATATCACAAAAGACAGTATTTCATATTTCCCTTCAGTAGAATTACAGATATGGACAGATCTGTGATTAAATAAAGTCAAATACCATTACCCATATTGCCCTGCACTCATAATTTGATTATGCTAATGCATTCTTTGTGCTCATGCAACACAAAACCCATGCAGATTAGTTGCCCCCTTCAGAAGCTGTTAGGCACAGCTCCTAAGCCTGCCTTACAATATGTTTCCTATAACTTCATATGTGTGAACAGATGTGTAATGTGTTTTCAATGGCTTGGAGAGGTGGGAACAGACAGATGTCTCTCCCAGCAGCAGTGAGCAAGCAACTATCTGAAAGAGACAAAGATATGCTAATAGCAGTGTCTGTGAAGAGACAAAAGGATCACCTTGGCCCAGAAAGGGAGCCATGGTGCAGGGAGAGAGACATCTGGAAGATTTGAGAGGCTTTTTTGCCTGGGACTTTCCATCTGGGAACAGCTTCAAGCAAGATTTGGGCCCTGACTGGCCTCGGGCAGAGACTTGTTGTGCAAACATCTAACAGCCAAACACTTTGATCATAAACTTGTTCGGACTATGTGGTTAGTGTAAGTAGAAATATTAGGTCAGCATGCATATTTTACCTTTTGTTTTCTTGTGGTCTCTCCTGACATTTATATTGTGATTCTGCCATGATTGTCCATATTCTTACTTAGAATTATAATCAGATTGATAACCTAGTAGTTGTTTTACCTAAAGCTGTGAGATCTTTAGAGGGTGTGAGTGAAAAAGCTTGGGAACAATCCATTTATTTGTTAAATGGACAGACTTGAGTGCGTGGTGATTGGGAGTGAGTCCCAATCTCTGTAGACAATGGCTCCCATGGTGGTGTCTGGGGCCAGGGGTGCTTGCTGGGGGACAGTCCCTCAAGTAGCCAGATGGCATAAATCCACTGCCTGGGACTGACTACATGCCAGAAGCTGGTATGGACTGACTCAGGAGAGAGTAGTCTCTTGGCAAAGTGAGGTGAATTGGGGTTCAGGAGCAGGAACTGGGAAGTCACACCGGACTGGATCTGGGGAGCAGCCTGTCACAAAGTCCCTTCCAACTTTATTATTCTATGAAATCAGGATGACCAACATGACACAAACATGCCTCAGTATATCTAGGGTACTTTGCAGTGAGACAAAGTAGGAGAGGCATTATCTATTGTTGGCTCGACTTTTGTTGGTGAAAGCAATAAGCTTTCGACCTTGCACAGAGGTCTTCTTCTAGCATCTTCAGCATATTTTTTGACATGCATATGTGCTTGGCTGCCCACTGACAGTAAATCCAGCTGAGAAAATGAGATGTAATCAGTCACCTGTCTAGCATTTTCTGTGAATTGTGTTGGTTAACTGTGACCAGTCAGATATGTCTCATAGAACTGAAAGTCAGAAGGGAACAATACGACCATGTAGTCTGACTGTCCACACAATGCAGGCCACAGAACCTCATCCACCGACTTCTGTAAGCTACGACTGAGGTATTTAAGTCCTCAAATCATGGCTCAAAGACCTCAAGGTACAGAGACTCTGGCTGCAAGTGACCCATGTGCCATGCTACAGTGGAGGGAGAAGACCACCCTCCGCCCATGGCCATTGCCAATGTGTCCTGGGGGAGGGGGGAGAATCCCTTCCCTGACCCCCAAATATAGCAATCAGCTAAACCCTGAGTATGGGGGCAAGACTCACCAGCCAGATACCCAAGAAAGAATTCTCTGTAGTAACTCAGAGCCCACCCCATGTTATGTTTTATTACAGGCCACTGGGGATATTTATTGCTAGTATTCAAAGATCAGTTAACTGCCATATTAGGCTGCCACATCAGACTATAACCTCTACACCTTTGTCAGGCTTAGTCTTGAAGCTAGTTAGCTACGTTATATTGCCGCTACTCCTCCCCTTGAAAAGCTATTACAGAATTTCACTTCTCTGATGGTTACAAACTTCCACCTAATTTAAAATCTAAACTTCCTGGTGGCTTATTCTACATCCATTTAGTCTTGTTACATGGTATTGTTTTTTGCTTCCTGGTTGGATGAGTGCACAGGCACTTCCAAAAAAAATGTTCACATGTGAATGTAAAATTCTTTATCTTTGGTCACTTTTCTTTAATTAAATAGATCACACTTCTTGAATATATCACTGTAAATCATATTTTTCCAATCCTTTAAGTACTCTTGTAGCACTTCTTTGAACCCACTTCAACTCACCAACATCCTTTTTGAATTGTGGATGTGAGGTCTGGACACTACTGTACTGCACGCCAGTAGCTGTTGCACTAGTGCCAAATACAGACGTAATATAACCTTTCTACTCATACTCAAGACTCCCTTCCTTAGGTGTCCTTTGATTAGCAATTTTGGCCATCACAGTGTCACCCTAGGAGCAGAAGCTCAACTGATTATCTATCAGAAGCTCTAACTCTTTTTCAGAATAACCACATCTGAGGACAGAGTCCCACATCCTGTATGCATGGCCTGTGTTATTTGTTTCTAGATGTATGACAGTCAACTATATTAAAATGGATAGTCTTTGCATGCAGCAGTTTACCAACTAATCTGGATTGTTCTGTGCATTTATTTCTTTTCCTGATGTTGATTCTCTGTTTACAGCTACTGGCTGAGATTTATCAGTTAGCCTCTTTCTAATCTCTGCTCTATTAATTTTGAATTGTTTTAGTTTCCTAAGCAGTGTCAGGCAATACCCATTCAAGTGCCTTACAGAAATCAAGTTTGTTATATCAACTCTACCACCAATGAAACTTGCAATCTTATCAAAAAATGAGCAGAGACTATCTTTCTTGTGTGTGTCCTGTACAGCATTAAGCATGTTGTTGGTGCTGGACAAATACACAACAACAGCAAACAACAAGAATAAATGAAAACATAACTGCAAAATTGTGCATTTGAAATTTCATTTCCATGAGCACTGGTGTCAGAATGCTCAATCACTGGAGTGCTCATGGAAAGCAAACCCCAAAAGAGGAAAACTGTGATAGAAGTGAAGTCATTTAAAAATTAGGGTGAATATTTGTGAAATATTTTTTTTTCACAATTTGCCAAGCTCTAACAGATCAGAGGTGAAGGTTGCAGGACTGATATAAAATTTGAACCTACTGGCAATACCCTAAAACTAAGCTGGTTTGAACCACAAATTTCAAAGCACCTTATGTAGAAGGGTAAGTGTCACTATTTCCATTTCATGTAGGAGGAAACTGAAACACAGAGAGGTCAAGTAACTTGGCCAAGGCCACACATGCTTAATGAGAGGCAGAGCTGGGAATAAAATCCAGAGCTGAAATCCTTACCCCCTGGAAGTCAAAGGCAAGGTCTCCCTACTGACTTCAGTGTGACCAGGAATTCAAACTGGAGCTTTGCACGCTTTGGCAGTATATGTGTCAACTTAGTCCTTTGTTATGTACTGGATTGCTGTAACTCTGTAGAGCACCCCTGTCTGAAGACTTAACCCACAGACTCTCTGATCCAAAACCACCAGCCCTTCCTGCCACATGAGTTTAGCAAAGTAGGAGTTCATCATACAACTGATGCCCTTCATCATTCGGCAAAGCAGTTTGAACATGAGGTTATAAATAGTAATTCCTATAATATGTGAGTTGGCTCAGTTCCACTCTACCAGTCTTCCTTTTTCTGTGACCCGAGGACTGGTTTAATATTAGTCTATGTCCTTATTTGCCTAATACCTAAGAAAGCCGTGGCACAGCAGAGCTGTTTTATTGATTTATGCCATGTGTCAAAGAGATGGGCATTGGCATTACTGCAATTCCCAAAGGTATGTACATGTGATACTCAGTTGCTATGGCAATTGCTGATTTTTAATAGTTTTGAATCAAAAGGCCTGCATGTCTATTGCCGCGCACCCCATACAATACCATCTTTTAGACCGGGACAAAGTGAGAGAAAAAGCACTAGTGAATCAGAATGGTTGCATTTCACATTCTCTTGGCACTTCTCAACACAACATGCAAGGCACTGGAGTCAAGCCTTTTGACTGAGCTGTTCCTGGTGATCTCTTGCAGCTGTTTTGATCCTTTAGGCCATTGGCAACTGGTGTAACTTGCTGCATCACTCAAGCTGTTTTGATTCGCACCCTAGATCAGTTGTTCTAGGATCAGGGAGGGCAAAGGTGAGCTTCATGCCACCTTTGTACATGCTCTCTTGACCCTGGCTGGGTGTTCTTCAGTCATCATCCAGGATATTTTAAGAGTTGATCATGTCCCATGTTTGGAATAACCATTATTATAATTTGAAGAAAAGCAAAGCAAAGACTAGGGGTCAAAAATTTACAAAGAGGACTAGGACAATTCCAGTGAAATAAGAATAGGACATCATGCTCTGAAAACATTGAGAAAAATACCAAAATAAAACCAAAGCAAAGAGGAGAAAAAAACAAAAAATAGCAACCAAGAGCAAGGTGACACAACAGTGTGTATCAAACAAAAATGTCATGGAGACCCAGCTAATTGCAATGGTATATATCTGTGGTGTGTGTTTCTGCTCTAAAGCCTCTTTAAAATGGGGGGTCCTTTAATCACCATTCTCTATCCCACATAATTTGAGCACAGGGAAGAGAAGTCTCTTTATCAGAATTATTTCTTTGGGTATTCTTTCGATATCCATTTGATACCCAAGAAAGTCAAGCTCCAAAGGGGCAGCCCTTTTAGTCTAGCTCGGCAAAACAAACAAGGAGTCCTGTGGCACTTTTAAAGACTATCAAATTTATTTATCACATGCGCTTTTGTGGCAGAAAAATCCCACTGCATCAGACGCCATCTTCAAAGCACATGATGAAGTGGGATTTTCTCCAACAAAAGCTCATGCGATAACTAAACCTGTGAAGTGATGTCCACACTTAGGCAGTTAAATCAATTTAAGTTAAATAGGTTTCATAAAATTGCTATAAAATCATTTAATCAATTTCAGTTAAATCGATTTAACATGTCCCCACTAGAAACTCAAATTGAACTAGCATGTCCATGGACAGGACTTGTCACTTTGATTTAAGAGACAGGCACCATGGGAGGTGTGGCAAGATGGCCCCCTAGAAGGGCCATGCCCCCACCCAATATTTAGAAAAAGGACAGTACCCTGGAAAGGAGAAGGGCAATAGTGTTAAATCAAAATAACAGTTAAATCAAAATAACACATCCACACAGCATTCTTTTGAAATAACAGTTTTGATTTAACCATCATTTTGATATAATACTTTATTATATCAAAATGACTTTCCTTATTGCGAGATAAGGGAGCTCTTTATCTCGATATAAGGAAAAGCAGTATGGACTTGCAATCTTTTAAATCAAAATAATCTGCATTATTTTGATTTAAAGACTGTGTGTAAACATACCAAAAGTGTTTAAAAGTGCCACCAGGCTCCTTGTTTGTTGTCTAAGAAAAAGTCGGTTGCTTCTAAGGATAGGGAACTTACAGGATTTTAAGACCTTTCTCTTCATTGCACTGTATACAATTTATACTTTGTCCATCTAAAAGGCCAATGCGGAACTCAGGAAGTTCAGTGAGATAGCACTATACAGTCCTGTGGACAGAGTACAGACTTACAAGTTAGGAAAATCAGATTTAATTCGCAGTTCTCCTACAGACAAGGTTATGAGAAGCACTAGGGAAGTAGTAATCTGCCATAGTAATGTCAAAGCTAGGGGCACAGTCAGAAGAGCTTATCCTTTTCTGGGGTGAAACACTTCAATTGTTTTATAACACAGGAAAACAGTTAAGGAGGGCTTACCATCTATGGTTAAAATGACTGATGGGGTTATGTCTACATCTACTTGTGCAGTTCCGACTTGCAAGTCTGAACTAAATAAGTCCAAGTTTAGTCCGAACTAGCCTTGGGCTAGTTTGGACTACTTGCAGTTTTTTAGTTCAAACTAGCCGTGTGGCTTAGCTCGAACCAGCCAGTGAGTCTACTTAGAACTAACCGTTTAGTCTGAACTTTTTAAGTTTGACCTAGCATAACTACATCGTGCTAGTTCGAACTGAAGTTTGAACTAAGTGCTTAGTTCAAACTTATTGTTCAGACTAACTAGTTTGAACTACGCTTTGCCTAGTTGGAACTAAACAATTGCATAGTTCAAACTTGGCTAAACCTAGTGTAGACAGGGTTTAAATCAGCCTGGACTAAGCTTACTTAGTCCAGACTAATTGACCAGTGTATACATAGCCTGAGGCTCTGTCTATACACAAAATTGCCTTACTTTAACTGAAGGTAGATTTTTCAACTTTGAGTGCATGCTCTGAAGCGATTTCAACCTAGCTTACATCAATTTAGCTTAATTTGGTTATTAACCCAATTTAAGGTAAAATGCACAAGTCATTTTAAACTAATTTAAACATCCACAATGGGCTTTGCAAAAATTTAACACAAATCAGTTTAAAAAGTGACAGTAGCTAAACTGCATAACCTTGTATGTAGACCTGGTTGCAGAATGGAATCACACAAAGAGTTAACAATCTGAACTTTTGTCTGTCAAGAGCTCCTTAATGAGCATGGATGGTCAGCAGGATCTTGCTTTAATTTCTTTCTCAAAATATAGCACCTCCTAGCGCTATTCTGAGACACCACTTTCATATATATGGCCAAATTCCACTCGTATGGTGCTGTGTTACAAATCCAGAGTAACTTCAAAGAGTTCAGCAGAATTACTACAGATTTTCTTTTGTTAAAATGGGAGAAGAACCTGGCCCTTAGGAAATAAATGGCTGCCATCTTTACCCCTTACTGCACCATCTAGCTTACCCTGTAGAGGCCTCTCTTCAGAGAAAAGATAATGCTTTACTGTGGCATCCAACATCACTACAGCTGGAGGGATGCACTGCAGAAACACTACTACCTAAA
The DNA here is from genome assembly GCA_007922195.1 of Podocnemis expansa. Lineage (NCBI taxonomy): Eukaryota > Metazoa > Chordata > Testudines > Podocnemididae > Podocnemis > Podocnemis expansa. The sequence goes on from ML682088.1 coordinate 1,008,760, forward strand.
TTCCAGTCTGCTTGTCTAAGAAAAAAGGGGAGTGTGCCAAGATCGATGCAGCAATAGGAAATCATGTGAGTTTCTGGTTTCCCAGCATTATATCCTAAGGGCTAGATTCACAAAGAGAATTTAGAGGCCTAACTGACATTCTGGCTTCTAAGTCCAACACATAGGAACTCCCAAAATTCACAAAACACTGCTCACCCAACCTTGCAGGTGTTGACATTGCCCTGAGTAAAGCCCCCTAAGCATCCAGATTTATGCCAAAAGGCATGCTCCGAGCTACCTAAGTCCTGATGGCACTGAACAGTTCAACATCCAACTCATGTCTCTGACCTGGAGAGATCCTCAGAGTAGTCATTTATCTTGCCTGCAGAGCCCAGTACAGCAGGTGTGCTCAGAACCAAACTCCTTACAAAAGACTGCTGGAGGAACAGGTACCACCTTGCCCACAAATACCCCACCAAGGATGTGTAAGACCTAGCTTCAAATCCTCTTCCACCTGATTTGCAGCTTGAATTTGAACCCACACCTCCCACCTGTTAAGTGAACGCCACTAGCCTATTAGCTATGCTGGGGAAGGGGGGGGGGGCAGGTCTCTCTCAGTCTCTTCTGTTTATATAAATCTGGGGTGGCCAAACTTATGGAACTCAAGAGCCACACAAGTTGATTATTAAACCTTCAAGAGCCACACTGAGGCATATAACCATATACTTTTACCTACTAAATTGATTTGCTGATGTTCTTCCATGAGCCACGCTTTTTCATTCAAGAGCCACATGCAGCTCCTGAGAAACAGTTTGGCCACATCTGATATAAATATTTGGGTCACAGATCACGAGACTGACTTTATAGCCTACTGGATGTGAGCCAGGGTCCAGTCCCTGCTTCAGGCTGTGTTCACACAGTCTCCTTATTTCGAAACAATGGAGGTTGTTTTGAAATAAGGTTTTGGCTGTCACACGACGCACGGTTGTTTCGAAACAAGGTAAACCTAGTCTGTGGGCGAAACAACGCCGTGTGAACATGTTGTTTCGAAACGACGGTGAGTCGTTTTTGAAATAACTGTTGTCCGGAATTGCTATTTCGATTCCGGCTTTTTTTCCTTATTTCGAATTAACATTTTGTTAATTCGAAATAAGTTGTTTCGAAATAAGCGTTATTTCGATATACGGTTGTTTCGAAACAACCATATCGAAATAACCCACTGTGTGGGAACACAGCCTCAGTAAAGTTGGATTAAGCACCTAAATTCCTTTGAAGGAGGGGATTAAGCCTTACTCCTCCCCTTAGTACTTCCTGGTGGCTACCTAGGTTTCTTCCCATTCAGCTTGCTAGCTTCTGTGAATCCCTCTTTTAGTTGCCTAGAGCTGCATTAGCTCTTGGAGCTGAGGTGTGATTCCCAGCACGGATAGACATACTTGCCCTAGCTTATATGAGCTAGCATGATAGAAACAGTGTAACAGGGTTAGCATGGGCAATGGTAAGCAAAGGCATCATCTAGCTGCTCATAATACATATCCACAGGACTCAAGATGCTTTATACTCTTCACTGGTCACTCACCCTATTGTGGCTAGCTGTAGTTTTTTGCATGGTAGCTCTCATGAACGCCAGTTTCCTTGAGCTGGACCTTGCACCCTAAACTGATAGGCTATGTCTGCACTTCCCAAACTTTTGAATTTGTTAATTCAAACTAATAAATTTGCATGTAGTTCAAACCACATGCAAATTTATTAGTTCAAATTAACAATGTGGACTAAATCAAATTACAGTTAATTCAACTTAACCTATTTGTTAATTTGAACTAACTGGCCTTAGTTTGAACTAACAAGGTGGACTTAAATGTCCACACTGTGCCAAGTTTGAACTAAGGGCTTAGTTCAACCTAAAAGACAGGTCTTACTAGTTCGATCTAAGCTTTCATCAGTTCAAATTAAGGAATTCCTTAGTTCAAACTAATGAAAGCTTAGTGTAGGCAGGGACTAAGTTAGTTTGAATTAAGCCTCCTTACTTTGAACTAACTTGCAAGTGTAGACATAGCCATAGTGTAAATGTAGCTTAATTCTCCCCATAAAGTCTGTCGGGATCCTGGGCACATAACTCAGGACAATGGCAGCAGGGCACCTAAAAGTTAGGCATTTGAAATACCTAAATTGCCCTTTTGAATTTTGTCCTACACGTCTAAATGAGAGGCTGAATTTTCAGTCTGCTTTTATTAAGTAATAAGGAATCCTGAGACAATTTGATGTAAGATGATAAATGTTTGATAGAAAAGTATTGACTTAAGGGATCTATGGAAAAGCACTGGAGGTTCATCGAGTAGGGTTTAGCAAGGTACTTGACTGCTGGTTATTAAATTGCTGTTCCCCTCAGAGATAAACATCTTTCTAAGAAAATAATTTCAATAAACCCTGAAAAGACAATAGAGTAAAGCTCTGGAAAATAGTCACATTGTGAAGGAAGCACTAGCCATCCATCACACATGATGAGAGTGAATTTAACTGTGACAGCATTTCATACTGATCCCTTCTGGTTAAGGTCTCTCTTCTCCTCAGCTTGTCTCTGACAAAGGTACCCTCCAAAATATTTATAATGAATGGACTATGAGAAACAGAAAGCAAATTCAAAGGAGAACTGATGAAAGTCTACTGCCTGAGGAAGAAAACAGAAAAGGTTGTAGTGACTTTTTGGGGTGCAAATCCAGCCGGTGGGGTGTTGTGTCATGCATGTCCTGCAACTTTAGGGTGCATCACTATGACTTTCTACAGTAGCTCCCACCTAGACTGCTCACAAATAGCTTTGCAGCATCCAGTTCACACCTGAGTGCTTGTGTGTAACTGCAGTCTGCCAGTCACACCCTGGCTTCTACCAGCCTTAGTTATCAGCTACAGGAAGACTCTAACACACTCCCAATCTCAGCCTTTTCCTAAAAATTGTGTTTCATCCTGCACTGTCCAGCCATCTCCAAGACGTTTCAGATAACAAAGGTCCATTGTCCCCGTAAAGGACCAACATACAACAACTTGCCAGCTTAAATGGACGTATCCACACCATTTGCAACGTTGGATTAGTTTTGATTAAAGAATAAAATAATCATTTAACTAAAGAAGATAGGGTTTCAAGTGAATACAAGTAACGAGGCAATAAAATCACAAATGGTTACAAGAAAAATAAAGATGACATGCTTCCCAGTTCTAAACTTAACCAACTAAACTTGGTTCAAGGTGAAATTCTTATAAGTTTTCAGTAACAATGTTAGCCAAGTTTCAGGTCAGTGTTTGCTCCCAAGGTCCAAAGACTGTTTCTTTGCTTCTTAGGTGAAAAGAGGGATATGGACCTGGAGAGAACTGTTTTGGACCTCTCTTTTATAGTTCAGTCACACTCTTACGTGTGTTTGCCTGAGTGTGAACGCCTAAATGACATTCTTGCCAGCTGAAACATGGAGTCTGAAAAGAGAGCGATTTGTTAAAACTGTTTGCTAAGATTCAGATCTGTTTGTTCCTGTTCCATTACCTTCCACCCTGGCCAAAGAATGGCCACTTGATACTTGATGTCCTGTCAGCTTTGATGACATCTGGCTGGGGTATCATCTTGTCCTCTCAATGAAAGTTCTGTGGCACCTTAAAGACTAACAAATTTTTTTGGCATAAGCTTTGGTGGGCTGCAACCCACTTTGCAAGATGCAAGTGGGTTGCAGCCCATGAAAGCTTGTGCCTGAAGAAATTTGTTAGTCTTAAAGGTTCCACAGGACTTTCGTTGTTTTTGCTATATACTGACTAACACAGCTACCCCTCTGGATCTTGTCTTTGGTCTTTGAGAAACAGGTTTACCTACTCCTCAGACTTTTCCGATAAGCTGAAATCAAGCTTAAATTTATAGAAATAACTTCACATATAATGTTCCTACATACATTTGACTGTGGCATTATTGACCAGCAAGTTATTAGTCTTCAAATGATACCCTGTAAGGCACATTTTGTACAAAGATTATTGTAGTGTGCAGGGGACAGTATGGGGTGCATTCGCTCATAGCCATTAGAGATATAGATTGTTGCTTTATGGAATGGCTTTTAAAAGTTAGTAACTGAATAATTGATATAGTGTTAGGAGAGGAGGTTGGAAAAGTTGCAGTTGATCTCACATCATGTGGTTACGCTAATAGCGGCCACTAAGTATGCAAGGAAGTGGAAATGTTTGATTGGATAAACCAACAGGAAGGAGTCTAGATCAGTGGTTCTCAACCTCTGTGGCATAACACAAGACTGTTGCAGCAGAGTAGCTGAGTGTGTTGTATGAAATCACTCGGCCACTGACAGCCTGTAGAGAGCTGTGGCAGCAGGCTGATTTCACACTGCTGGCCCTTTAAAAGTGGCAGCAGCTCTCTGCAAGAGTTGAATGGATCCTCTCTGACTCTTGGCAGCAGAGGGTGCCGCTCAAGCCTCCTGATGCCGAAAATCCCTTCCCAGCAGAATGTCTTAGGTGGCAGGGGCCACTACAGCTGGACCTGAGCCAAAAGTCCTGTGCTGGGGAGGAACTTTAGCGGCAGGGGGAGCAGCAACGGCATGTTGTACACAGCTGTGTTGTGAAGGTGAACGAACCCCTGGTATAGAATACATTGGCCTTGATTTTTGGCTGCCCAGTCTGATTTTCAGAGGTACTGAGCAGTTTTCTTTTCCACTCTACCCAGGCATGTTTTACGGTTTCAGCTGGATTTTTAAACTCTTACTGATGTGAGAAAGCAGTACTTACAGACACAGCTGTGCACCATTTACCCACACTGGGGAACATTTTCTTGTGAAAGTCATCCCATTGAATTCCATGGGGCTACTTGCACAGGTAAATATTCACCAATACAAAGCACAGTCACGTGTTGTTTAAGGAAATGATCTCTGCCCACATGCAGCCCTTCTTCTGCTCCCCACCAGAGCTTAAAGTACACCGGAACGCCCAGAAGACTGTTTCTAGGGCCCACTATTTTTAGGGGCTCATCATTCCAGGCCCCCTAAAATTGAAAATGGTGCCAGAACGCTGCGTTTCAGGGTCCACCACTGAAAATTAGCAGGCCCTGGAACGCAGAGTTCCAGCACCATTTTCTATTTTAGGGGCCCAAATGCTGAGCCCCTAAAAATAACAGGCCCTGGAATGGCATTCTGCCACGTGTTCTGGTGGCAGGGGAGGGGGGCAGGCTCCCCTGAGCATGCACAGGCTGCAGTTTCCTGGCCTTGTGCGCTGCCCATGAGTACGGGGGTGGCATGTCTCGTGCTGGGGTGGGGGAGTATTGGGGCTGCCTGAGCTGGGGGTTGAGCAGGGTGTGGGTATTGGAGAGAGGGGTTGGGTATTGGGGTCAGGGGGTGGGTATTGGGGGCTGTTATTGGGGGCTGGGGTGGATTTTGGTGGCAGAGGAATGGATATTGGGGGCAGTAGCTGGGGTGTGGGCAGGGAGCCTGGGCATGTGGGGGGCCCACCCATGTGAGAAGGGGGCCCACCTGATTAGGAGGGTTCATCTTTAGCTTCTTCCCCCCACAACATTTACATTCATCAGCAGCATACCATAATTTACGTGAGTCTTGTTAAAAACAATTAAACGTGAAAATGTTCAATAATCTTTTTAAAAACACTTTAGTTCAGTGGTGGTAAGACAGGAACCAAAGTTCATATACTCTATTGGCCAGGGTTCATCTCAGAGACTTTAGAGGCTCCTCACATTATGGATGGGCCACTTTATGTCATTTAGTGTGTACATTCCCATACTCACATGGTAGAGCCAAACATCATTGTTGTGAATAAATTGGCAAACATTTCTGATACTACTTACCATCATAGAATCACATAAACTGGAAGGGACCATGCGAGGTCATCGAGTCCAGTCCCCATCACTCATGGCAGGACCAAGTACCCTCTTAAACCATGCTTGACAGGTGCTTGTCTAACCTGCTCTTAAAAACTTACAATGATGGAGATTCCACAACTTGCCTAGGTAACTTATTCCGGTGGTTAATTACCCAAACAGTTAGGAATTTTTTCCTAATGTCCAACTTAAACCTCCCTTGCTGTAATTTAAGCCCAATACCTCTTGTCTTATCAGTGGTTAAGAAGAATAATTTTTCTCCCTCCTCCTTATAACAACCTTTTAGGTAGTTGAAAACTGTTATGTTCCTTCTCAGTCTCCTCTTTTTCAGAGTAAGCAAGCCCAGTTCTTTCAACCTTCCCTTGCAAGTCAAGTGTTCCAGACCTTTAATCATTTTTGTTGCTTTTCTCTGGACTTCCTCCAATTCATCTACATCTTTTCTGAAATGAGACTCCCAGAACTGGACACAATACTCCAGTGGTGGCCTAATCAGCACAGAGTAGAGCAGATGAATTACTTCTCATGTTTTACTTACAGTATTCCAGTAAATATATCCCAGAATGATGTTTGATTTTTTATTTTGCAAGCGTTACACTGTTGACTCATACTTAGCTTGTGGCCCACTCCAACACCCAGATCCCTTTCCACAGTACTCCTTCCTAGGCAGTCACTGCCTGTTTTGTACATGTGCAGCTGATTGGTCTTTCCTAAGTAGACTACTTTGCATTTGTTCTTGTTGAATTTCATCCTATTTGCCTCAGCCCATTTCACCATTTTGTCCAAATAATTTCTAATTGAGATCCTATCCTTTAAAGCACTGGCAACCCTTCCCAGCTTGGTATCATCTGCAAACTTTATAAGCAGACTCTCTGTGCCATTACCGAAATCTCTAATGAAAATATTGAACAGAACTAGATCCAGAACTGATCTCTGCAGTGCCCTGCTTGTTATGCCCTTCCACCATACTTGTGATGAGATGCATAAACCCCACACTAGGGAGATGGGTACAGGAACAACTTTAAGCCCAGGAAGCCCTGTGGGGTTGCTCTAGTTCAAAGAGGAACGTAAAGGGGTGCACTGCATCACCGCTAGGGGTTTGCTGATGGAAGGAAGTAGACCTGTACTGTCTGCACAAACTCTAAGCACTAGGTGGAGCTGCTGTCTATCCACAATGTCCCTTAAGTTTAAGATGGTGAAATCACCTAATGGGATTAGAAAATTATTAAAATCTATTCAACCCTACCATGGTTAGTGGAGGAGTCAGTTTTGCCCCTCTCAATTTAACAGTGCTTATGACATTTCATCTTTAAATAGATGAGAGTGCAAGGTTTTAAATTGTTCAAAATGGCATGTGCCCATTTCTGTAAGTTTTGTCATTTTCCAGACCAAAAGGATCTTTTTCCATTTTATCTGAGATGAGTTTAGGAAGGTGCTTCTAATCAGCTGTATTTGCATATATCTGCTTTATAAAGCAAGCTCCCACTTGTGCTGACAATGAAGTGGAATGCATCATTAATGATCTCCACTGGAGTAATAGTCTCCTGCCACAGGATTGGGCAGATAAAAACATCACTTACCTAATTATTGTCTCTGCAATTAAAGTTCTTGATCATGTATATTGTAAATGAAGAGGGTCAAGTAATATCAAGTGCTGTCAGGCAGACTGAAGTGACTCACTCTACTTCTCATTTGATCTGTCAATCAAACCGCCTTCCATTATTCAACTACAGCAACACTGGGCAGTGATAGAAGTTGAGTTGTGTCTCACTCACTGTGCATTTGCGCAAATCAGGAGTAGCTCCCTTGATGCAATGGCTTTACACCAGTGGAAGTGAGACTAGAATCAGACCCACTGAATGTAACAGTGAAGTGTCTCAATCAAGTGTCTCAATTACTAGGTTCTAGCATCATTCATACCAAGGGAACACAAGCAGAGATATTAATTCCTGGAGAAATTTTGTTAAATCAGTAGCTACAGCAGGGATAAATTTGACACAATGACTAGTAGTAAGTGTCTGATGGAAGAAAGAAACTAAATAGTACTTAACAAAATCCAGTAACAAAAGTATTCTGCAGTGTTTTGAAGACCTAGACTACAGATGTCTGTATCGGCATTTCATTGAATCATAATGTTGGTACTACCCCAAGAAACTGCCCCCCTGAATAGAAGTCACTGCAAAGGCTCCATTACATCTGCGCTTTGCTCCTGCTTGATTTCCATTTATTTCCAGCTCCAGTACCAGAACACAGTTTTAGCCTTTAAAGGACTTAAAAGAATAGCAGCAGGCCATGTCTTCCTACCCTCATCTATGATCCTCCAAGCCAACTCTGCTCTTCAAGGGATCAGACATTACAGGACTAATTCTGGAGTTATACAAGGGAAAAGCCAGTACTGGTAAGAGGACCATCATATCTAAAAACACCCTGCTGAGGCTAGCAGAAACTAGATAAAAAACATTAAGTTCTGGTAACAGAAAACAAGATGTGGGTGTCAGGCCCAAAGGGTGGAACAGAAACTAACTGCCGGGAATATGAGTCTAGAGTCACAGCCATAGGCCAGAGCTGAGAGTCAGAGCCAAAGTCAGAAATTGGAGCCGAGCGTCAGGGCCGCATTAGCCTTGAGTAAGGCAGGGGAGGTGCTGGAGTGCGAACAAGCAAATGCAGAAGCTATTGGGCAAAGGCAAATGTTTTGAGCAGCCACAAACTGGCTGCCACTGTGCTTGAGAGCTGGCCTGTTGACTCTTCTCACCAGTTAGGCAGGCTACTACAGACCAGCCGTGCTTGTTTGGCAGGCTGATTTCTGATAGCTGGTTGCTGGAACTCTTCCAGCTGAGGAGATCAGAATGTGCTTGAGTCTGAGATGTTCTGGAGATTTGTCCCCAGTATAGCTGGCAAAACTTCTAATTAAACGGGTGCCATGTACTCCTATCTGAAACAGGGATTAGTGTCTTTCCTTTGCCTAAGGCTGGACTCTGTTGGCCCTCATTAGGGTAAATGCCCAGTGTGGACAACCTTCAGAACCTACTGCAATCATAATATGATCCCCTCCCCTCAATAACTGACCTCTAGAAAATGATTCGATAAATGAAGACATGACCCTGGGAACCCAAGGGAATACCCCACCCTCATTTGAAATGTTGTGCTGCTCTTCTTAACTCTATTTTAGTCGTTAAATATTAGTGGAGGCCCTTAGCCTTGGTATCGTGACCCACCAGAATGCACAGGATTTGCAAACAGGTGTTTCATGATCATGGAGCACTTTGCCCACCCCATGGTGCTAAATGAGAATTAGGTCTCAGTTTGATAGGAGGAGGAGTCCTGGCTACAGCTCAGCTATCTGGGTGAGGTATCAAAGTGGATTCACAGTATGAAGAAAGGAGTTGCTTTAAGAAAAAGTTGCAAACTTCTGTTTTATAGTGACTGGCACCTAAAGAAATATCTTTAACAGCTTGATATTCCAATAGTATGCTGAATTATTTTAAAGATTTTATTCAAAAAATAAAATAGCTACATATCCAACTAGTGTTTAGCTTTCTCATCTTTCAGAAAAGCAGTCTCTTATCTTTAATTAAATTTGTTTCAATTCTATCCATTATTCAAGTTTTTAAAAATACTTCGCAAACGGTTTGAAAATAGATTGAAAAACTTGTCTATAAATCATCTTCCTTTTTTATAGCAAACGATCTTCTGTTTTTCTTCTGTTCTGTTGATAAAATAAACTGAGAGGTTCTTTTCTTTTCTGTGCAAGTTCATCCACATTTATAGCAATTCTTGAAAACTTTGAAGTAACACTGTCCGCAACACAGCCATCAACAATGACTGAGATTCTTGCTAGAAGATCAGCTTTGAACTTGGTCATTTCATTCATATTTCACCAGATGTCCAATAGGAAAAATGAATTCAGTGAGTCATTTTAAGTCAAGATTTTCAGACAGGTGGCTAAAGTTAGGCACCTACACAAAGGGCATATTTTCCCCCCCAAAAGCTGTGACCCTACAGTTCCAATTAGTTTTTGAAAAGCACCTAAATAATTTAGCATAAGCCCCCTTGAAATTCCATGAGATCTGTGCTCCAAAGTCCTTGAGATGCTTTTTAAAAGTCTCTCCCAAAACATGGGTTTAACTTTATGCAGAGTTTCAAAAATTTTGGCCACGGACTATCTTATGCTAACCCTTCTGCGATGGAGACTTGTGACAGGAATAGGAGCTGTATCAGCCATAAGTCTGATATAACAGCCATCCGCCAATGATATCTAAAAGCAGAGCTTCCTGAATAAGCCATTTATGAAACCCGCACTGGCATTAGTGAAAACCTATTTGTGTGAACAGTCCCACGGAAATCACCTAGGCTTTGTCTATACTAACATTTTTGTAAGTAAAACTTCTGTCACTCAGAAGCATGAAAAAAATCCCACACCCTGACTGACATAAGTCTCATCGTCAACAGCACCTTCATGGATAGCATTATGTCAGCAGATGTCCTCCTGTCAACGTAGCTACCGCTGCTCATTGGGGATGGTTTAATTATGCCGAGGGGGGAGTTCTCGCCTGTGGGCACAGGGCAGCTACACGGGAGACCTTACTGCAATGTAGCAGCAGTGGTACAGCTGTGCTGTTGTGATGTCTGTAGTGTAGACATAGCCTTAGTCATGTAAAGGTACCCTAGGGAGAGTTAAGGTCTCATAATGAGGCTCTGTGTGTAAACAATGCAACTAGCAACAAACATACTATTGACATGTAGTGTGCTTCAGTTAATGTTACTCTAAAAATGACTATTTACTTTACTTTATGATATTTACACTCAAAATCTTAATGCAGAGTCCTATATTTAGTTCTTTGTGTTTAAAATTTAAATAGTAATAATTTAAAAGAAACAAAAAACAAAAACTGAAAAACTAGTGAAGGTCAACATGGAACCAAGATTCGAGTGTACAAGAGTAGGGATTCTATCCTGTGAATGCTAACCTCATATAAGTAGTCCTATTAAAGTTAACAGAACTATTCAAAAGGTAAGGGCTACTCAAGTAAGGGTTTCTATGGTCAGGCCCAATGAGAATTAGCTTCCTGTTCTAAGTAGATTTTTGATTTCTTATTGGAATTGCAATAGCATCTAGGAGCATCGTCATGGGCTCCATGGTACTAAGTGACATAGAAACACTTAATGCAAAGGTGGCCTCTGCCTTGAAGACTTCAGTAATTCTAATTTAGGCCTTCATGTTTGCAAGGAGTGAGATGGGAGAGGGCACTAGGTTCTTAGAGGTCCTCTTGCTACATTCACACGATCACACAAGACATATTTTGAACACAAGACAGATCTGCTGATGCACTGTAGTGTGATACAAGATGCACAACTCTGGTCTAAGTGTCCCCTAGTCTTCTACTGTCTGGTACAACAAAACTTTCTCTTTGAGTCTTGCTGCAGCTGAACAGTCTTTTCTTTCACTTTATCTTCCTGTTCCTTTAAAATCCTAGAAAAGAAACAAGAAAAGACTACACTCAGAAAAAGGCAAAAATACCTATAAGAAAAAGCCCCCACCCCATCACAGTTGGACGAGGCTAATTTGCACCAATAACTGGGAGATTAATTGAAAACAACAGAATTTTGTGAGTTAATGAGTATGTGAACACACTTTATAAAACAAAAATCAAGACTGTAGTATTGCAAAATCTACTTTGTTTGTTTACTTTGACTACTATAGTTACAGCTGATCATTTGCAACTTGTGCAGATTTTGGTGAATCCAAGCAGTGACTTCCATAGCTTTTATAGGGGTGTTGGGGGGGAGTGTGATTTTATTATAGCTTTTGTTATTGCAATAGCCCTAGGGTATTGGTCAAAAAGCTCAACAAATTTCCAAAGTTTAGTAGGAATGATGATTTGCCTGAAGATTCCTGCTGGGAAGTATAATCTCCAATATCTGCCATTCATTATTAGTTTTTCTCCCATTCAAAGTGTGTTGGCGAGATATTCTAAAAAGCCTGTATTATTTAGGAACTCAAGTCTCATCAAATTTCAGTGGGATTTATACTTTTGAGTCCCTTGGGGTACATCTACATTGGAGGCTCTGTTAAGTTGATCTAACAAGGTTGAGTTTAAGTTCACTTAAAGTTGACCTTGTTAAGTTGACTTGGAGAATCCACATTGAAAACTCCCGTTGACTGCCTGTGTCCACATTGGCAGGTACTAGGTCAATGGAGGAGTGGTGTGTTATGGGTAGCTGTCCCACATTGCGCTGGAGAAGTGCCCCTTGAAGGCCAATTAGGTCAACTTAAGGGCTTTCCCCATCTACATTGGCTTAAATTGACTTAATAAGGTCGACTTAAGCATTAAGTTTGACTTTAAGAGGTGGTGTTATTAAATTGACTTAAGGAAGCACTTAAGTCAACTTAATAAAAGCCCAGTGCGGCCTCAAGTCTGTAGGTTGACTTAACCTTCCTTAAGTCAATGTAGATATACCCTTGGGTACTTTTGAAAATCTCCTCATCCATTTTTCAATCAGATGGCAGACCCAAATTGGTATGGGTGGAGAAGCACAACTTGCAGCCTGCTAAAGAGCACAGGAATATCAATGTGTGCATTGCCCCAGCACTCCAAGAGTCTGTGTCTGGGTACCACTACCGTACATTGCATCTCCACACATATTCCGAAACACATTCCTTGTTTCATAAGTACTTATTTTGCAATGGACTCTGTATAGACAGAGCCTCACTGACTTTAGTGGAGCTCCATCTGGATGCAGAGATCTGTCTACTTGACACCTCTTGCAAGAGCAGCACTATTGACTATAACTTAAAAGGCACAAGAGAGTATTAAGAGAAAGGCTGGTTCCCATCAGAGACAAGTAATTCAGCAAATAGAATCCGTTCAATTGTCAGTGATAGAGATCAATCAAGTTTACTTACAAATATTCTTGCACTGGATTTGCTGCTTCCTGTGTCCTCTGCAGACTTCATTATAGCTAGTTTGATTTTTACCCATACAATAGTCCCATTTTTTAAAAAAGCCAAAGATTTTTTTCTTACCTAGCTAAGTGAAGCACTGACTCTTTGGTATTATGACCAGAACAGGCACTGCATTCGTAGAAAATTAAATTGTAATCCTAGATCAGACAAAAAGATCATTTCAATCAGTTCTGTATAATATACCAATCTAGCTTTATAAGGCACTGTGGAAACATTAGGAGATACAAGGAAAAAAGAAACACAAATAAGTCATTTGGATCTCTCTGATTATGGGAAAAATTGGGAACTTACATTCTGGGGAAGACCTGAGAGAATAAAGATGTCACCAGAACACCATACAACCAAGATACCTCACTTGTCAGACATAGAGTCCTTTGCAGTTTATCCAGTTGGGTTTTTGAGCTCCCACCCCCATTTTTAGAGAACTGTTTTTTCAGTCTTTTATTTTCTGCATTTTTGATGAATCTCATTACTTTAATTTGCTGTACTGTGCCTAGCGAGGCCTGAGATAGATATTGATTAATAATATTGCTTTCGATTTTATTTTACTGACAGCAAAAAAGTATGCAAAAGTTTAGAATATTAGTACACTGAATATTCGTTATGATGACACTGTGTGTATGTGAGAGAGAGCGAGAGCATGCAATGAGACTATAGCTTATCTCAGGACAATTGGTGAAATTTTTTGGATAAATACCTTAGTCACACAAAAACAAATCTGAAATCAAATATAAACTCATGACACCTCTCCTTTGTTCTTCGATGTAAGAATGCAGTCAGAACTGTGAAAGGAAATCTAGCTAGCATATGGATGATGAGCCGGACCACGAGTGGCAATGGCTTTCCCTTGCTCTCCTACAACACATCAGCATCTTGTTTGAGAAGAAATCATACAAGTGATATGGGCATGAATCAGAACTGATTTCTCAGCAATGCCACGTGGCAGCACAAACCCGTAATGAGACATAATGAGTTATGCCTAACTGATGCTAATCGTTCATCTCCATCTGTTTGACAGACCAATCTTTCTCTTGATGACATAGTTGACTGGCTGTAGAAGAAACCATGCCTTCATACTTAAAAGGGAAAATTTACTGGCAGCATGTACTGTGGACCACCTCTGTAGCAGATGGCAAGTAATGTCTAATTAACCAAACAAGATGCATCCTACATTATCAAGGGAATTGGTTAATGAATTGATTGTTCCACTGACAATTATTTTTGAAAAATCAGGGACATATATGGAAACATCTAACGACTGGGAAAAAACAAACTCAACAAGCAAGGAAAGCATGATCTTGACAGTCTAGTTATGGGATGGCCTCCTGAACTAAAGAAGGCAACAAAAAACATCATTGCCTGGGAATTTTAAAATTAGAAAAAGGAGAAAGGGAGTAGAGGGAAGAACAGAAAGGAAAGTGGACGAGTGCAGTAGCTAATAAACAAAGTGACCACTAAGCATCTAGACTTTATTACATCCTACAGCCTCTTTCTAAGCAATTTCTCTCCTTCCTTCATATTATTTGTGTTACAGTAGTATTTGTATGGCCCATTGTGTTCAACACTGTACAAACACACAGTAAGAGATGCCTCTTGCCTCAGAGAGCTTTAACAGTTCTAAGTAGCCACAATGGAAGTAGTTTATCCTTTGATAGATAGGGAACAGCAGTACAGGGAGATTAAGATGACTCAGGTTGTCTTTGCCAGAGCCAGGAAAAGAGTCCTCATCATCTGAGTGCTAGTCCAGTGCCCTAACCTTCCATCTTTTTTCTTGTGCTCCTGAAATAGTCAGTGGTGGATACTGTATTCTCCTTAACCAGGAAGCTTGCTGCTCCTAAATCCTCTAGTTGATCTTCTAGGTGCTCTTTGGACCTGTTTGTCTGAACGGTTCATTGATTTGGAGCAGGGATGTAGCCAGGCCCCATTTTCAGATCTGGCCATGGGCAGCTTCCGGTCACGTGAGGAGCTCTTGTGAGGAGGAGTGGGAGAGGCAGCAAGATCAGTCCCTTGCACTGCAGCCACGTGTGGCAGCCAACCCCAGCCAACCAAGGCTCACCTGTGACTATGCCCCTGATTTGGAGATCATGGTAATCATGGAGATCACAGACTCAAGATTTCTTTATAAATTTACTAGAAAAGGCAAATGGATGTGTCTGATCTCTATTTTGCTGATAGCAGCTATGACAGATATGGCAATTTCCTGCAGTATCCTGAGGAGACCATAGTGAATCAAGGTCACATATCTTTGGGGTACATTGTGTTAAAGAAAATGTTTATTATTTTGGGCTGGGAGGGTCAAAGGATTATATTAAACAATGTGGCAGACAAATGAATTTATGGGACAATACATGTGATTTCCTGGGAACTATTGGTGGGGTGGTGAAGAAAGAATGCAAATCTTCACACGCACATGCACACGCCTCTGGCTAGGCATAAAACCACAAGAACATAAACAAGCCCTGCCTTTTGAAGCAATACCCAAGGAAAAGACCTTTGCTGGTGGATAACCTGTTCTGAAGATCAAAGGCCCTAAAGAAGAGAATAACTGATTTATGGGTGGGCTTCTGAGCCAAGGCTGTTATGAATTTGTAACCACAGTAAAACAACTCACTAGGGTTTGAAGGCATCAGTCCTGCTAGAGCTCCTACTGCAGTTGGGGTGCTCTTTGGTCAGTTTATTAGGGGGTGGGTATATTCTATTATTTTTAATATGTTTTTTGGCATGAAGGTAAGTGATGGCTGGGAGCCAGGAACTTGACTAGAAAAGATTCAGAGAAGGGCAACAGAGATGATCAAGGTAATGGAATGACTAAAAACCATTAGGATTGTTCATCTTAGAAAAGAAAATATTAAGGATAAGTATGATAGAAGTTGTAAAACCATGAATAATATGGAAATAGAGAAGTATTATTTACCCTTTCCTACGATACAAAAACCAACAGGTCACTTAATGAAGTTAATAGGCAGCAGTGTTTAATACAAACACCCAGGAAGCATTTTTTTCTACAAAATGGACAATTAACCTGTGGAACTCACAGCCAGGGGATGTTGTGATGGCCACACTCATAACTGGATTAAAAAAAGAATTGGATTAGTTCCTGAAGGATAGGACCACCAATGGTCATTAACCAGAATGGTCAGGGATGTACTCCCTTGCTTGCAGTGACCAAAACCTCTGACTACTAGAAACCAGGAGAAGAAGTGGAGGTGGATCTCTCTAAATTGCCCTGATCTGTGCCTCTCCCTTAAGCTGTGGTATTTGCCCTTGTGGAGACAGGATGGTGGGCTAGAGGAATCACTGCCCTGACACAATTTGACCAATCTTATTTTCTTGATTTTTTTTCACTCTAAGAATATAAATGCTTGTTTAGAAACAGCTGTGTGGTGACTTGTAACTAGCAGCAATTACAACTCTTCATAGTCTCTGAGGAGAAAGTGAAGTGCAGACAATGGTGTTTTGGGCAGTCTGGCTTCCTTGGCATAACACAGTGTAGTCAGGCAACTGTGCAACCAGGAGAAACCCCAGCCAGGAGTGGTTAAGACCTATTTCTGATGGAGAGGGGAGATCTGGAAGCCCTAGTGTAGAAGCCCTTGGTAGACCATGGTGGAAGAATACCAGTGTGGTTGCCCTAATATGTGACAGTAATTCTCCTGACTTCTTAGAGAAGGATTTTGGACATCATCAGATTTATATTAAACGAGAGTATTTTTACTTTGAGACTATTCTGTTACATTGATTCTATGACACTGGAGGTTTTTAAAAGCAGGTTAGACAAACACCTGTCAGGGATAGTTTAACAGGGGTACCTCATCCTGCCATCAGTGCAGGGGACTGGACTCAATGGCCTCTCATGGTCCCTTCCAGTTTTTATCATTCTATTGCTCCAATTCTGCAATGTCACAGCTTCATTTCAGATAGTGTTGATTAATTGTTGAGGTGCTTGTTCTTGAAATGTTGCTGATTATGCAGCTGCTTTATCAAGGTTTAGCTGCCTCCTTCAATCCCACCAGGCTGTTCCTATCCCTGTTGGAATGGTCTCTTACTTTATCCATTCCCTGAGGTATCACATTGTATCTTCCACTCCTTTCAAGTGATGAGGGCTTTCTTCGACGTGCCAACATTGCAACTGTAACTTAGGTTTGCTAGAGAGGTTGCAGGAGGTCTCCTACAGCCGAAATCCACAGGAAGACTTTGGGCTGATTTTTGTATCACATTATCAAGCTACTAAGGCTGTGTTCACACACAGGGGGTTATTTCGATATGGTTGTTTCGCAAAAACTTGTATTGAAATAACGCCTTATTTCGAAGTGACTTATTTCGAATTAGCAACAAAGTCACTTCGAAATAAGGAGAAAAGCCAGAATCGAAATAGCAATTCCGGACAACAGTTATTTCCCGTTGTTCCGAAACAACCGTGCATCGTGTGAACAGCCAAAACCTTATTTCGAAACAACCTGCGTTGTTTCAAAACAAGTTAAACCAGGCTGCTAATTAGCAAAGTTCCATGGGGCAACAAGAGCTGTGCTATGTGACCTACAGTACTTTAAACATGATTTGCCAGCATTCTTGAAAACTGATTGACAAGAAGACAGATCATCTGCTGGTGTAAATAGGTTTAGCTCCTTTGATATTAATGATACTGTGCCAATTTACGCCAGATGAGGATCTGACCCAAAGTAGTTTGAGTGCCCTTGGAGTAATTCAAGCAACCAGCCAACTCAGGTGGATTCGTTAATGGATATGTCATGTGTGGTTTCAGAGGAATTGCATCTAATTTAACAGTAATTAATATTCCATTAAGATAAATTATTATAAACTCAACAGCAAATTGCTACAATTTACTTAAATCTCTGCAGCTTTTCAAATGACAAACTGTCACTAATTCCTCCTTGCACTTGCTCCATCAAGCAATGTTTTCTAATGAGTATTCATTCATTGAATATTATGAGTTTCCATTAGACACTGTTTTACGTTACTTTTGTAAAATATTTTATTTCCTTATGTGCCATGTTATAGTTAATGACCTAGTGGGCTGCAAGTTCTGCATGCCAGTGTGATTCATCTTCACTTTATTCACCTGACATTCTTCAATAATGCTAAATGCAAATGGCCAACCGCTCCCTCCATTTACCATTAGTGTGTCACTTGCTGTTTGTTTAGGGCTGCCTTAATAAAACCTTGGAGTCTTTCCTAGAAAGAAACCTGCAGGGCTAGAAATTACACCTGCATTTGGATACTTACACAAAAATCAAACGTATTTGCTAAATAAGAAACGTTTAGGTGCTGACTGCTAGTGTTGTTACTGAAGTCAGAGGGAATTTTGTAACTCATTACAGTGGGAATAGTATCAGGCCCTCATTAACAAAGCACTGTTCTTCATCTTATAAACACAAAATCAAAGCCATATAGCAAACAAGACCTACAGAGGGAAATGTATTATTATGGTGTATGGGTCAAACATAGCATATAGCCCTAATTCTTTAAATTATATTCATAAGACCAAGTATTGTTTTGTTATATTGGTACAAATACAGTGTAGTTACATTGACTTTGTTGTATTTTGGACAAATTAATAAATCTATCACCACTGAGTAATGAATAATGGGAAAATGCATTTATAGACATATCTGTCAAATCAGACATCTTATTCAGTTCAGTCCTACCCCTTTTAGTTTATTTTCTCAGGAATATCTGGACAACTGATTTCTATATAGATGAATCTTTTGGAGCTGTTGTTATTGATAGGAATGCACTCCAAATCTGTATGCAAAAAAATGGCATGTGTGTGTAAGCAATTGCTTTTTTAACTTGTTAGTCCACAGGCACTCATATTGTGGCCCATGGATGGTCTGAAGAGCACTTATCGGTAGTTCACAGGCTGTTGCGGCTTCTTGTTTCTAGCTACTAAATCACACTAAAAGAAGTTAAAAATACAAAATTTCCTATCATCACTTGCCATAGAAAAAAGTGCAGTACTGTTACAAGGATGTTATGGGATTCTAAATGGAGGAAGGTGCCTGCAAGACAATCTATTAAAAAATTATCTGCACTATGAAAAAAAAAATCCCTGAGGAGATACCCCACTATTCACTATTCAGTGTTCATCATTTATTATTGCATTTATAAATTCATCATCTGGTCAGGGATCAGAAACACCACCATGTGGCTCAAGTGACCAACCACAAATTAATAATTATCAATAGTTACAACTCACAGGAAAACCACACTCTAATTTGTTCAGATAAATAATTTGATAAAAAATTACAAACAACAACAAATGCTGGATTTTTTTTTTGGTTTTCAGATAGCTCATTAAAGCCAAAAATTAAGTAATAATTACTCTCTTGAAATGTTCCATAGCAGTAGCCATGTTACACTCATTCAGCAAAACAAACAAGGAATCCTGTGGCACTTTTAGGCTATGTCTACACCTAAAACCTTAGTTCAGACTTACTTCATCTGAAATAAGTGGTTTGAACTTAGTTGGAACTAAGTGCAGTTTTTTAGTTCAAACTAATTTTTAGTTCAAACTAACTGTGCTTTTTTTTAGTTCAAACTAAGAAATGCAGTTAATTCAAACTAAAAATTAGTTCAAACTAAAAAATGTGCTTTGTTCAAACTAACTGCTAGTTTGAACTTATTTAGTTCAAACTAGCATGTCTCCATTGAGCTAGCAAAAACTCAAAATGAAATAAGTTTGAACTTAGCAGTTAGTTTGAATTAACTTTTGCTTAGTTTGAACTAAAAAACTGTTTAGTTCAAACTAGGCAAAGCCTATTGTAGACAGAGTTCAAATTAGTTCGGACTAAGCTTGCTTAGTCCGAACTAATTTGCTAGTGTAGACATAGTCTTAAAGACTAATGAATTTATTTATTGCATGGGTTTTCATGGAAGAAAAATCCCATTTCATCAGCTGCTTTCAAAGTGTCTGATGAAGTGGGATTTTCTCCAACAAAAACTCATGCAATAAATAAATTTCTTAGGCTATGTCTTCACCTAAAATCTTAGTTTGGACTTGGT
This sequence comes from Podocnemis expansa, assembly GCA_007922195.1. NCBI lineage: Eukaryota > Metazoa > Chordata > Testudines > Podocnemididae > Podocnemis > Podocnemis expansa. The sequence goes on from ML682088.1 coordinate 1,028,580, forward strand.
TATTCCAAACTAAGTAGTTCAAAAGGTAGCTTGAACTAAGCACTTTCTTTAGTTCAAACTAACTTTCAGTTTGAACTAGCCACACTTTTTTATTTTGAACTAACTTTTTAGTTCCAACTAAAAAAGTGCAGCTAATTCAAACTACAAGTTAGTTCTAACTAAAAAAAAAAACATGCTTATTGCAAACTAACAGCTAGTTTGAACTTATTTCATTCAAACTAGCACATCTAATTTGGGCTAGTTGAAACTAAATATGCAAACTAGTTCACACTAAGCACTGAGTTCAAACTAACCAGCCAAGCTAACTACAAAAAAAAATTTTTAGTCTGTACTACACAAAGCCTTGTGTAGACAGTGTTCAAATTAGTTCAAATTAAGGCTCCTTAATTCAAACCAATTTGCTAGTGTAGACATAGCCTAAGTCTTTAAAAGTGCCACAGGACTCCTTTCTTGTTCTCTTGCAATGGTTCATTAAGATCAATTACAATGTATTAAGGCTTTTCCCCCTTCTAAAAGCAACTGCCTTTTTAAAAATAACATCTTGTATTTCTGAGTTTCTAAATATAATCCAACATCCATTAAATGCTTTCATATATTAATTAGATTGCCAATTCCTTTCTCCATACTGTACCTTGGCTAGATGTTCTCCTAGCCCACGAGGGACTTCTCGTTCTTTTTCATTATCAGTTTTATTACCCAACAAAAGGATGGGAATATTCTCTCCAGTTGCCTCCTGCAGAGCAAAGAACAATATACCATATTGCATTCAATATGTCAACATCATTAAAATACTTTTAAAAATGATTACTGATGAAGCAGAGCACAAACCAACCAGGTGCCAATATGAAAATGAAAATATGAAGATGAATCAGGGCAGTAAGTGTTATTTTACGAGAAACTATATTAGGTAACAGAGTTAGAGAAAAGAAATAAAGCAGATGTGTGCTAGAAATGCATTATCATATCAGACATTCCTTGAATAACAGAGCAGCTCAGTAATTATTCAGACTTAAACAAATAAAATGACAAAAAGAAAAAAAACAAAACCAGAGAAATGCTATCCTACATATAACCACAGGCATCTGGCCTCTAATTTCCATTTGGATGGGTATGAAAACAACTGTATTTGAATAAAATGGTACCAACCAAAGTACATAATGTAAATAGAGACAATACACTTGATCAATGTAATTCTGGAAAGTGGTAATATTAGTTACCACATAAAACCCTATCAGAACGATTACAGCAAGGATTAAGTTTGCACGTTGCCTTAGTTAAAGGCAATGGATCTGTCCATGTCTTGAACTCAGTACCAGTTAACATCTCTCAAAATTAGCCAGTCGAGATGAATCAAATGTGTAAAATATTGGACTTGAAAAGAAGACCATTTTTCTGTATCAAACCTAAAATACTGTTCTAAAGATCATTTTTAAGTTGCTTAATTGTTGTAACTGTTGAATTGTTCCAAAAACAGATTAAGTTAAGGCCCTGATGTTGCAAATACTCAATACCGGGTTTATTTAAATGAGACTACCAGCACTAGTCAGGGCTACTCACTGTAGTGAGCATTTGAACAACTGAGATGTTCAAAGTACAGAGCCCACCTAGTGGCCAGTACCAATGACAGTTTCATATTCCAGAGGGGTAGCAAAACAAAGGAAGAATCCTTTGGTACTTTTAAAGACTAACAAATTTATTTATCATGTGAGCTTTCGTAGGAGAAAATCCCACTTCATCAGACACTTTAAGATGGGGAACTTACAGGATGGGAGCAAAATAAATGTAGGGGAGTGTAAGGCACAGGATCAGGTCAGACTGTGACAGCAAAACAAAGCATTTGTTTGGATTCAAACAGTGGAGTACAGCAATTAGTAGGAAGGTGGGGAGAGAGCAAAATTACTTGTTGTAATGGGAAAAGTCTGCATCCTGTGCTTATTGCCATAACATCTGAATAGGTCATAGCATTTAAGTCACAGAAAGCTCTCTGGTGCAGGGGGCACGGCTAGGTGTGGGCAGCAGCAGAAAACTAAGGTGATCCCCAGCATTTTTTTTCGAGGAAGCTGAATTCTAGTAAGTAAACTAGTTTTACAGCACTTACTGTGAATTCTTAAAAGAAAAAAGAGAGAGAGAGAGTGTGTGTCCCGGGGCACTTTAAAGGCTAACAAATTTCTTTGGGCATAAGCTTCCATAGGCTCCAGCCCACATCATCAGATGCATGAAGTGGAAACTACAGTTCAGAGGTATATGTACACATGCCGGGATGAAGGAGGGCAGATGTTAGCAAAGTCAATTCAGTAGGGTAGATGAGGTCCATTCACATCAGTTGATTAGAAGTTGAGAATGTGTGAACAAGGACAATTACTATTTGTAATGTGCTAACCATTCCAAGTCCCTATTCAGATCCAGTCTGATTGTGTGAAGTTTGCAAATCAGCTCCAGCTCTGCAGTTGCACACCAAAGTCTGTTTTTTTGCTGAAGTATGGCAACTTTCAATTCTGCTGCTGAATGCGCAGGGAGACTGAAGCACTCTCCTACTGGTTTATGGATGTTGCCATTTTTTATGTCCAGTTTGCATCCATTTATTCTTCTGTGTAAGGACAGTCCAGGTTAGCTAATTTACATGGCAGAGGGGCATTGCTGGCACATGATGGCATATACCACATTAGTGGATGTACAGGTGAATGTGCCCAGGATGATGTGCCTGGGACCTGTGGTGGTATCACTGGAGTAAATATGCAGGATGAGTTGGCAGTGGGGTTTGTTGCAAAGATAGGTTCCTGGGTTAGTGTTCTTATTGCATGGTGTTTGGTTGCTGGTGAGTATTCGCTTCAGGTTGGGGGGCTGTCTGTAAGCAAGGATAGGCCTGCCTCCCAAGCCTTGAGACAGTTGTGGAATCATCTTCTCGGGTAGTTGTAGATCTTTGATGATGTGTTGGAGGAATTTTAGCTGGGGATTAGAGGTGACGGTCTGTGGTGTTCTGTTGTTTTCTTTGTCAGATCTGTCCTGTATTGGATGACTCCTGGGTTACCCGTCCGGATCTGTCAATCTGTTTTCTCACTTGCCAGGTGGGTACTGTAGTTTTAGTAATGTTTGGTGGAGATCTTGTAAGTGTTTTTCTCTGAGGGATCATAGCAGATCCGATTGTATCTAAAGGCTTGGCTGTAGAAGATGGATTGTGTAATCAGTCCAGGGTGGAAGTTGGAGGCTTGTAGTTATGTATTGCAGTCAGCTGGTTTTCTGTATAGGGTGGTATTAGTGTGTCCATTCCTTATTCATACTGCATTGGCCAAGAAGTGGATTTCTTATGTGGACTGGTCTAGGCTGAGGCTGATGGTGGGGTGGCAATTGTTGAAATACCAGTGGAATTCTTCAGGGGACTCTTTCCCGTGGATCCAGATGATGAAAATGTCATCAGTTTAACTGTGGATACTATTGACTTACATGTGCAACCTCCTCAAAATCTCCTAAATGAAAGATATGACAGTTGCAAAACTGTCTCTTGCAAATTAAATCCCTGCACTCAAGCATCTTTCAGCAACAATGGCAATGTAGAGGCCCTCAGCTGAATAACTTTTAATAAAATACAGGAAGCAGAGAAGTGCATGGGAATTCTTAAGCTAGGTACCAGGAAAAATGGACGTACATCCTCCAATCAACAGTGGCCCTGAAAGAGATTTTTTCCCCTTGAAATTTTGAAAAGTCTGTTGTCTTACTCTAAAATGAATATAGGACTTCTCCAATGAGTTGATCTGGCAGCTTTGTAAATGGAAGTCCTATACATAACAGTGTAATTGATACAGCACAAGATGTGACAGTGCCTTACCTCCTCTTTATTGTTCCACTCATGATCATAGAGCCATAGGATTGGAAGGGACCTCCTGAGGTCATCTAGTCCAACCCCATCCTAGAAGGAGCATCTCAAGGAGTTAGAGGATAGAGTCAGAGTAGTTTAGATTTAAAGCTGTGTCCTCTTACCTCAACGCTCACCAACCATTGTTTGACAGCTGTGAATGTCTCTTTTGCTGTTATATCATACATCACAATGACACCATCAGCTTTCCTGAAAAACTGCTTGGTAATACTGCGGTACCTGCAAACAAGAGTCTCTTTATAGCCCTTTTCTTTAGAGCAGTAGCAATGTGACAATATGATTACAGTGTGGTAGTAAGAAGCTACACAGCAATCCTTCAGTCTTGCAGCAGTGAAGATTTTTACACATGGATTTAGATAGAGTATTTGCATTCTTATTAGCTCAGGTTCAGCCACAGGTCTATGAGCATGTGGAGCCAAATATCTTCTTAAATTAGAGCCCAGTTCAGAAATCATTACTCATATTTGTAATCCTGCTACTCATTCAAGTATTTCTGTTGAAGTCAATGAGACAATACATGAGCTATAATAAAAATACATCTGTAAAACTTTTCATTTATAGATTTTACACCAATTTACAATGGTGGATAAGCTTACTACACTCATTTATAGAGGCACAGTAAACTGACAAGCTCCAAAGGGCATCCTTGTTAGTCTAGTTCAGCAAAACAAACAAGGTGTCCTGCAGCACTTTTAAAGACTAAAATGTATTGCATGAGGTTTCATGGGAAAAAGCGTCTGGCAAAGTGTGATTTTCTCCCATGAAAGCTCATGCAATAAATAAATTTGTTAGTCTTTAAAAGTGCCACAGGATTCCTTGTTTGTTTTACAGTAAACTGAAACACAGAAAAGTTTAAGTGGCAAGTTAGTGGCAGAGATGGGAAAAGAATTCTGATCCATGTTGCCATGCTAAAGTTAAATCACATGACTAAGAGCTGGAGGCCAAAGCTTCCATTTACTGAGCTTACATATGAATTTACACGCAAGGGATGCATTTCTGCTGTCTAACAAGCAGAGTCGATTTTTCTCCTAGCAGCACTTATTGCAGATGAAACCTCCATATTTATCGCTGACAATTTCATGTACACAATGAGTGTGAAATTTGCAGTAGAATACAGTGCAGATCTGAAGGGAAAACATAGCCACTCTGGTAAATAGAGTGAGTGAGTAAATTCTGTGTTTTCTGGATTTATTAATCCCCATTCCATCTACCCCTAAAAAGGTGACCTTTTCCTCATTCAGTGGCAGTCCTATGTATGGGACTGACAGTGTCGATAATGGGAAAAAAAGATTAGGCAAATGAAAATGTGCAGAAAGTGGTTTGGAAAATCTTGCTGCTTGTTTATCACTTCTTGTATTCCTGCAGGTAGCATGTATACTCTTATTCATACCTCATACCCTTGTAACCTCATTCTGTGTCTACGTCAAATTCCTCATTCCTGTATAGAACTGGTCAGCAATAATGTTTTGTGGGAAAGATTGAGATCTCAAATGAAAAATGTGAATATTGGACACTTTTCAAATTTCAGCCACTGAAAACTGCAATGTTTTTATTTTTTTCAACCAAAATGAATGTGCTGGTTGGTTTTGTGCCCCCCCCCCCTAACCTTTTGGACTAAGTGAAAACATGAAAAGTTTAAACTGAATCTGATATTTTGTGCATGTATAATTCCTTTTTGTTAAAAGTGATTTTTGGTTGGAAAAAACACCCTTTCTGACAGAACATTTTCAACCAGTTCTGCTCCTTAACTGTATCTTGTGGGACTGTTCCTTTAAGAGTCTCTACCCCAGACTGGCAGTATTTGCCTAAAACACCCCACCCTGTTAGCAGATATTGATCCTGCTGGGAAAGGATCAAAGGTCTACTCTCACTTTCACTGAACTCAGGCATAATGTGCCAATTTGCCCCACTTCTGGGGAGCAGAATTGAGCCCAAGGCAGCTATTTTCTAAATTCACAAGAGTAGGAAAGAAGAAAATTAAGACGTTTTCTCACCGTTCCTGCCCAGCAGTGTCCCACAGTTGCAGGGCTACCTGGCTGTTATCCACTGTCACTGTTTTCACACTGTAATCTATACCTAAAAACACAGCACACATTGTCTTTTTATACACTCAGTTTCATTTCTGATCAGATTCACGCTATTTGAAGTTCAGTATCATGTTCAAACAAGCCACAAATATTTCTAAACTGTGTTCATTGGTTCAGAAGGCATAAAATAAATCTATGCCTTTAACAACAGGCTGATAAAACAGGCAGCTATTACTGCTATTTTTTAAAGTAATAACATAAAAATATTAAATGTAAACATGTTAATACAATAATTTTATCCACAAAATGCCACAGAGAGTAACATTTTTAAAAGAGGCTATGTGATTTAGGTGCCTAAGTCCCATTTAAAATCAACATGACTTCAGCTCCTAAGCCATAGAGACAAATTTGAAAATTTTGCCTAGTAGGCTTAAATAAATTCTCTCCAGCTTTGATTTATACACTCTTTGTGTATATATATATATATATAGTACTGCTTTTTCTATCTGGTAGGATATACCACCACCTCTGAGATCAAAGGGCGTGTTGCCACTTATTTTAATGGAAGTCCCATTTGGTCCTAATGTCTTCAGTGAGTAATCAGAAAAGTCAGATGGATTGTGGAGGATATTTCCATTACCAGACTCTAGTTCCAAGGAAGTAGGTTTGAGTTCAGTACATCTGGGTATGTCAAGGTTTTGAATGGCTGACCAGCTGTTCTGCGCAGTCTGTTCTGTCAGTCGTATCAGCAGTTGTCATCTTGATAATGTTACTTTTGGCTTATCTATATTTGCAGGCCAGCCAAACAACAACTAACATCCTGGTGTGACACACCTGACATGAGTTACTGTTGCACATTATGGCTTACATTTAAAGACTAGCCATCTAAAACACCACCCCAAAGCTACATCTGCACCTTCTTTCTGGGAGCCCCAGGAAAGTATGCATCTAGTCTAAAGGTCTTGTTGCCAGTGCAACAGATGCAAATACAAGCTATGTTGGCACAAATTAAGCACCCAGGTTTGTAAATTTATCACAAACATTCTTCTCCTTTGCTCTGTACAAAGATTTTTTTGTACACAGCAATTAGGATTTCAGCAATGGTCACAAAGGTGTTTGATGTTAGCCAAATCTTCTTTTGGGATGCAGTGTGATCTAGTGCCTGGCATGCTGGATGAGAAGAAATGAGATCTGAGGAAAAATCTTGGCTCCACTGAAGCCAATGGGAGTTTTGCCATTTACTTCAATGAACCAAGGATTCTGCCACTGGGTTTTAATTTTACCTCTGCTGAAAGTCTGCTCTGTGACCTCAAGTAACTTGCATCACTTCTCTGTCTCTTCACTTCCCTGTTTTGGGACAAGGCTTTCTTTCATTATGCATTTATACAGTGGCTAGCACAACAGAGAGAGATAACCCTGGCTGGAGCCTCTCTGTATTCCTGTAATAATTGTCATCATGTTTCTTAAACTTACCTACAGTAGCAGATGTGCCTGGGAAAAAGTGACCTTCACAGAACCGCTTTAAAAATGAAGTCTTTCCCACACTTGAATTGCCAACAAAAACAATCTTGAATAAGCGATCAGGGGCAGAAGGTATTCTCTCCTCCTTCAAATGAGAACAAAAATTAGCTGATAATTTAAACTCTAACTCTGAGGACCTGTAAATGGTGAAAAAAATTGAGGGTATACCCTTTCTCGTTCTTGATCATTTATGAAAAACCCTTGGATACGTCTACACTTGCGAGTTAGTTCAAATTGTCTCCTTCATTCAAACTATCTTAGTACCCATCTACACTAGGTTTTCATTAGTTAGAACTAAGGAATTCCTTAATTTGAACTAATGAAAGCTTAGTTCAAACTAGTAAGACCTACCGTCTAGTTCAAACTAGGCCCTTAGTTCGATCTTTAGTTTGAAGTAAGGATGATGTAGACAAGGATTAACCTTTAGTTCAAACTTAAGTTCGAACTAAGGGCAGTTAGTTCGAATTAACAAAGTGGACTAATTTGACATAACATTGGTTCAAATAAATCCACATTCTTAATTCGAACTAATAAGTTCAAGTTTAGTTTGAAATAAACTTGAACTTATTAGTTTGAATTAACACATTCGAACTCATTTTCCTAGTGCAGGCATTGCCCTTAAAAGTTTTTGTTTGTTTGATCTTATTGACATCAACAATATCCAGTCTGGTCTCCTTTGGTTTCAATGGAAAACTTAGTTGTGAATTACAAGACTTTTTGTCACATGGCAGAAGGGGTAAAGTACTGAATTTTTATCCAAGTCGTATTTATTACCAATAATTTCTAACAGCTTTGAGCTCATTGTTTTGAGTCAATGTCATTTTCTTTTCAGTTCAAAACAAAACAAAAACAATACTGCTTTCACGTTGGTTTTATAACTCCCTGGACTCAGCAGTTCTGTCTGATTCCCACTTGAATTCTGGGTTGTAAACCCATGTGAGCTGAAACAAAGAGGTTTGCATTTAGCTCTACAAATCCAAACCAAAAAGCTCTGTCTAGCTCGGTTCAGAAGATCCATCGCCACTAAACTTTATGCATGCAGTGGATTGCATGTCTTTACCTACAGAATACAACCAAATTTATAAATTGGCTTATACTTTCTGTTGCCCAATTGTGCTCTCATTTCCTACTGGTGTAGCGTCAATGGAGTTACTACTGATTTATACCAGTTTGAAACTGGCAGAAGGAAGAGGAGAATCAGGAACAATTAATGCAGAAACTAATCTTTGGCAAGGCAAGGTTATCACCTCTTAGCTCCTTGAGTATGAGGGAAAAATAATTCATTTTGTCTGCATATTTTTCCCCACATTCTGTAGATTAAACAAGTGGAGGAGACCATTTCTGATCTATTTTAAGTAAATCATTATTCTATAATGCCTTCCCTTGTATTTTCAGCTGCAATGGGTCAGGGGAAAATGGAATTACACCTATGAGTTTGCAGTGGGTGCCAGAACCAAATTGCTGCTCTAATGCAGAAAGGCTGAAGGAGAAAATTTTTAAAAGGGATAGCCGTGTTAGTCTAGGCTGATGCACATTACTAATTCTGTAGAAAAAGAGGCATGGTGATTTCCCCTTATAAAGCAAAGCAGGCCCTCCAACTTATGCATAAGAGTTCTGAGGTCTATTCCAGATCTTCCAGTAAGTAGTCTGCCTTGCATTCTCTTCAATGCTAGGTTGAGATCCAACCCACCCAATATTTTGTAGTGCTGTTAAGAAAATACTGAAAAATCGTGGGGGGAAAAATACTTATATTGATACTAGGAAAAAAAAAGCACCCTGCTAAATTCAGTCTCACTCTCAACACCACAAACAAATCAGAGGGTAAACAGTGCAAAGACACCATTGAATCTCAGCTCAACCCACAAATTGCCTGGTCAGCCATTTCCCTGTCATATGCATCTGGCCCACGTCTGAGATTTTGAAACCTACCTTTGTAATCCAACATATGGTTCCAATGCTATGTCTAAACCAAGCATAAAGATGAGCCTCTTTATTCCCTTATGTCAGGACTAAGCCACCCAATACCTATTACTAATGACTCCAGTCCTGAAGGTTGCAAAGGAGCTGCAACTGCTAATGACTTATAGTATAACAAGGTTACATCTCTGTCAGTTTTCAGTTGAACACTTAGACCAAATCAACACTGTCAGGAAAATTCAGAGTAGCTACACAAAGTAGCTTGCGTAACTCCCGTCAGTTTCCTAACTCCTTTTCAGTTCGGCATCTTCACTGTGCTGCGCCTCTTGAGAGAGTTGTCTCACTAAATCGATTTCTGGATCGATTTAATATGTCTTAACTGACCACTAAGTTGATCCAGAAAGATTGATCTTACAGTAGAGACTTTGCACTGTCAATGTAGGTGTGGCCGTAATATCAGATGACCGCTGCTGGATACACCAGAAGTTTAACCCTCTGCCCTGAAAGGACTGACCAATCTGTCCTGTGGGCAAAATTTCTTCACCATCCCAACATGAAAATCAGCCACTGCTTGGAAACCTATGCTCTGAAGAAACAAGTCACAAGGCTGGAAACAAACTCTGCCCAGACTATTACATTTCAAATTGGGGAAAGTATTTCACCATATATGATTGGAATATAAAGTTCTCTTGGGTTAGCAATATGGTTTCAGATTTTTATCTTGATATCACATGCCATTAGTTAGCATACAACCAAGGTAACTTATGTCAATTTTTGGGAGATTTAATAAACGTGTTCAGGGTGGAAGGCATAAACTCAGTGGACCTGTTTCCATCTCACTGGAGCAGAAAAAGGCAAATTTTACCTAAATATGCAACAGCCTGGCTTTCAGCTCTTTCAGGGATTTACCAGATGGAATGCAGATGATGGATTTTGTTGGGAATGTAGTTTTAATCTCCAAAAGGGTCCAAACAGAAGGCTGCCTCAGCACATCCTTGGGCACCCTCGCTACAACATCCCAGCCAGTGCCACCTGCTTGGAAGCTCAGCTGCCCAGCTATGGGCTCTACAATGATGTAGAGGTGGCTGGCACATTGCACTGTTTCAGTGCCCTCCATGAGAAATTTACCATCTGTCCTAGGGACATAAAAAGACTCATTCATTTCCGTAAGAGAACAGATTTACACAGACTCTGCGCTCCCTTCCAATGAGGAGCTCACACAGTATTTGCAACTAATAAATTCATTTAGACCAGGACCATCAAACTCATTGGCTACGGTAGGCCAGATTTGCTTTAAATATATTTCAAGTGGGCTGTATATACCATAAATCAAAACACTATGGCACTCTCACAGCATCGCGGATCACTGTGTGCGCAAAACTGCGCTCCATGATACCTCTCTCCCCCTCTCTCAGGGAAAGTGTGGTCCCGTGGAGCACAGTCGTGGGCTGGATCATGGGCCGCCCTTGGTTCACAGGCTGCATGTTTGGCACCCCTGATTTAGACTGTCAGGTAATAAGGGAGGCTTGCCACCAGGAATATGAGCTCTTTGACCTTAGTACAGAAAGGAATGGGATCACAGAAGGTAGCAGTATGGGGTATTAGACTTCAGGAGAGCAGACTCCAAGGAATTAAAAACATTGAGTCTGGATTCTCCCTTCCCAAAGCAGGGCAGAAAAGAGAAGGGCCTCACTGTTGAGAACAGGGCCTGGGTGCCTTTATGGGTGGACTATAGGATTACATAGTATAATTCTGCCTCTATAACATAATCACCTTTAGACCCTTCATGGCATTTACACTGAAGACTCACTGCATCGCATAATATGGGATGAGGTTGACTGAAAAGAAGGGGATAACTGATCCACATGGAACATTCCCTTGGGACTCCTTGCAACTTATGAAGCAGTGGTAGGAGTAATAGCACCTCTGCATCTTGAAGAAACTGCACAGCAGGCTGAAGGAGTGCTCACTGACAGAACAATAATTCCATCAGCTGTGCTGGTGGGAAAATCCAGAAGGGAAGGGGAAGCAGAGTCCTGCCACTCGGATGGCATGAGTTCAGAGTGGCTGGCCTCTGCAGTTTCAATGCCTTGACTGTGCCATCTATTAGACGATGGGGAGTCTCCCCAGGAGACTGGAAGATGGAGAGAAGAATGGAAAGGTTCATTTTTTGGGAACTGTAAAGTCAAATTAGAGAACCAAACCAAAATACTCTGCAGGGCCAGTTTGTGGCTAGTCACTGAGAGGATGCACAAAGGGATAGGGAAGCACTAAGAGCATGTCCTCCCGGCAACACTTTTGGCTCACAGGCTGGCACTAGTCATACCCACAGCCTGTAGGCTCTAATACCGGGATTATTCAAAGTCTAGCAGGAAGGAGATAGTGTCCTGTGCCCTTCCCTCCAATTTGATCCATAGGATTGCTTGACCAGTCAGGGAAACACATTTAGCAGCTACTTATTTGGTATTTAGGGAGGTAGTGGAATCTCCATCTTTGGAAAAATTTAAGGCCCAGTTGGACAAAACCCTGGCTGGGATGATTTAATGGGAGTGATCCTGCTTTTAGCAGGGAGTTGGACTAGATGACCTCATGAGGTCCCTTCCAACCCTAGGATTCTATGAGTCTATAACAGAGGCCATGCTCCGCAGGGTGGCTGCTGGGGTGAGGGAGCTCTGCCTGATTGCCAGTACACAGGCAGGGCTGAAGGACACAATAGAGCAGAGTCCATGGTGTGATGAGGTAGTCCTTCAGTTGGAGTGAGCTGGGCCAGATGACCTCATCGGAGTTTTCCTTCAGTAATTTTGGTGATATTATACTTTGGAAAGTCTTAGACAGTTGGAAGCAAGGATATACAAAAAATGCTGTGAAACGCAGAAGACAAAGCGCCACGGGAGCCCAATTCTTCCACTGGGTGCACACCAGTATATCCCACTGATATCAATGGATGCCAGATGTATTCATTTGAGGGCAGAATTTTGCCACAGACATTCATTATTATTGCTGTTAATTTATACTGCAATAGCTCCTAGAACCCCCAACTGAGGTTGGGTCCCATGGGGTAGGCACTGAGCAAACACAGCGTAAGACAATACCTGACCCAAAGACCTGACATTCTAAATAGAAAGTACTGACAAAGGGTGGGAGAGGAAACAGAATCGCAAAGAGAGGGAGTGACATGTTCAAGATCACCCAGAAGCAGTGCTGGGACTACAACCTACATCTCCTGAAGTCTATCTACTGACCTGAGCCACAAGACTGCTCCTTCTCAAATAAAATGACTGCTTCTCTCTTCTATAATACAAAGAGCTTGATGAAATACTGAGCAAAGCTCAATATTTTATGTTCCTGGAATCAAGCTGTTTAAGAAACCAGCTAATAGATTTTCCAGTTGTCATTGAATGTCATTAATAAGCTAATTCTCTACTCAAAACCCTTAATGTACAATGGCAGGATAATAATACATTTTTCTGATAGTTAACAAGTGCTAGGACTTCTTACTATTAAGTAAGTAGCGAATGAGTTCAGCAGTTACCTTCTGAAAAAGGTCCACTTGATTGTAAGTGGAGGAAAGATCTATCTGCCCAGAGGAAGAAGTACACAGTAATTGAGGATACTTCTCTTTTCAGAACAATACCGAGTACCTTGTAGCTATACCATACTAATGATCTAAGTAGCCATGATGAGCTTTGCTTTTTTTAATGGAAAGTCATTTCTCTATCTTCGTTATTCTTTACTAAAAAAAGTGCAGCAATTATGTAATCATAGCATCATGTTGCTATGATTTTATAGCTGTGTGTAGTACCTTCTTCTTTTAGGAGAACTCTATAATTAAGACTGAAAATACCTATTTTTCCATGCCTTAATCTTAGGAATCAAACAATGGATCATATTTAATAGCTATACTAAAATTAGATAGTAAGTGTAGTTAGCTAAAAGGGAATAATAGTGTGAGTAAGGCTTTTCACTGTAGAGTTATCCTTTCCTGAATATAATTTTATAAAGGCAGGACTGCCCACAGAATTCAGTTTTCTGATGTGAACATTAATATGAGAGAAAAGCTATGAGAAGTTTTCTGAATTTTGATTTTTTAGTGAAAAAAGTTCTAATTTGGATCATAAAAGCAGGATAAATCAGTGGTTGCCAACCTTTTTCAGGCTGGGGACCCCTCTTTCACAAAAAAAATTCTTTGAGGCCTCCCCAGCTGAATATGTAATCTAGCCTGCACAGGCAGATGCTGGCCTGTGCCACTCTGGCAGTGCTGCTGGGATATCCAGTGAGTGGCACTGCCACCACCATGGCCTGTGCTGCTGGGGAGCCAAGCCATGGCAGCTATAGTCCCCTGCCCTGGCCCCTGCCAGGAGCATCAGGGATGTAGCTGGATACCAGCTCCAGTAGGAAGAGGCTCTGCGGACCCCCTAAAACATGTCCATGGACCCTGGGGTCCCTGGACCCCCCCATTGGGAACCACTGGGATAAATGTTTCTCAAAGTTTTGCAATAATCATCATCATCATCATCATCTCATTTTCTCATAAACTATAAAAACCTGTTCAAAATTTAATCAAGGTTTTAAATTTTGATGCCTCTCCCTCCACCCCCCAGGACAATTTTTCTATACATGTGTTCACAGAAAGCTCCCCCTCTGTTTAATTAGCTCTACACTTCAGTGGCTGCTCCAGTCCCATTTCCCAGTATCATCAGCAGGTCTGATTTCCCTGTTCCTAAACGTTCCCTTTCAGCTGGCTCTGTCATCTACATTTTGAACAGATCCATAGAGATTTTTCCATAAGTACCTTTAGTACTGTAGTTTGATTTGGTGCTGAACTTACTTTGGTCTTAAAAAAATTTGAAGAAATGTCCTCATGTGCTTATAGAACACGTATCATTTAATTCACGTAATTGCTTGGAAGCTCACTATCATAATACTCGGGCATATTTTCAACTGATGCTTGGCTTCGCTGTTTTGCCACTTCAAAATGAACATCAGGCACAAATCTGCATGTAGGCACCTTATGTAATCATGTAGTCAGATGCCATTTGCATGCATTAATCAATTAACTGTGTCCAAAATGTACACCCAAATTGTACAGGTGGACCTTGTGTCTATAAAAGGGAAGACAGAGGACTGTGGCTTGTGAAAGTAATTTATTACATTATACCCTTCACCTCCATTTAAGATAAGTTGTCCTCTTACATTTGACTGTGTTTCTTTCCCTACTGGCTGTCCTCTGGGAGATGATGGTATGTGCTGTGGAGATGATACAATTTGTTTCTCATCCATTTCCTTTTCTAAGGAGACACTGTCACCTTCTTCTGTCCACTTGCTTAACTGCTTCTCAACAGGCATATCAAGAAGCTGGGGGAGGTGATCTTCTTCAATGGATATTATTCTCTGTAGATGTTTTGTTTGAGCTATTCCCCCACTAGTACCATGGTCTGACTCCGAAGAAAGATATCCATTTAAGCCAATGGAATTCCTTCTCCTTGTTAAGTTAGTGAAAACATCTTCTTCGTCAGAGGGTTGGCTAGATAAAGATCAGACATAAGTAAGTTACAAAAGAGCATTAAGCCTGATTCTTATCTCATTTACATTGATGCAATTCCATCCAGTGGAGTTATTCTTGGCTTAAATTGGTGTAACAGTGTATAGAATGAAATCCATTACAATATCCATTAAGAATAACAAAATTAGACTCTACAGTTAATTGACTATTCAAAAACAAGTTAAACATCCATTAGATGAGTGTGTGTATAAAATCAGGGTAATGCATATATAACCCATACAAAAGGCAATATAATAATATTTATAGTTTAGTTGAAAATTCAGACACGAAAAAAATGAGTTTAGGCTCCTCTGAATCTGGTTGGAGTACCCATTGTAAGCTACCCAGGTTGCTTGTTCAAAATAAACAAAACTTTTCCACTTTTGAACTAATTCTGGCTTGAGTAGTAAGGACTAGATCTCAGCTGATATGAATCAGAATAATTCCATTGAAATCTGTGGAGCTAGGCTCATTTATATGAGCTGACTGCCCGGCTCTCAAATCTAAACTATATATAGTTCTACCTACAAGTTCTTACCCCTCTTTACTTTCATGATGGACTCAAAAGATTTAAGTATTCACTCCCTATTCTTTCAGAGACTCTTGCACTGGTCCATAGCCCCAAGGTGACATTCCACTGCTCTTCCCAGGTTTGTTCTTTGCCCAAAAGAAGTTTGTTAATATGACATGGAGGCCTGTTCCCATTTATGATCACATAATTCAGATTTATTTTGCCCATGTTCCTATGTCTTATCTACCCCATGTTCTTATGCATCACAGCTAGTCAGCTGCTATCTAGTAAGGGGTGCTGTGGAGATGCTCTCCTCCAGTAGAAATCCCTGAAGATATCAAACCTCATTAATGCTGATCCACATTGACACCAATGTGAATACTGGACTGTAGCTGAAAATCTCACCCTAGAGTTATAATTTTTAGAAGAGCACTGTAACTGGTTTGTCTTGGCAGCTTGTCAGGGCTTAACTCTCCTCTTGTGGGTCCCCAATGGTTGTATCACTCCTCTAAGATCTGGTGCCATGACTCCTTAGTCCTCCAGTTAAGGCACACTGGAGTCCTACCACTTCTAGTGAGATAGAGAACAAAACTAAAAGGAAAACAGTCAACTAAAAATCAGGTGCACCTGAGGATTTGCCAACTGTGCGCTATTGTTCTGCTTCAGCCCTGTCTTTGAGTGGCTTTTTGTCCATCTTCCTGGGCTTAGTTATCTCCGTCACCAAATGATTAATCCAGTCAGCTACCTTATGCTTTTGGCTGCAATCAAACTCCCTTCATTGAGGGAAGTAGCAGAGCTCTGCTATCGTTCCTGGTAAGCCTCCATCTAGGCTAGATCCTCCTTTAACTCCCCTCCCCAGGCCTGACACTGGATATAGGTATAGCAGGGCAGGGTCCTCTGAGTCACACCCTTTTGCTGCCAGGGTGCAGTTTACCTGCCTCCTTAAACGTATCATTGCCAGCGTGGGTAACATAGACACTCAGATTGCCATACTAAAGGGCACCTTTGAAATCCACGCAATATCAATACTACACTAACAATTCCAAGCTGTTATGTTTCCAGGACAGTCATGGTAAAATAAGCATTATATATCTTTTGTACTATTTCCCCATAACTATCATACTCCAAATAGCAAAATTAAATTCTTACCTCTTAAGTGATGCCCTTCCCTCTAGATATTTGCCAATGATCGATCCTGATCTTTGTTTCCAGTTGGCTTTTGAAGCACTTGTTCTACATTTCTACAGAAATATATTATTGCTCTTACTAATGTACTCCTTGTATCTGTTATGCTTAATAAAATAGTCTGTCCCTTGCTAGAGTTTAGATAATAGAGTGATGGGAGCAACAGAAAGTAATCAATGGATTATCAGAGATGAAAATGTTTCAAAATCAAGACAAATAAACAAACCATTGAAAATCCAGATCCTACAACAATTAATCTCCTTTACAGACCCAGTGAACCAGATCATAACCCATTGCAGATCAGCAGAGTTCCACTGAAATAAATTAAATTGACAGAGCTATCATGATTAATAACAGCTGTTGATCTAACTCAGAATCACTCCTTGTAAAGAAAGAAAACATAGATCTCATCTGCAAATGATCAGACAGAATAATTCGGAATTATTTTTAGAGAAAAGGAAGCCACAGTAACTCTCTGATCCTGGGGACCTAGTGTCTTGCTGCAATGGGATTGGTTTGTATCCACAGGCGGGAGACTAAGACTCTTAGAACGCAATTATCTTTGTTCAGGGCTCAGATACTGCACTGATGTATAAAAGTTTAAAGGGATTACTGTTGACTGGACAAACAGAATTGAATTTTAATTGTTCCATTTGAAGATTATCTATTTCCCTCATGATTGGTACCTCAGCATCTAATAAATTAGGTTCATCAGCATTCATTGCAATCGCCTAAAATAGCTTGAGTTTAGGAGTCTAAATATTTGGCTTCCAGTGGGGGTTTTAGTTTTATTAAATAAAGATTTTTTTGTTGCCATAAGTCTTGCTCTCAACCATCAAGCTGGCTAATGTGGGTGAGGAGAGGAATCACACAAGAATTGCTTCCTCCTTACAACATTCTTCCCCCCCTATTTTTGGTACCATCCTGATTTGTTCAATAACTACAGAGTTATTAAGTGGTATTCCTTTACCTGTAAACACATGTCTCGTTCGTCTCTGAGATGTTTGTTGCTTTCTCTGTAAACGAGAGAAACAAGTAAAGGAACAAGCAAACTATAAGAAGAAATTTAGAATCTGAGCTTCCTTCACTCTTCAGCACCGAACCCAGATCACTGGGTCTTTTCTTTAATATCTTTAATAAGTCTTTACATTGTCTTTCACCGTAGAATCATAGAAATGTAGGACTCAATAGGTCAGCTAGTCCCATTTCCTGCATTGAGACAGGACAAATTCTAGACCAGCCCTCTTTGTCTAATGACCTGTTCTTAAAAACCACCAGTAATAGGGATTCTATCATCCCTCTCTCCTAAACTCTTTATTTTCCCTTAGATTTGCTTTCCACAGGATCTTCCCAACAGTTCTCTACATCTTATAAATGTTGTCTTCTTGAAAGCCACTGGCTTTTTTCTGCTGTTTTCCATCTCTGTCTTTAACTCATTTATATTATCACAGGACTATATCCCTACCTGGTGTAATTCTTCAGTGGGGGCAACACTAATTTTGACCATCTGCCTCCCCCAACCAATCAACATCAAATCAAAAGCTTTTAACATATGGAAACAAACCATGAACAATATTTTTTCATTTACTCTAAATCAAGGGGTTTCAAATTTTTCCATAGTTGGGATCTTTTTTTTTTTTTTTAACACAGAGATTGGTGGACACCCTCCCAGCCACAGTTATGTAGATCAGTCAGAATCATGTAATATCTGTGTGACGATTACAGTCATAGCTGATGTAGAAGAGTAGTGTTCAGAAGTAACAAATGTATGTAGTTACTCTTAATACAGTTTATCTGCTGGAAATAATGGAGGAGAAGCACTCCATGTGTCTGAGCCACACCTGCTCTGGATGGTACTCTATTACTTTCTCATGGTAGCGAGGTCAAACATAGAGATTGATGTGTCTGCTATGGCTGTGACTAAGAGAAAGACCCAAGCCAGCTAGCCAGAACTCTAGCAGGCTTATCAACTCCATTGGTGATCCAACCACCACTAGAGGGGTACAGAGTGCCATACACTGGCAAATGCTTTTCAAACCAATAATGGGCTTCAGATTTCAATTTGGGAGCCTCTGATGTAATTGTGCATGAGCCCATCTGCAATATTTTTAAGTGCCCAGTGGCAGTGCATGAAAGACTGTTGTTCAAGTGAATATACAATTAGCTTAGAGAAATCTAATAACCTAGTAACAAAAATGAGATATTTATGTTAAACACAAAGAAACCAAGGAGTCTTGTGGCACTTTTAAAGACAAAAAAAATTACTCTTTAAAACAAATTAGTCTTTAAAAGTGCCACAGGGCTCCTTGTTTGTTTTGCTGAACCAGATTAACATGGCTACCACTCTGGAACTTATCTTAAATATGATTTCATACTAAAATGGGCATTAAAGCAGTGCCCAGAAATGCCATAGTTACACTAGTAAAAATGTTAAGCAGAAAATAAACCAGATAAAAAAAAAAAACAACAACAAACAAAAACAAACAGTCTCTATTCATGATGCACTACACTTGGTGCAGTAATGAAAGGCAAAAGGTGATGAAGCCACCTTTGAAACTCGTGTATCTAGGGTATGGCCCACTAAACAGTCAGAGGAGCCTCATAGCCATTTTGACTTCTACTTTGCTGCCACAGCCTCCTAGGTATTATTCCACAACACAAACTAGTCAAAGTGCAGAATGCCTCGACAAAACCCTCATCTTTCCTTGACAGGCCCCCTATGCTGGGGTGGGGCTGTGAGGGGACAGAAGATATAAGGATATTTCACTCTCTTCAGGCCACTGAGGAAATCCCTTATGTTTCTGTTAATCCCCAAGGGGCATTTCTACTTGGTTTGGGGTGTTAGTTTCATAATGATAATTTAAGAAATTGTGAAAATTATATTTGTTACCTTAAGAAATCCAGCTGCTTAAGGAGTCCTGATTTCTCTCGCTGTAAAGTTTCTGTCACCCTGTATACCTCCCTTCAGCAGAGGGAAATAAAGAAAAATATCTGTCGTCATGAGCATAACAACATAGTGTTAATAGATTGCTCTTTACCATCCTTAGAGAACACCACTTGAGGCTCAGCTTTGCAGTCCTTAGCCTGGAAAAACTGTCACTGATGTCAAACAAAGCTCAGCCACTGTAAGGACAGCACGATCAGGTTCCTCTTCTACTTTTTGTAGCAGTAGTAGTAGTTGTTGTTGTTTAGTTACCACTGAGAGAAGATTTGCCTTTTTAGGCTCTCCATCCAATCAATTTACTACATTTTGATACTGGGACTGGTGTCTGTCAGATGAGACTTAAAATTAAGGTTGTAATCGCTTGTGATCATTAAAGGTCCCCTGACACCTTTCACAAGATTAGAAGTGTTGACTTTGCTGTGCTGGCCCAGTTATCGTCCAGGTAATGACATTGGCTAACCCAACTGAGTACATTAGTTCTTTCTATTTCCTGACCTAAACTATTCTGCATCACTAAAACATGGAGTCAGGTCCTCAGCTGACATAAATCACTATAATTCCACTTACTGCAATGGAGACGTATGGATTTATACTATTTAAGGGCTTATTCCATGTTCTTTTCTACTTTTCAGTGGTGTTTGAAGTGCTACCTGTATGTTGTCTGAAGAGTGTTGTCTGAAGGGCTTTTAACAGCTCAGTAGCACCTTATAGTCACTGGCCCACATTGGGGCAGTGCTGAGGTACACCACTGCCGGAAGCATTAGGCATTATCCAATGTTAATTCCATAAAGTATTTTGGAATCCAAAGTGCTTTACAAATGTAATATTATTGTCATCATTCAGTTGTTCGGCCACCCGAATGGAGAGCAGCCAAGACAGCACCAGACAGATTTCTTGCTGGTTTCCTCACTTCCTTTAGATTCAGTCTGCAACTGATTTCAACATGGATTTTGCTCTGTAACTCACAAGTGGGGCCCCTTGAAGAGGAAATGACCTTGGAGGGTGGGGGAACACTTTTTCATCTTTCACTTCAAAACTAAAAATAAAACATACAACTGAAAAAATGAAGCAGCATTCAAAACTCAGAGCTAGATCCTCAGCTGACATAAATTAGGTGAGGACTTGGCCCATGTATTTTAAATGGACTCAGATCTGGTTGACTATAGTCAAAGGAATACTTCTCATGTGTTCAAACTGGATTAAATTAGCAGTATCTGTGTAGAGTTTGGTCCAATGACCTTATGAAAAGAAGCAGCATTATTTAGTCCAAGATGATGCCCCACTCTCAGAAGTGCTGAGTTCCCACATTTCCATGCACTGATTTATATTACCAACAGCTGAAATTACTGGGTTTAGGGGAGAAATAGTCAAGACGATTTTGCTAATTCTGAATCCAATTCCACTTAGCAATGTCCATACTTTCTCTGATTGTTTCTGATGAATATTAGTGTAAGATAAGATTCAGGAGTGTCGTTGCCCCAAGAAAAGAACTGAGGCCCTGGCCCAGGTCCCACCCCCTGGCCCCGATCCAGAGTTGGGACCCCAGGCTCCTCCTGCTGCCAGACCAGCCCCCAATTCCCACCTGGGGACGGGGCTGTGCGAGGCGGTGGTTGCTGCAGGCCGCCCAGCTCGGATTGTTGCCTGAGAGAGGCAGGCACCGCCGCAGCTGGCCAGGCCCCGGATACCTGGCCAGGACAGTCAGGCACCACCACAGCCAGTCTGGCCCCAGATACCCGGCTGGCGATGGGGCCGGAAGAGGCAGCAGGCACACAAGACATTCAGGACACTGGCGCCAGGACTCAGGGCACATGCCCTGTGTGCCAGGTGTCAGGGACACCCCTGTTAAGACTCATAAGGCATAAATGCACATGGAAAAAGAGTCCCAGGTGTTCAAAAAAAGCTCACCTGCTATTTAGACACCTAAAGGCCAAATTTTCAAAAATGCTCAGGATCCAGCAGCTCCCACTGTGACACTTACAGCATTTCAGGTACCCAGATGGAAGCTAAACTCCTGAAGATCTGAGCCCTTCTGAAAATTTCAGCATTAAGGTATAACAACTCCAATGCGGAGGGCCAACATAGACTTGGGTTTCACTTTAGCCCAGTTTCCAAACTCTGAATATTAGACCTGGCTGGAAAACAGTGTTTATTTCCTCCTGCAGAAAATTTTGAGTTTTGGGTGAAAGATTGAAATCCAAAATATTTCAATGGAAAAAAGAGATTCTGAAATGCTGCCACATTGTTTCATGGGATCTGTAGTTCAAGTGCCTCATGCTCTCATTTTCCTCTATAGACTAGATGCCCTAGTTGGACTAAGTTTTGAACGATGCACTATAGTTTTTTTTCTTGAGTAGTGAAGGTGATGCTTCATGGCCCTTCCAAAGGCAAGATGCACCATGGGAAATGTAACGTGACCAGACTCCAACCAGTGGAGGAGAACTTGAGGTATCCAAACTATAATTCCCATGGGGAATCAAGAGGAATTTCTCAACCAAATTTCAGCAGCAATATTTCAGTTTTGATTCTAAAAACACACAGCACTTTTTGGCTTTTAGGTATTCAGGTTCTGTGAGGGGGAGGAATTGAAATTTTCTGCAGCAAGCAGACACTTTTTGCAAAAATTCTGTTTAACTGAAAAGCTCACTTTCTGCTGAAATAGTTTCAGTGGAAAATATATTACTAACCCTACAAAATATCTCTTTGAAAGGAATTAAATGTTGCACAGGCCTTGTTTGGGCCCTCTGCAATTGAAAAAGTAAGAAACAAATGACAGGTTTGCTCACCATGTCTTGGGCAGCGCCAACTGCTGCACACCTTAACATCTGAACCATTATGTTATGGTGTGCAAGACTATTAATGTTGCCTTTTCTAGTACACAGTGCCAAGAATTTACTTTTTAAAGCAAAATAATTAAATAAAAATGGTATGAAACCTGGGAATGATTCTCCATCACCTAGTCACCATACAAAGCTTGTGAAAAGTGATTTCAAAGCAAGTGAAAAACAGGTCCTCTTCTGGGAGTCGATAGCTGTGTTTTGGAAGTATTTTTGCAATTCTCAAGCACTGTTGGGTGTCTGGTGTTCCAAGCATACTCATAAAAGCTCATGGGTGTCAAACTGGACATCTCATACATATGATCAACTTGAGAATACCCAAAGTCACAGTCTATAATTAGCTGAAGTGAGGCACACATCCTCGTGGTGGCCACTACAAATAATATTAAAGCACAATGAAGTCAAATTTGGTAGCATGGCAGGTTGATCTCAGTAACCAGAAGCAACAGCTCACAATAGAACATAGTTGCAGCAGATTTGTCTTGTTGTCATTAACCACTTTGAAGAAAAGAATATTGACACTTTGTGGGGAAACCACAAGCAGGACCATAACAGTTTGCAGTAGCTGTGGACAATCTTGTTTGTTCCCCATGTAACCATGTTTGTGGTTCTTGTGTTGGTCTGACCTTGAATGTACATGCTCACCAATAGCATTTGATGAATACAAGTACATCAACACCAACATGAGACTCTATCAACATCACGTGTCTTTTGGATGGGCATAAAAGTGTCTGCACAAGATACAGTGCATACTGAGAACCAGGCTTCCTGTCACTACAAGCAAACACACTGGCATTACAGCCGTCACTTACATTTCTTTTTCTTCATGTAGTCTTGAAGCCTCTTCCTGGAGCGCGTGTAGCTGTTGCTGGGCAAGGATTAACTCCTGAGAAGTTCTCTCCAGATCCTGCAGCAACTCTTGGTTTGTCAGCTTCAGCTTGGTGTTCTCCACTTTGGTTTCATGTTTGTCATTGTGTAGGTCCTTACACTGATCCTCCAGCTAGGGGAGGGGGGAAAAAGGAAAAGGGAAAATGTCTCTAACTCACTGAGCCATCTCAGCTTGGCATTAACAGGTCTCTTTAAATTTAAAACCTAAAATAACCATTTAAAATTGTACTCAGTCTCCAAAGTGAATGCAAGGGAAGAATGATACAAAGGTAACAATAGCTCCTCGTGAGTACAGCAGAGCAGCATAATGGCCCAATCTGCCACAGTTTGGATGAAACAGCAATGGTGAAGCAAGTTCAGAAAGCCAGGGTAGCAACTTTGTTTGGTCCACCTTTTTTTTTTTAATGCAGTATATTTATTTTATGTTTGGAGTGGAACCTTGTTACTTACTGTGTGTAATATTCACTTAACAATATGAAGGACTAGATTGTCACTTCTGCTCAGCAGTTGATGGGGGTTGAGGGAAGACTTGCATAGGGTGTTTGTGGGACTAGTTCTGTGTTGACCTGGGTCCTCCTTAATTTAGAAAATCCTCAGATGTGCTCTAAACTCTGAGGCTGTTACTGCTTTCCCTCATCCCTCAACACTGGGGCCTCAAAGGGGTTAAATTTGGAGCTAACTAAACCAGCTTCCTTACCAGTGGGAGCTCCCTCACTCCAGGAGAATTCCCATCAGGGTAAATCTGGTTAGTTTACAGTCCCTTCATGCTGGCTGAATGATGCAAAAGGGCAACAATGTAAGATAGAACATGGCTCTGGAAGCAGGGGAGAAGAAATTTGTGGGAGATAAAGGGTCTGGCAGTAAAATCATAACCTGTCTGTCAGGAAAAGCAAATGCCATCCAGGAATATAGGAATGCTACTTTTGTGTGGCTAGCTAAAATGTGTTTTAAAGGATGTCATATGTACTGAGTGTTTTCAAGTGACACCAGCTCAATCTTTGAGACAGACATATGCAGGGAATGAGAAGACTGGAACACAAATTCTGTATCTCCCTGCATTTTTGTGCTCCTAGAAGGCAAAGACCAACAGCTCTGAGTACAGTTTGGGCAGCTTTCCCTGCACAGCTCTGCCAATTTGAGCTAAATGATTAATTGATTTTTCAGTTGAATAGCTAAACCAAAAAAAAAAAAATGCAAATCTGTTTTGAGTAGAATGGAGCATTTTGACTTTATGGATTTTTTTTTTTTTT
>ML682088.1:1053079-1178054 GCA_007922195.1 Podocnemis expansa
GAGTTGAAAACTTCTGTTGTTCCAGTCAGGGGTCTCCTTTGAGTGTAAACTATTAGGTCAGAGTTTCTTCAGCACACTCACAAATAGTTCATCGGGAATATCTGATTCCTGATCATTGAAAGCCAAGCTAAGCTGCTTAGTTTTGATCACTTGATCACATAAGACTTAAGTTATTGTTTCCAAGTTCCAAAGGGGTAGCCGTGTTCATTTAGTTCAGCAAAACAAATAAGGAGTCCTATCACACTTAAAGACTAACTAATTAATTTATT
Organism: Podocnemis expansa; assembly: GCA_007922195.1. NCBI lineage: Eukaryota > Metazoa > Chordata > Testudines > Podocnemididae > Podocnemis > Podocnemis expansa. The sequence continues at coordinate 1,053,349 of ML682088.1, forward strand.
GCTTGAGCTTTCGTGGGAGAAAAATCCCACTTTTATCAGATGTATTGAAGTTATTGTTTCATTTTCCTGGGGTGGAAAAGGGAAACTCTTATAACTAATAGTAGACAGTAGCCCTGTTAGTTCTATTTCAGACTCTTGTTTTGTTTTACTTATAACTAAGAGAAGGTTTAAAGCTTTTGATACATTGGTATGCTTAATATTGACAAATTCTATAAGTACTTATGCCAAAAGTATAATTATTAAGTTGAGTGAACTTGAACGCCTGGTATTGAAAGAGGATATTGACATAATAGCCATTGCAAAGCTTGGTGGAACAATGATAATCTCTAAGATATCGTAACACTTGGCTACAAAATATGTACAAATGAGAACAGGTTGTGCTGGTGGGGGAGTGACACTAAATGTGAAAGAAAGCAGAGTCGAATACAGTAAAAATCTTAAATGACTCCAACTGTACCATAGCAGCTCTGCTGGATAGAAATGTCATGACTGAGTAAAAAAGATTTATGACAGTAGAAATGAGCTACTGACCACCTGATTGGGATGCAAAACAACTGTAAACCCACAATAATTAGTTGGTGAAACTGCAGTTTTGGCTGCTTTGGATTACCAGAGCATCCAAAAGAAGCCTGAAATTACTGGTGAATCTGGTCTAAAACTTATTTTTTTGAAAGGAAACCTCAAAATTCACAGAATATTGCAAAATGTGGCAAAACTGTTGAAAGACTCCAAAACAATGAATTCCAAGTTTTTTTCCCCACAGCAGAACTATTCTTGGATCCCTGATGTTAACGTACTTTTTTTCTTTAAGGAGGCAATATCAAGAAGGCTGAGATATGGTGTTTAATGGGTATTTTACTTTAATCCTCACAGAAATGGTGCAGAGGAAAGAACAACAATAGACAAAGGGGGAAAGAACAACAATGGAGAAAAAGAACACAAAGGAAAATGGAAAGAATAATTTAAAGAGCATTTAGATGTATTTAAATCAACAGGTCCTTATGACACATTCCTTAGGTACTTAAGGAATTGAAGAAATCTTACAACTGTTTGATATTTTGAGATAATCCATGGCGGATATATGACTCCTAAGGGACCGAGGAAGGACACACGATATCTGTCTTTAAAAAGGGGAACAAAAAGGATCTTGGAGATTTTAGACAAGTTACCAAACTTTAATACTTGGAATGATACTAAAACAAAACAATTCATTTTTAGAGCACCGAGAAGATACCAAAATAGGAAGTGACAGCTAACATGAATTTATCATGAACAAATTATGTCAAACTAATCTCATTCCCTTCTTTGACAGTATTATGCGCCTACTGGATGGGGGAAAGCAGTAGAATAATATATCTTGATTCTAGTAAGGCTTTTGACACAGATCCATAACATTCTGTTAAGCAAAATAGTGCTTGAAAGACTGTACTCAAATAATAGCTGCCAACGGTTCCCTGTCAAACTCAGAGGATGTAGCTAGTGGGATCCTGAAAGGGCCAGAGCTTTGTCAGATACTGTTTCATACATTCATTAATGGCTTAGAGAATGGAGTTTACAGTATGCTTACAAAATTTGCAGATGACACCAAGATGGGAAGGTTGCTAGTGAATTGGGAGGCAGGATTAAAATTCAAAATGACATTGACAAACTAGAGAATTTGGTCAGAACTCAATAAGATGACATTCAATAAAGAGAAATGCAAAGTACTTCAACTAGGGAAAATCAAATGCACAAGTACAAAATGGAAAATAACTGGTTAGGCTGTAGGGCTGCTGAAAAGGATGTGTGCATTATAGTGGATCATATTTTGAATGAGTCAGCAATGTCATTTCAGCTGGAAAAAAGGCTAATATTATTCTTGAATATATTAACAAAGAGTGTCATATATAACACACAGGACATTTCAGTTCCAATCTATGCAGCATGTGTGAGACCTGTGTCCATTTCTGGGCACCACACAAAGATAAATGTGAACAAATTGGAAAGAGTTCAGAGAAGTGAAACAAAAAAGCTTGAGAAAACTTGATCTGTGAGGGAAGGTTAAAAAAGTTATTAGTTTTAATTTTGAGAAAGACTGCGGAGGGAACTGGTATTCTTCACATATGTCAACAACACTTATAAAGAGGATGGTAATCAATTGTTCTCCATATCTAATGAGTGTAGGACAAGAAGTAATGGACTTAATCTTCAGCAAGAGAGTTAGAATGTTTTTCCTAATATCTAACCTAATTAGGTTGGTTAACTAGTTAGTTAGCTTGGAACTGGCTTTGAATAGGCTTCCAAGGGAGGTTGTGGAATCCCTGTCACTGGAAGTCTTTAGGAACAGACTGGATAAACAATAATCAGGGATGGTCTAAGTCTACCTCAGTGCAGAAGTCTAGACTAGATGACTTCCTGAGATTCCTTCCAGCCTTACATTTTTAAGATTCAATGTTTTTAATGAGACAACTCTTTTTTATGCAACTTGGTCTCCATATCAAATGCATAAGAACAGCAAAAGCTTCAAGCTGAGCTCAAGTGTAGAGAATCTCACTGTCAGAAAATGAATATCTGAGGAAATTATGAACATGTGAAAACAAAAGTTTACCATGTCAGTTGGTCTGGAAACAACTATAGCAGGTGCTCTTGAGCACCTATTATAATACTGTAGTAACACGGGTTCTAATCTTGGACATGATTACTACAAGACATAGTACTTACAACTGTGACTATACAGCAATTCGGTTCAAATTTTGCATGGTAGTAAATGGTCAATCCAATTTGATCAGGTTAGTGATTATGTCACATGTGTAGGTTTATGCTAACAGCAAGTCAAATTACTTATATGACTCTAGGGGTATCTGCTAAGTGTTGGCTGGGCATTTAGACTAGAAGCTTCCAATTAGGCCAGATCCCCATTTGGTGGAAGGACTTTTGGGGTCAGATTCCCAGCTGGTGTAAATCAGTGTAGGCCAACTGAAAGTCAGTGTTCATTTGAGTTGAGAAACTGGTCCAAGCCAGAAATCCTGCTGCTACCCCACATAAGACTTAACTGGAAGATACCTTCAAGGCAAAATAAGACCTCGCTTCACCAAACACTGGGACTTTGCCCCATAGGCATGTTTCTCCTGTAATTATTTCCCAAACACATGTAGCAACAAACATTTCCTTCCTTCTGAATTCACAATCTCTTTTCATTTCTTTTTCTCCTTCTCTAAGCACAACCCTCTCTTCTTCCTTAACCAGCCCTAACTCACCCCTTGTGGACCAAACCAAATAATCACATTATGCCTCTTCCTAGCCTAGACCTCCACCTAACCATCCATCCAATCTCCTCACTGGGTGGAGACTCAGCTGCCCTTTATCCCAAGCACAGACCTCATCTACCTGCTTCTCCCAGTGCAAGACTTCCACTGAGCCATGTTAGTGTTCTGCCTCCCATATACACACATCTTAACCAGGCAAGCCCACTGTTTTACGTGCTGAGCCCAGTCGCCTGCTCTTTGAAATCCCAGAATGCTGTGGATTTGGGAATATTACAGATAACATGCAGTATGAGAGCGGGCTGACAAGTCAGGGAAGTGGCATCTGGCAGAAGGGACTGGGCCAAGGAATTTGTTGGCTTGCTGTAGCTCACTATCTTTGATGCATGATCTTGGACCTACATTTGCAAAGAGATAGGTCTCTCTGTATTTGCAGAGCGAAACTCTGTTGGCCTTAGGGTTCCCTGTCAGCTTAGGTTTGGATCAGCACTTAATCTACACTTGTCCATACACAGCAGCTCTGTGAGGTGATCTATAAGGGACCCACCATCTGGTTGAATCAGTGGCAGCAGCCCTGAGCTTGTTGTGGCTGGCAGGTTCATTTCACATATTTTACAATCCCTCCATTACAGGAATAATTACACTGCATAAAAAATAATGTAAGAACAATTTTGCCTAATTAATGCATTTGGAAAGCAGCACTTATATTAATCTCAAGAGGCTCTTTCATAATCCAGCAAGGATGCTGTAATTAAATAAAGTTACCCATCACTCATTTAAAGAGTAAATGTAATTGGCAAAGTCCATTTCAATATAAGAGAAAGCGAGTAGATGACGACCAAGGCACAAATTAGACACTGATCACATCGATGCTGGTGTAAAGAAGGAGAAATTGAAGGTATACCATTATAAAAGCAGGGTGTAAGGAAGTAGAGTTGGGCCCTAATTGCTGTGCATAAGGGAAGATATAAATGTGAAAATTCAGTTTTGTATATAGGAACATGGAACTGCATTGCTGAGTAGAAAAATAAGAGTTGACAATTCAACTGGAGAGCAATCACATATAAGTTAGGTGGGCAAACGGCACCACTCAGCTGTTAAAATGACAGGAGTTTCAAGTGAAGTTTATTATCTGACTATTATATATATATATATATATATATATATATATACACGTTCCATTGACAATAAAAAAAAAAACCAGAAGAAAATCCTGTCTATCCAGTGCTGGCTTCTTTTTAACAGTGTGCCCATATATCAAAGGGGCATTTGGATTTTATAGAGATGCATAAATCCTGTCTTTCAGTAGTGTGTCTGTTGGACTGGAGAGAGAGGGAGAGAAAAAGAGAGAATGTAAAATCATGAAGCCTCTACTCCAGGTTGCCGAACCCCATACAGGCCCTTGTCCGTAACCCTTATCCCTGACCCCCTCAGCCTGTGCCAGTGGCCCTTCTTTTGAAAAAAGATGGCAACCACCTGAAAATTCAGTGGTGGCAACAACTGCAGGGGGTGGGTTCCCAGGAACACTTTGGAAAGAAGCCACATGGAGTGGCTTCTTTCAGCAATGTCCCTGGAAACACTTGTGGCTATGGCTGGGGTGGAGGTCGCACGGTATTCCATGGAGAGGAGGAGCTCTGGGCATGCCATGGAAATAAGGTGCCTGGAGTGGCTTTTTGGGGACAGGAATGGCAATTGCTGCAGCATCACAGAGGGCACCATGTGCCACTCCGAATGACCTCACATGCCACTATTGGCACGCGCATTGAGGGATGCTGACCCCTGCCCTACTCAGACAAAACTTTCACTGAAGTCACTAAGTTTTGTCCAAGTATAAAGATTTCAAATTTGTTCAAGCTCTTGCGAACAGTTTAGAAGACACATTTGAAGGTTTTCAAAGGACGACCTTTGTGTAACTCATGGATAAGGGATGTCCATATCTACCTGGAAAGCAAAAGATAGCTAAGATTAAAATATAATGATTATAAAATGAGTATTAATATCCTGAAAAAGAGAGACAGTTGCATCCTGAAAGAACTCAAAGGGCTTTACAAGCATCTGCACCCCTCATCCCCACCAAGTTCATTTAATGCACTGATGAAACATAGCTGCCACTCTTGGGTTGAATATGGCAGATATTTAACACACAGTATTGCACAACTGCTGCAACAGGCAATTGAGAAAAATCCTACAGATTGGTAAGATCCAAAGGGGTAGCCATGTTAGTCTAGTTCAATAAAACAAACAAACAAGGAATTCTGTGGCACTTAAAAGACTAACAATTTTTTTTTTGCATGAGCTTTCGTAGGAGAAAATCCTGTTTTGTCAGGTGCTCTGACAAAGTGGGATTTTCTTCCATGAAAGCTCATGCAAAAAATATTTGTTGGTCTTGAAGTGACACAGGACTCCTTGTTTGTTTGTTTATAGTGCTAATTAAAACCTGTGGCAGTAAGTCCTGGAGCCCAGGTCATTTTACTCAGCTTGCATGGCTCAGGCTGCCAAGCTAAAAATAGCAGGGTAGATGTTCCAGATGAGGAACGTTGCCTAGTTTTAGATCCTAAGTTCCAACCTAAGCAGGACCATCTATACTCTGCAGTGCAGATGAAACCTGATGAACGTCAATTGACCCAGGCTCTGAGACTCAGTGCTGCTTGTTTTAATTTCCAGTGTAGATGCATCCAAACTTAATTGTCTATTTGGTAGCTTACATTGAAATAAAATGATGGTCTTAGCCAAGTTCCCTAGGAAGCAGGTCTCCAAATCACATGTAAAAATGTATTATCGCAACTGGCAAACTAAAAACCCAGTTATCAATCTGGCAACTATGTGTAACTCCCACTGACATCAGGGGAAGTTGGACCGGCTCCTTAGAGGAGGATCTGAACACTGCCTAACCAGTGGGGACTGAACTTCTCTTGCTCCTGGAGTGAGCCTTCAGGTCAGCACTGCAGAGAGAGGTGGTTATATTTACTCTATAGTAAAACAGAAGATATTTGTCTCCAGAGCTGTCAGTCTCAGTCTTTACACCAGCAGTGAATACACTTTTTAAACTGCATAAAAACTGTCTCATGATCTCCGTGGATACAACTTGCAGGGATTTATGGCAATTTTACAGGATAAAAGTAGTGTGCTTCACCAGATTGTGGAACAAATTACAGCAGACACTGATCCTGGAACATGATGGACTAGTGGGGACTCTGACCACATCACTGCATTCTCACGTACATGTGTGTAAATCAGGGGGCACTCCAGTGGAACCAGTGGAGATGCACTGCCAGAAAACTGACATAAGATTGAAAAGAATCAGGCCCAGGAGGTTTAGAAGAGACTTTTTAAAATTTATGGCACTAATTCTCAATGCAGCCAAGGAGCCCTTGGGGCAATCTGGGCCAGAGGTGTAACTGACAGCTTTAAGATGCCATAGCAGTCTCCAGATCTCAGGCCATCCAGGCACGAGGCTAGTCTCTGCCATAAATGTAAGCTGCAGGAGTCTGTTCCAAGTGTACAGAATTCATCTAACAAAGTGGGAAATCAAACCCATTATTTTTATGTTCCCTTGTGAAAGCACTTACTTATTTGAGAAAGCAAAAGGACAGTGTGTAGAAATTTTAAAAGCATGCATGTAACTTATTTCTGATGTTTAAAAGTGACTTAGGGGCATAGCTACATGAAACTTAGGTTGCTCAGGGACAGATTTTTTAAAGATGTTCAGGCACCTAAAGATGTTGATTAGTGGTATTTTTGAAAATTCTACTAAGTGACTATCTTGCAAGGTCACTTTTAAAATCAAGAGGTGGATGCTTTAGAGAAAGTTCTACCTTGTGTGTTCATATAACCTCACACGTATTGATATTGTATTAACCCTTTACAAGGATATGTCTGTGCTGTTCAATAATAAAATCAGCAAAGAGATATATTTGTTAGTCTCTAAGTGCTACAGGACTCATTGTTTGTTTTAAAGAGATTATATACATTATAAACATGTGATCCAGTGATTGACAATGGAAGCTAGACAAATTTAGACTGGAAATAAGGTGTAAATGTCTAACAGTGACAGGAACAATTGACCAAGGCTTGTGGTGGATTCTCAGTCATTGACTATTTTTACATCAAGATATCTGGTCTTGGAATTACTTTGGGGAGCTTATGACATCTGTTACATGGGGAGTTGATCCTCTGTGGCCTTGGAATCCATGAACTTCTGTGAATCTATACAGAACATTAGTAGAGAACTGTAGCTTTTGTGGTGAGCTATCATGTCCCTTTTGGTTAAAATAAAATTCTCTGAACTGAAATATTCCTAAATACATGATGAAGAGAAACTATGGAGGAAAATAGCAGGGGAAAATCAGAATTATCTACAGGTCTCTATATGATGCTATTAAGTACCCTTTTCTGCTTTTGAACCAGTTGTTCCAGGTCTTGTTCTTTTGAAATGAGTTTATGTTCCAGCTCTTGACTGCGGGATTGAAACCTCTCCGTATCCTGCAAAATCAAAAGACATGCATGTTAAACAAAAAGACAAGTTATACATCTTCAGGGCAGCATGATCCAGGGGGTGGGGTATAAGACTTAGAGTCAGATCTGGAAATAAGAGGTAGACTTAACAGTGAGAGGTACTAACCAATGAAACAGGTTACCTAATTATGTGGTCAATTCTTCATTACTTGGGAGGTCAGATCCTCAGCTGACGTAAATTAACATTGCTCCATTGACCTCAATGACTGAAGTTAGTGCACTTATGCTGCTTTAAGCCGGCCGAGTTTCTCATCTACTTAGCAAAAGTGCCTAAAGGATTTTCTTGAAGTCCCATTTTCAAACGTGACTCAGGCACTTGTGAGCGTACATCTATGACAATCAGGACTCCGTATCACTTTTGAAAATGAGTTTAAAACTGCTAAATTACTTCTGGCTGTTTGAAAATTTTACCCTGGACGTCTTTCTAAGGGATTTCCTCTAGTTCTGCCCCCAGCAGGAATTACTGGGTGAAATTTTATGGGTTTTCTTATGCAGGTTACCATAATGGTGCCTTCTAGCTTTAAAATCTATCCCTTGAAATGGTGAGAATCGGGATCAATTCTGCAGAACTCAACAGAGTTACACTGATATGAAAGGGACACAAATGTGAAGGGAATTAGGTCCAGGTAGTTTACAGGCCCCCCCCCCCCCCCCCACACACACACAGTTATTGCGATGTCCCCACAAGCATTTGCTTACGAAATATTCTATAATAGCATTTGAATACATGAGACACCCTCCTGATCTAATTAGAAATTACTCCTTGGGATACATTCTCAGCTCATGTAAATTATCAGAGCTCTAGTGATGGAGGCCTCACAATTCACGCCAGCTGACAATCTGCCCCCTTAGCTCTTTAGGAAAACTTCTTTAGAGAATGATCAAAACTCCCTGAAGGGGGTGAGTGTGTGAATAATGAAATGTTCCCCCCTCTTTCCCCTCACTCTCAACAATATATTTAATGAGGCAATTTCATGTATGTTAACTAGCTTCCTATACAGCAAATTATACATCCAAATGAATAAAACATAATAACCATTTCTCTAACTCAGTCAGCAGGGTACCAAATATCTTAAATACAACCATTGGTATTTATTTGCCCTCTTAATAATTTCTTTTTATGTATTTTTCAACCATTATGCTTTTCCAGGAATAGGTAATCATCTTCTTTTTTATGTGGCAGCCATACATTTCTGCATTCTGTAGGCACTTTGTGAACTTTGACTTTAAAGGGAAGAATTTGAAACTCCAAACACCAAAAACCAAAATCAGTCACACTGAGAAATAATGCTTCTCAAGTACCTGACAATCAACAGTGTAGATTCTGATAAACTTTTAAAGAGCTAAACTGAAGTTTACCTGAGAACCTATAAAGGCCTGTGATAGGGATTAATAATGGAATTGATGATGCCACCTCACTGATAAATTAATTAGCAGTTACTCCTATATTAAGAATAATTACTTTTTATTTTTTGATTTACAGTATAATTTCAATAATGAATTTATTTTTAGTAGAGGATACAAACCAATATTTTCCAAATAAACTTTCTTCATGAATGATCCCAAAACATTTTACAACTTTGAAGTGATACATAATGCTGTACATGGAGATTGTTTGACTCACCACTGAAATTCACTCAGCTTTGGAGTGGAACAAGGTACTATTTAAGGGTCTAATACAATGTACAATGAAGTCAATGGAAGTATTCCATTCCCTGACTTCAGTGGGACCTAACTGTGCAGAACACACACTACACAACAATTTAGGGCAGGAAGTGAAGAATAGTTTATCCAATTGAAACTGAAGGGCAACTTTTTAGACCATATGTGTAACATACATGGAGTTGCTCTGTATTTCGGAACACTATGTTCACCAGGTTATTGGGCTGATTACTATATGTCTCTGTATGCAAAAATCAAGCCGGAAGTTAAACAATGGTTCAGGATAAGTCACTCTACACCATCCACACACACCATAAATACAAGCTGGTTAGGAGACAATGATGGACGGAAAAATCCTGGAAACCAGAACATTAGAAGGACTATAGCAGTTTAAAAAGAGACTCTGTCAGAAGGTGTGGAAGTGGAGTGTTGTTTAATAGTTGCTGAGGAGCAGTTTTGGAGGAGAATCAGGCTGTGACAGCAGAATCCCACTGTGGTGTCTGAGTAACTAGGGTTGCCTCGGTTAGGTAAGTGCTTAGGTAAAATGAGAAGTGTGTGTAGACATCCTGTTGCTTTAAAAGCCTTTTCCTCTTATGGGTCTTATTGGTGTAAATCCTTTGTTTAAGAAGGATGCCTAGTCACTCCTTCTCCTCTGGCCACAGATGCCCAAGGGAAGGTGTGAAGGTACTGAACCCAGCTGGACTTGTTGTGTGAGCAACTAGTAGATACATGAGGCACTGTAGGACTGTGTGTGTGAGAAGGGGAGAATTGTGAAATTCCACCCCAGGATAGATACAGCCACACGCCTGTCCCCTGAAGAGCTCCCCTCAGGGCTCAAAGAGAACTAAGGTACAGTTAGCTCTATAAGAATGACATTATGGGGGGCTGGAGCACACAATTTATGAGAGGCTCAGGGAACTGAGCTTGTTTAGTCTGCAGAAGAGAAGAGCAAGGAAGGGTTTGACAGTGGCCTTCCACTACCTGAAGGCGGGTTCCAGGGAGGATGGAGCGAGGCTATCCTCAGCAGCAGCAGATGACAGAACAACAAACAATGGTCTCATGTTTCAGTGGGGAAGATCTAGGCTAAATATTAGGAAAAAAATTTGCACTAGGAGGGTGATGAAGCACTGGAATGGGTTGCCTTGGGAGGTCATGTAATCTACATACTTAGAAGTTCTTAAAGCCTGGATTGACAAAGCCTGGCTGGGATGATTTAGTTGGGTTTGGTCCTGCTTTTAGCAGAGGGCTTGGACTAGATGACCTCTTGAGGTCCCTTCCACCTCTAATCTTCTATGATTCTATGAGGTAGTAAGTGAAATTATGCTATATCTTATATTTCACCATATGTCAGCTTGGGGCCTTTTTTCTTCTCACATGGCTGAAATCAATGGAGTTACACTGGTGCAAAAACTGGTGTGCCAGCAGAAGTAGGCCTTCTATATCTATAATAAAGAGACCCAGTCACCTTCAGGAGAAACTGTTCTTTCTCATTTTTGATTTGCTGCTCCATTTCCTCATAGAGATGTTGAATTTCTTCATCATAAGCAGCAATTCTCCTAATAAGAGATAAAAGCATACAAAGAGGGTCTCTGTAGTATTATTTCAAGTAAAAGATTCACAATTTACCAGTTTAGCATCACATTTCTGTTTTAGCATAAGACTCAAGGGAAGGATCCCAAGAACAGAAAGAAACAAGGTATTTATCTACAGCAGGGTCACGGAAAATGACACAAATCATTTCCCAGGGGGCAGAGCAGTAATGGCACTAAGGCTGTTTATCTGATGTTTTAAAATTGCCAGCATACTATATGATGGCTGTTTATTAGTCACTCAATGACACTAGAACCTAAAGACTAAGGAAAGGAGAGTCTCAAAGCAACATTAATAAAGACCATGAAAATGCTGCAAATGTTTCTAAATTAGAGCTGGTCAAAGAGAAATAAAAGTGCTTTGTGAATAGTTTCAAAAAAGGCAGCTACACTCCACTGTTATTTAAGAGATTGCATTATGCCATGACTGATGATTTATCTCTGAAACCATTAGTGCCTCCCAAAAGTTTCAACATAAAGAACACCTTGCGTGAAAGTTCATATTGTAATATGTTTTTAGTTGCCTTTCTCTATTTTGACGTGTCTTCCAGATTTGTTTAAAGTTTTAGTCATCCAGTTAAGGAGCAGAAATAAACCATACTTCGCACACAACTACACAGAGAACAAAGGATTGAATCATCAAACCCACTTTTTTTTAATCGCGATTCCAACTGAAACAGCTGCAGCTTGGCACTTGGCATGGATACAGCTTGCATGGACAATTAGACAGACTTCCCTAGCTTTGTGCTGGGTGGGGAGGGAATATTAAAAAAAAAAAAAAATTCCCCTCTCACCCCTATGAGTGGTATGTGTCATCCTCAACCTCGGGTCCTCTACCAGAGGGCTGGGAGTTTGAGGGTTCTGCGCAGTATCTTAGCTGTTCCGAGCACTGCACTCTTCTGGACAGAGAGCTCTGATGTTGTTCCTGGGATCTGTTGGAGCCACTCTCCCAGCTTAGGAGTCACAGCCCCGAGTGCTCCTACCACCACTGGGATCACTTTGGCCTTCACTTTCCACATCCGCTCTAGTTCCTCTTTCAGGCCCTGGTACTTCTCCAGCTTCTCATACTCCTTCTTCCTGATGTTGCTGTCACTTGGCACTGCTACATCTATCACCACCGCTGCCTTCTGGTCCTTGTCTATTACCACAATGTCTGGTTGATTGGCCAGTACCTGCCTGTCTGTCTGGATCTGGAAGTCCCATAGGATCTTAGCCCTGTTGTTCTCCACGACCTTCCGTGGGATCTCCCATCTGGTCTTGGGAGGGTCTAGCCCATACACTGTGCAGATGTTCCTGTACACAATGCCAGCTACTTGGTTGTGCCGTCCAGTGTATGCTGTTCCTGCCTGCATCTTACATCCTGCCACTATGTGTTGGACTGTCTCTGAGGCCTCTCTGCACAGTCTGCACCTTGGGTCCTGTCTAGTGTGGTAGACCCCTGCTTCAATGGATCTGGTGCTCAGTGCCTGTTCTTGTGCTGCTATGATCAGTGCCTCAGTGCTGTCTTTTAGTCCAGCCTTTTCCAGCCACTGGTAGGATTTCCCAATGTCAGCCACCTCAGCTATCTGTCGATGGTACATCCCATGCAGGGTCTTGTCTTGCCATGGCACTTCTTCTGCTGCTGCCTCAGGCATTCTCTCAGCAGCTCATCTTTGGGTGCCATCCTACTGATGTACTCCTGGATGCTCTGGGTTTCATCCAGGACAGTGGCTTTGACACTCACCAAACCCCGCCCGCCTTCTTTCCGGCTGGCGTACAGTCTCTGGGTGTTGGACTTGGGGTGGAAACTTCCATACATTGTGAGGAGCTTCCGGGTCTTCACATCGGCAGCCTCCATGTCCTCCTTCGGCCAGCTCACTATACCGGCAGGGTATCTGATGACTGGCAGGGCGTAGCTGTTGATGGCGTGGATCTTGTTCTTCCCATTGAGCTGGCTCTTCAGGACTTGTCTTATCCTTTGGTGGTACTTGGATGTTGCTGTCTTCCTTGCCTCCTCATCATGGGTCCCATGTGACTGTGGGATGCCAAGGTACTTGTAGCTGGTCTGTGTGTGTGTATATATATATTTATTTTTTATTTATTTATTTATTTATTTGATGATCAGCAATTGCAAAGTCACTTTTTGACACACTGAGGGGATTTTTAGTAGAACTTTTGTGATGTCACTGCTCATTCTCTCCACATGGTCTGGCAATTGGTGTTGGACATGGGTAAGGCAATTTGAAGCATATACCTGTCCAGTGAAATATGTAAAATCCTTAAAAGTCTTCACATCAGGAACAGGAGAAAAAATAGGAGGTACAGAAAAAAAAATCACTGTGTGATTTGGAAATTCCCCTAGGAGTTTTCCCATATTCTGGAAATTATAAGCTTTTTGTTTACTATATATTAAGGGCCTGCTTCTCCTCTGATTTACACTACAGCAAATCAGGAATAGCTCCAATCAAGCCAAATGAATTAACTGATAAAAGCAATATCAGAATTAGGTCATTTTTTTCCCTTCAAATGTTCACAATGCCTGTCATTTCTAACTTGCATTTTTCATCATTCATAGATGTACAGCCAAACTAATATTCACATCTTGGTCCAAAATACCCAAGGCACACTGTTCTAAGAAAACAATAATCCATGGAGCAAATTCGGAGTTTACTTGTGTGGGTGGAATTCCATGGAACTATACAAGACTAAGAATTGTTTAACAGATAGCACATGAATGCTAAGACTGCATCTGTAAACAATGGATTTGCTTAACATGTCACATTCATCAGTCTTAGACTGGTTACATAATGAAAGACCCTATTATGGTGCATATAAAGAACACAGCAGGTAATACTGCCATCAGACTCATAACTGAATTTCATTGCTTTTGGGAGTTAAAATGAACAACTTTAATATTGAATCCATACACTGTTGTTTTTGGCACTGGATTTTCTCTAGCTTGTGTTCGCAGGGGCAGAACAGGGCTCTAATCTGAAAATGACATTTGAGAGACATTTTAATATCATGTTTGTTGTCTGCTTTAGCACAGTACAAGGGGGATGACATCTGCAGGCTAAACACACCTGAGGTTTTCTTTATTGGGTTAGTCTCCATTCTTAAAGCTGATCAAATAATAATTTAAAATGAAAAAAATTATCATTATTGTTTAAAGCATAACATAAGCATGACTAATTTATTCTGCAAGTACTGGGAAAAATTAATCAGATGAATTATTTGCTAGATATTTGTCAACCATCTGCAGAGGTGATAGAATAATGGAAGGAAATTAGAACCAAGTCATTTATTTAGAGAAAAATGTCTAAATTTATTTAAAAAAAAAATCAAAAAACAACCACCCTGCCCCATTCACCTTGAATAATTTGATCAGCTTTAAGTGTTATATAATCCCACCAGTATGCTGTAGTGCAAATTTATCTTTACAATAATGCTATGGATAATATTTTTTCTTAAAACACATTGACCAAACTATACTATAATTCTAATTAGGACAGCTAAGGTGACATGTTCTGGTTCTTCTCTAAGAGTTTGATTATTATATATGTGAAATGATTTCTTTCTGCCTCTTATTTTAGTTGTATTTGAATTTTGCCCACCGTTATTCATGGAGACACTCAGTGAGAAGAGCTGTTATTTCAAATGAAAATTAGTGTGTTGGGTACTTTATGGGCCAATTCTACAACATACTAAATGTCCTCAACCTTCTTTGAAGTCACATTCTGTTACTGACTGTCTTTTTCAACTTTGGGAAAGTTACTTCACCTCTTGGGGCATGTAGGCTGAGCAAGCAGAGGTCTACGGGTAAGGTAGAGGGCTCAAGTTTCCAGTGGGGGAGCTGCCACCCCAAGGGTGAGTTGGCAGGGGGTAGAAAGACATGGGTCCACCTGATTCACCTGCATCACAGCGCAGGGCCCTAACAATGGAGTAATGTTCTGCTGCTGGGTCAGTGGAGAATTCAGATGTAATGCACTGAGTGGGGCTCAGATTCCAACACAAACAAATTCGAGTCAGCTGCCCCAAGCTACCTTCTACTTTACCCTCAGGGTGTACCTGGGTTCACTGGCATCCTTGGTTACCCTGGGGTAGGTGGCCAGTGGAAGGTTTGGTAGTTCCCCAGGGGGCCCAGACTCCCTGGGCTTGTCAGCAGACAGCAGCCTGGAGAAAGTCTGTCTTGGCTACAACTGAGCTAGCAGACCTGCCTTTTATACTTCCTGTCCCATCTACCCACTTTTGGTGGGAAGACTGAAGTTGGTCAGGCTCCACCCACTTGGGGAAGAAGGTTGGCTCCTCCTCCTCTGCCTTACTACAGGATGCCATTCACAAGATGACTATGTCCAACATTTAGGAACCATTGGCACTCACAAAACCATCTATCTGCCACCTAATCCTATAGGTGCCGATGCTTCCACACAAAGTCCTCCAAGGCGCTGAGGATGTACACAGCCCTAATTACAGGGGTGTGCCTACATATTAAAACTACTGTCCCAGATATGGAATATAGAGTATTCCAATGGAAAGTCTGTCTCAATGTTTCTGTTGAAGTGATGCCACCATGTATAAATAATTATATATTCGTTGAGCCAGAGAATGAACAAGAATGACTCTATAGCTCAGTAGCGAGCATGCACTCTTGGGAATCCAGGATTGGAGATCCCTGCTTCACATCAGGCAGATGGTGAGACTGAACCAGAAATCTTCCACACTGACCCCTCATCATTGGGTTAAAGGTTATAATGGGGGAGGAGGGATAAACTCTCCTCCTCAGTTTTTCTTTAACAACTACTGACTTCTCTTAGACACTTAATTCCTGGAGAGGGTTCAGAGCTGTGAATCCCCAGCCTCAGCTCTGGTGCTATCATGCAGTGTTGGTGCTCCTGTAATACAAATAAATACCATAGAATGCTAATATATGTATTAAAGCACAGTACCAACACTATGGAGCCTATGAAAGCCAGCCTGGACCACCGTCAATCTTATAAACCCTGAAAGAACTCCTAAAGAGATTATAAGGACCACCAGAAATCTCAGAGATGATGAACTCTTCAAGGAGCTGTGTGACATTTAATAACAGATTGATACTCGAGAAATGTATTGTCTTTTCAAACCAATAAGGTGCAAGTACCTCAATAGCCAAAGAGAGAAACTCCCTCAAAACATCACTGTATTGTTTAGAAATAATTACCATCAAGTATTTCAAAGCCAGAACATTCTAAATTAAGATACCAGTTAAAAGATAAATTTTGGAAAGTAACCAAGTTAACAAACAGTAGAAATATAGAACAGCAAATACTTTTTAAATGCCAAAAACATTGGGTTTGGATTTAAACTGGTTATTTTGTCTGTGGCTATTATGTGTAAGCCTACCAGCCCAGCTATCTCGTTAAATAGAAAGGCATAGACATAATATTTAAGGAGTCCTGTGGCACTTAAAAACTAATAAATTCTTTTATCACATGAGCTTTCGTGGGAGAAAATACCACTTCAGACACTTTGATAATGAGGGAATTTAGAGAACAGGAGGAGTTTAACATATTCTTGTGGGTTAATTATTTTATATTGTATAAATCCACAAAAATAAAGAAAAATTACATAAAGAGCAGGCAATCCTTCTTGCCTTGGAATCTGTGAAAGGCACATCACACTTTCGTTACAGAGAAACCACAAAGAAGAAAAAAAACATTCTGATTTCAGTGCTACCCATTTGATATATTTGCTTTAAGGTAATTCAGCTTTATATACGCTTTCATGTTTTATTTTGGCTATATTACTTAAGTAAAATTCTGAAGCAGCCAAGAAAAGCAAGCCATCTGTCTTCAGACTGTTCTGATATTTAGTATGGAAAGACAAACAAGACTTTCTCCCTGTGCACTTATCTGAAAATTCAGTCAAAAGCAGTATTTACTTTCAGTTTAGAAAACTTTTATGGAGTTGTCTGATTAAGTGATAACACTAATAGGATATGAGTTTGTGCTCCAGTAATGATCTACAAGTGATGAAAGAAAAATACTGAGAAAAGTATGATCATTTATCTTAAACCAACAACTAGCAAATAGAGAAAGGTTCAATTTAGATGAAGTGATAGATATTTAGTAAAGCAAAATCTCATATTCTGGTGAAGCTATAGCTAATGTATCTTACAGGAAGAAAATTTTGGCCCATGACTGGTTGAAAAACAGCCATGTGATAAATCTGTACATTTGTAAGTTTTATTTCTTCTGAGGACAGCAATACTAAAATCTGGAATTATGTCAATATTAGCCAATCAGCTCATCTATGCAAATTACTGCTTGTTATTTTTTTTTCCTCAAAGGCCAATAAGTTTTTCCCCTTGGATCACAAACTTTACTTACTCTTTAAAAGGAAAGAGGCAGGTTTTTTTATTTGCTTGGTTTGGCTTTTCACTTAATATTTTTTAATAAATAAGTTATATATAAGGAATTCATGTTTGGATCAGATCTCCTCCTGGACCAATAAATATTAATATGAATCTCAACAAAAGCCACATGCAGACATTCAGTTCAGTGAAATCAGAGAGGTTGCACAGGTGCCCAAGTCAAATTAGTGCCCACATATGCTTATTGTACCAAGTGAACATAAAAATCACGTATAAAAAAAATTAAAAAATGGTAAATGGGAAACTTCAGGAAACACTCAGTTAATGCTGCCTGTGCACCCCTTCTTACATATACATTACTGAACAGTCTTGAACTAAATGATCAGACCATATATTTTCTTCAGGATCCCCACCCCATTCAGTGCACAGATGAGAGATGGTGCAGAACAAATGAGGCAGCTATTCAATAGTTATATTTATCTTTTTGCTCCAGAGTGTGGTCTCATGCCTCAAACACTGCAGACCATCCAGCACCAGCACTGAATGAGGCAGGTTTCCCAGGTTAAAAAGTGTATAATTTACTAAGTTAAAAAATTGTATCATAATCAGGGCCAGATTTCTACATTACAACTTATAGAAACAGTATCTTTGGTGTCTCCTCACCAACAGATGAGCTTTGTTTTTTCCAAATGGGGGTAAGGCAACAGAGGAAGCGGTGGGGGGGTTGCTGCGCCAGCTCCATGTGGGAGTGCAGAGGCACTGGGGTGATCAGCTTGGACATCTTCAGGCAGTGGAAACAGGCTCACCCCAGGCTCTGACTGCCAGCCTGGCCAACAAGTGGGGCCCCAGACAAAAGAGGGGGAGGAAGAGCAGGGGACGACTGGGCCAGAGTTTTGGTGCCTATGCATGGCTCCCAAATTCACCAGGGCCCTTGGGTATGGGCCCTGTTGGCCTGTGCAGTAATCCTTACTCTTTAGACACCCCTAAAATGCTGCCCCCCCTCCCGTGGGCACGTGCCAACCGTGCCTAATTGGCAATCTGGCCCTGATATAAGGCACTTGCACCTGAGGGGACAGGTCCATTAGTGTCAAGGTTTTATGAGATATTTGGGCATTCCCTGGAGTTCAGAGTGCTTCATTTTGCAACCTTAATATTATTTTAATATAAGTTTTGTTGTTGTTGTTTAAATGGAATTTCCTGGGAGTTGGTCTTTAAGAGAAAATAAAACAAAAGAATTTCCATTATGTGCAACTATTTGAAAGACTGCCGCAGACTGATCTTTTCTGTCCTACACCTTAGATGTCATGAGGTATGAAGCAGGTTTTTGTTTTTGAGCTCTGTGTCCTTCTCTATACACCACCATAGATCATAATTCACAGTGTAAAGAGAATTTTCCTAAGGAGGAGCCCACAGCTCTCCCTCCCCTGCCTGGCATCCAACCCTAGATTCTCTCACTGCGCCTAGCATCTCCCCATCCCCAGCAACGCCTCCTGCTTCCCCACACCTAGCTCCTTGTATGTGCATCTTGTTGCGCCCTTGATCCAGATACACCTTAACATAAAATGATATTCCATTCAACTCACTTCCATAGTTGCAATTCCAAAACGTTTTTGAAAGACGACCTACTCGATGGAAATTTCCATTCATTTTACTTCCCCTGTGTGCACAGTGTCAGGGGAATGTTAATATGGCAGTGTGCTCTTTAAGCTATTATCTCTTGACCAAATGGCAACTGATTTTCACCAGAATACAGAAAGAAACTTCTGGACTTGGGGAATACCTGCATTCAAATTTCAAGTTCATACCATGTAATGGGGTGTTTGCCCCCATTCCCAATGTGTCAGGAAAGGGTTAATGCAGACTGGGAAGGAGGTTAATTAACACAAGTCTCAGCTAAGGGAAATCAAGTTACCAGGTAATCCCCTGACTGAATGAGGAAAAAGTTAGGCTGGGACTATAAGGTCAGGAAATTGGGAGCAGTCGGGAAAGTCTACAGTCACCCCCGGGAAGAAGAGAGGTATGCATGGAGGCTACAGGGACAGACAGCCCATAGTTAGTTCCTGGGAGTGGGGAGAAAGGAGGATGACAAACCATGGAGAGGAGGGAGAGCCAGATATCAGGAAAGGGCTCAGGGAAAGGCAATAACGTCCAGGAAGGAACAGACCTTGATAGTGGGCTAAGCCCTGAGCCAGAACCCTGAGTAGAGGATGGGCACAGGTTCCCCTGGCAGCCACTGAGGGAGTGCCAGCAAAGCGTACTAAAGGGGAAGACTGCCTGAGCCTGGAAACAGACTTTGGTACCCTGGAAGGGAAAGTGTGTTGAGTGACTTGGCCAGAGACTAAGTCATGAAAAGACAGTAGCAGCATGTGCAGCAAAAGAGGGGCTCCAGACCCTAAGAGAGAGAGAGAGAGAGAGAGAGACGAGGGATGGCGTGCAACTGTGGGAAAGGGGGTTGACCTGACTAGCTATTCCCCAAAATGACCTGCAGGAGGTGCCATCCTAGCAGAGAGTGAAACAACATGCCACACATACCACATCTTACTAAGGTGCCAGAGATGCCATTAAACAAAAAAATTACCATTAAAAAAAAGTGTGCTTTATTTCACTGTTTTTGTTCCCAAAAACCATCACACCATTTCTGCTCAAACTTTCCTGAGGAACACACTCCTAGGCTGAGAATAAATTTGTTAAATTTCAGCTTGCAAAGGAAAAACGTGCCAAAGTTATAAACATCTGAAAATTACATTTTATAATGAAAACATGGAACTTGTAACTAAGTATCACTATGAGTTCCACTAGTATTATGTACAATGATTTTACTCTGCCAAAATTACAGTTGTGTACAAAGGCTGATCTATGTATTTTCATCATGCTGGACCAGATTTGTTGGTATTTTTTGAATGCTTTGTGTTGCTTCATATCACAAAGCAGCTATATGTCCAGTATAACCAACACGTTAAACTGCATTTAAAGCTGCTGTGCATAGTGTACAAGTGAATCTGATCCATTATGTTACTGTGATCATATTTTTACATTGACTGTCTATAAATGGACACAATATTTGTAGCTGGAGTTTCTTAACAGAATGAAATAGACATTTGCGAAAGAGTTTCAGACAAGGCAATTAGTGAACAGAAAAGGAAGAGCTAAACTCAGCTGATTACTTCTGTGTTACAAATAATTTGACCAGCTCTAGTGATGACTGGCTAGTGTTTGCTTTAAAACGTCTCTTCTCAGTAGTCAGTCTTCAATTTTCCACCAACCTGATTGATTGACAGAAACACTGTTGGCTTTTGATGGCAAATAGCAGGTACTACATCTGACACATTACAGAGAGACCACAACAAACAGATGTACATACTTTTTCAGGACACACTCCAATTCGTTCTTTTCGTTATCTGCTTCTTGGAGCTGGGAAGAAACTCTGGCTAGGAGCTCTTCAAAATTAGATAGTAAATGAGGTTCTTCTTTTCTCAGCTGCAACCAGAGTTGTTTTATATTGCTTTCTCTGCCAGATGAAAAGAGGATAAAGCATTTGTTAGGAGATAGGATTTTTCAAGACAGGAGTAAATGTTTGTAGCAGCCTAGCAGTACAAAGTATGTTTTGGCAGATCAATGGTCAGAACACAAGGCTTGTTATCTCCAAAGGCTACCTATATGGCCCCAGATTGTTCCTTTTTCAGGG
This sequence comes from Podocnemis expansa, assembly GCA_007922195.1. NCBI lineage: Eukaryota > Metazoa > Chordata > Testudines > Podocnemididae > Podocnemis > Podocnemis expansa. The sequence goes on from ML682088.1 coordinate 1,074,373, forward strand.
ACACGGGGAGCAGGTGCTTGGAAGATGATGCAAAGAGCTTCTTTCCATGAGTTATCTTGGAAAAAGGGCTCACTGTAATTTCCATCCCTGTGAATAAGGGAGCTCTGTGCACCTTCAGGGCACATCTCATCCTAAAGGCGGCAGGAAACAGACAAGGCGAGGGCTATACATCATTCTTCTTTATATAGGCCCACAGAGCAGACTGAGATTCATGGATTGTGTCATCTATCTGCCCTACTCCCTACCACTACTAGTCTCCGAGCACCATAGAAGTAAACAAACAAAATATTGCACAAAGTACGAACTTAATGTGTGTGACTTCCTTAATGAAGAAACAAAAGATATTTCAGTTTTCTCCATTCATGACAAAGGGACAATGCATCAAGAATGTGGAGTATGGTAAATATGGAGCTCCTGTCTTCTATGCACTACCCTCATAGTGCACAAAGACTCTTGGTCTGCACTACCAAATTAAGTCAAATTAAGGAATTGCATTATTATTTATCTGTGGCACTTATATGATTGCTATTACCATAGCATCTGAATTCTTCACAAAGACTGAATATATTTATCCTCACAACACCTCTGTGAAATGGGGAAGTCCTATTATTCCCGTGAGGCAGTGAAAGACAGGAGGCCAGATTCACAAGAAACTTAGGCCTGGTCTACATTAGAAAGTTTTGTTGACACAAGTCACCTTAGGCCTACAGAACATTCCTGATGTACTGGGGTCAGGAGGCGGCTGGAGCCCAGCTTTGAAAACTTCTGAACCATGGCTGCAGGTCCCCCAGGACACCAGCAAGCCATGGGCATCTGCAGTCTACCAGTGGGGCTGCAGGCACCCGTGTCCAGGCTCAAAACAAGGTAGCAGACACCCAGGGCTTGCTGACACCCCATGGCTGCATCAGCCTGGGGATTGCCAGCATCCCCACACCAGCTGGGATCTTTAATGGTGGTAGTGGGGCAGGTGGGAGCCTATGAGTTCCCACAAAGAGCTGATGGCTCTCTCAATTCCCCCCACACTGCCCATTAGGTCAGAGGACGTGGTCCTGGTGAAGAAGCACTCCACTGACCCAAGGATGGCTGTGTGGACATCAGCCACTGCTACGATAATAGCAGTGACAGAAAGTCAACATAATTTATGTCAACAAATTTCTGTAATGTAGACATACCAGTAGGCATGGTGATGCTGAGCATTGCCATGACTAAGTTCTAGGCACCTAGAAAATCACTGGGATTCACACAGCCTTAGTTAGGTTCCTTCACTCCGTGTGCATACTCTTCATGGGGAGAGAGAGGCACTTCAGAATGGGATTCACGGAAGTCAGCATGCTAGGTGGTGCCTTATCCAAAATAGCTCATCATATATAATAAACTGAGGGGGGTGTGCTAAGCTCTGGCCATCTCACAGACAGCAGTGCTTAAATCTCAGCTAGGATTCTCATTTGCAAACCCTCTCTCCATCTCTTTTAGGAAGAAGCTGTGGGAGAGGAGGGGAGAAAAGTGTAGGAGCAGACTTTCCTCATAACTTTCAGCTTCATGGCTAAGAGTTCCACCTGGGTTATGGGATGACTGGTTCAAGTCCTCTTCTCCCTCTGTCTGAGAGGGAGGAGGGATTTGAAGTGGCACCTGCCATTTCTCGATGAATGCTCCAACCATTAAGATATGGGATGTTCTGATGCTGGGCTACCTCAGTCTCACCAGTTAAAGCTGTTCCACTGCGGCAGGGGTCGAAGACCAGAAAAGCCATCTCCCCCACTCTCCCACCACAACCGCATGAGCCAGAGCTGGCCCAGTGGCTGTGCCACGACCCCCAAGCACAGGCAGGGGATGTGTGGGTGGCGCACACTCCCTCTGTCCCTCCCTCCACTGGCAGAGCGAAGCAGCGCTGCCCTGCCTACCCCTAGCATGCTGTCCCTCCTAAAAGCAGCCAGGGGAGAGCTGCAGCTTTTGGAGGCAGGGCCCTGGAACAGTCCCTCCTTGGAGATCAGGTCGCTTCAACCTGGCCACCCCAAGCTGAACAGGCCCAATCCAGGGCCTGGGGGATGAGGTGGCCTCTGTTCACCCCAGAGTGGCTGGGTCAAAATGGCCTGAACTCCGCAGAAGGACCATTCCAGAGCCCTGCCTTTGCAAGCTGCAGCTCTCCCCTGGCCACTCTTTGGAGGGAGGGCCAGCTGGGGCTAAGCAGGGCAGCGCTCCTCCATCCCACCAGCATGGTGGGAACATGTGCCACCTGAACACCCCCTGCCAGTGGCTAGAGGCTGCGGCGCAGCCACTAGGCTGTTTCCAGCTCACATGGTTGTGGTGAAATGGTGGGGGCATTCCCAGCAGCCCTGATTTGGCTACGGTGCTGGGGCCAGCTGGGAGTCCCCGAAGCACACCTTGCTCCCTGGAAGAGATTGCCAGGGAGTCAAAAGGGGATGCTTAGGGAGCCACAGGTGGTTCACTGAGCCTGCCTTGCTGATCCCCACATTATGGGTAAATAATGAGACTCTGACCCAGAGAGGAGCCCAGTAGTTAGAGCATTCATCTGAGCAGCGGAAGACCCAGGATCCAGGTTCTCTGCTTCAGTGACTCAAATTGTTATCCACAGTGGAACAGCTTCAACAGGACAGACTGAACAAAGGGTCACACCAGAGTGGTTAGTGGTTAGCACACTTATGAAACCTGAGATGTAGCAGATTCCATTTCAAATCCCTCCCTTCTTCAGGTGGAAGGGGGGGGACTGAATTTGCATTCTCCAATATCCCAAGTGAGTATGCTAATTACTGGGCTAAAAGTTGTCGCATCCTATCCCAGCCATTTTGTGTAAGCTTGCCCAATCTGGTAGGCAAAGCAAAGTGCATGTACCTTATGGGGCCCCAGAGGCAAGCTAGACATAGGAACATACATCTTCCCCAATTCATGCATCGCTCTATGGCTTAGGCATCCAGAAAACTTGTGTGCAGCTCTAGTGAGCCAATATGGGGGCAAAAACAGATGTTGAGGATACTTTTACTGCAAAAACTTATGCACTGGGTGAATTTAGGTGCCTACAGCCTTTGGTATAGCTGAGCAGAGATTTTGTAGGTCCCAGTGAGGCTTAATTCTGGGACACAAGTGCCTAAAATGGTAATTAGACACTACATCCTTTTGTGACTCTAGTCCTAAGGGATTTGCCCCAGATCACACAGAAAGTCTATAGCAGAACAAGGAAGCCCAAGTCCCAAGTTAGTGCCCATGGAGACCATCTTTCATCATCCCTATTTTCTTGCCTTGCACTTGCACAGCTACAAACATTAATTGTGTTACAGGGTCTGGCTTCTATAGCTTCTCACCATCCTATTCCCTAACCTTAATTATTAAGTCCCTTCTAAATGCATGCATCATTCAGCACATTACTGAAATCCCTAGACTGTGATATAAAAAGTCTTAGACTGTTACACAAGAAAGGCCCAGAGCTTCTTTTTATAATAGCCACCACAGAAACTATACCCAATTAGTGGTTGCAGAAGATTTATCATTAGACTGCTAAAGAGAGAAATGCTTTATTACTGATGCAGGACCTGATCCAGCTCTGAGTGTAATCAGTGACAAGATTCCTACTGCTCCCAGGGGTAGGTTGCACAGGGGCAAGCTCATTTAAAGCATTTCTAAATGAGAGCCAATGAGACAAACTCCTAAGGGGCAACTTTGGGCTCCTAAGTCACTCAGGCACTTGAAAAATGTTACCCTTGATCTATTTCTTCACCAGTTGCTAGATCAGCTTATTTCCAGGGTGGAACTGTTTCCAAGCATTTCATGTTCAGAAATTGTTTATTTCAAAACCAAAAATAGTTTAATTAAAAACATGTTTGTTTCAATAATGAAAAATGTGACCTTTAAAAAACACAATCAGATACTAGAAACTTTCAGTTTGCTTAAATTCTTGAGCACTTCTTACAATGTTTTTTTCTGATCTGCTTTATTCTGCACGCACATCAAAAGCTGCATTATGGACAGAGCAGTGTAGCTTGTTGCTTGTATAAATTCACAATAAAAAGCAGTGAGACTGACAGGAAAAGTAAGGGGACCTGTTTCTGCAGTAACAAAAGCCCTGCTGCACAGCTGCCAAGCTACTCCTGCCTATTACAGGGAGTAGGGTTTAGAGAGGATGGCTAAAAACCTCTCTGATATGAAGAGGATCACTCAAGGTCATGTTTTCTGAGACTTGCCTGTTCTCTGCCCACACCCTGTCTTTTTTTCTCCTGTGCTCATGCAAATCAGACAGTGACCATGCAGAATGTTTTTGCTGCTCTTCTCTGTAATGAAATTAATTACACTTAGTGCTCCACCATACTTGTGCCCGTCGTCCTACTTGAACTAGAATATAAGCTTGTTTACCACTTATGCATGCCATGAAAGAACCTGTAGAATTGAGGCCATAGAGGGGCACAGACATTCACATTGTAAGTTAATATTCTGAACTTTACATCAGAATAAAAAAATCTAAGGTCTGAGCCAAAGTCCACTGAAATCAACAGAAAGACTCCCATTACTGAATTGAGGAGACTTTGGCCCACGTGACACACTGCTCACTGATCATAAGTAGGGAGACTTGCATATCCAGGGCATTTTTCCAGTCAATTTTCTGCCTGCCTTTCTGTTAGCTTACAGATATATCTTGTAGATGATCTTTTCTCAGTTATATGCAGCACAGAACAGCGCTGTATGAAACACAGAACATTTCACAATTATTCTCACTCTTAAAAAAAAAAAAAGTAAAGCACAGCCTCACCTATTTAAGTAACCTCAGAGAGGATACTTTTCCTTCAGTTCCTAAACAAGTCAAAGCTAAGGTCAATTTTCTTGGTGTCAACGCAATTTCTTCACATCAGTGGGGGCTTTCGGAGAATTATGGGACTCAACATATTGTGTTTGAAATGCCCTGGCAAGAACATCTAAGATTTGATGGACATTTGAAATGTAAAATGAATGTTTTTAACAATCCACTTGTTCCTGAAATCTCCTTAGCTTATGCACAACATGCCTCAGCTTGCACAAAAGCAGGATTTGTCACTGAATTTTGTCTATTTGTTGGATCATTAGCTTTCCTGGCTTAGGCCAGGTACTGATGGTGAGTGTGATGTGAATGCTGATTTATGCCCCTGAAATAGCCCTACTAAACTATATGCATATAGTGTTACTGCATTATACCTGTTAAGCTTCAGTGGAGGAAAAACAAATACACTAATTCAAAATAGTTTGGAGAGCTCAGAAATAAAAAATGTTAAATGTAAAAAGAAAAAACCTCATTCACCATTCTGAGAAGTTCATATTTTAGAAAATTCATTTTAGAGTATTAATTTTATGTGACTGACAAATGTCACACTTAGATTTTAAGTCCCTAAGAGGCAGTCAGCATCTTTTTGTTCTGTGTCTGTACTGCACCTAGGACAATGGGGCCCTAGTCCATAACTGGGGCTTAGAGGTTGTACCAACCACAATGTAAATTTTTAATGATTAATAATAAATAATAATAGTAAACAGTAGCTACACCCAGTTACAAAAGAAAACTAGGGATTTTTCCTGTTCTTAATTGGTACAAAGGCAGTTTAAGCATAATCTTTGACAGAGGAATGCTCTCTAAACATATTCTATTTGCAAATGAAGTGCTTCAGTTGTGTTGCATTTGAGTGGCACAAATGCATGTGACCAGGTGTGTTTAACTGTGCTATCCTCATGGGGCATCACTGTGTGGCTCTCATGGTGGTTTTGTTGTTGTTTGTTTTTGTTTTTTGTTTTTTTATTTCTTCACTCACAGTAGCCAAGGAAATGAATATGGGTATGTCCACACGATGCACCGTTATTTCAAAACATTAAACCTCGCATCTAATCGAAATAGCCGTTGTTTTGAAATGTTGTTTTGAAACAACGGCATTCAGACACATTGTTTTGAAACAACATGTCCGAACGGCCTTGTTTCGAAATAACCATTTCAAAACAATGGCTATTTTGAAAAGCAGGCTTTCCCTTAATTCGAATGAACAAACTGTTAATTCGAATTAACTTACTTTGAAATAAGGACTTTATTTCAAAGTAACTCATTTTGAAATGGGTTATTTCGAAATAATGATGTATGTGTGGACATAGCCTATGAGATCTCTACATTACAAGAGGCCCTAGTTCTTGTCTATCACTGAAATTAATCAAAAGCCTGTCCACTTAAGTCACTGGTGAAACAACCAAACAAGAGGAGTATCAGGCCTAGAGCTTTTTAACAAACGTAGGGCTAAATCATAATCGATCGTGCAATTAACTGATACTGTTGCTGGCTTGACTTACTCTTCCAAGATTTTGTTAGTTCCAAGCCGCTCCATCAGATCTGAGAACTGCTGGTCCTCGTCTTCATCCTCCTCCACCTTAGTACAACTTTTAGACTGATAGACATTTTCATTTGCAGATTCATTCATTTCATTCACAGAGACCATCTGCCCAAACAAAAACTGACCTAAAATTTAAAAGATGTACATGCTTTTAAAAATCCGTTTATATAGTAATTAGAAGTCATTAGAAGAAACAGTGACATTCATTAGCAGTACTTCCCGGGCTTTTTCTGCACACTGAGCTAGGGTATGATTCCCAGCTTACACAGACATACTTGTGCTAGCTCACACTGAACAAAAAATAGTGTCGCTAGGGTAATGGCAAGGAGTAGAATGGGCTAGCAACATTAAATATGCACCCACAGGGTTCAAACAGGTTTGTTCTCTGCAAGACTAGTCCATTCTACCCCTTGCCACTGCTACATTGCCATTTTTAGGGCACTAGATTGAAGAGAGCTAACCAACGCTTAATATGTGCAGGGGCTTCCCAGAACTGAGGCATGGCAGTTCATAACCTTGGCATCTTTGAGGTTGCCATATCAGTTATGAAAGTAAGAAAATTGTGTGAGGCCAGGCATACCTTGCATTACAAATTAAGAATTGAACCCAGCACAAATAGGTCTATGTGAGCTGGCAGTCCCATCCCCAGCTCAAATTGTAGATATACCCAAGATTGAACTTTACAGTAAATAGAGTTTGAGTTTGAAGGAAGACTCCAGTTTTTCTTATTTTGAAATGGAAATGTGCCTTGTCAACTACAGCAGAAATTAGGAGTCAGGACTCCTGAGTTTTATTCCTGGATTTGCTCTTAAACTCACCATTTAACTCTGGATAAGTCATGCAGGCCAAAATTTTCAAACTTAACTACCTAGATCTAGGCACCCAAATTCATAAATAGACACTAAATAAGCAGCTTGATGTCCAGAGGCCTGACCATTCTCAGTTCCCTTTGACTTCAATCTGAGTTTGTTTGAGTAAGGGCTGACTAAAAACAGAAGGATCTGGTTAATAAATATTAAAATTATTACGATTAATACCATTTATGTTATTTTACTATTTTGCCTTTTTAGCATGTGACCACATCTTGCCCAACAATGGACCCCATCTGATCACTAATGTCCTTATAAATCAAAATTAGATCTTCCTTGAGCTGTTTTTTCCCTATTCAACTTTATATATTTTAATTCCAAAATCTGTACAGTTAAGGGTGTTCATTTGAACCCCTTACTATTCTGTATCTTTCTTATGTTATGAACAGTCCTGGAATTTCATGCCTGTTGCTGGAGCAGAAACACAACACAGCTGGAGCATCATGACAACCAAACAATTATCAGAATATTCAGAGCAGACCAAACTGTCCACTTGCAAATCGAAGCTGATTTTTACCAGAGAAGAGAGTGACCCAGTGTGTGCAGTTACAAATAACATGACAAATTCTGGTCTTGATTCAGGCACTTTGGAATAAATGGGAGACCTGTATATCAGAAAAGAAAATTTGACCCTGGAGGCGTCTGCAAAATACATATCTACAGCATTTTTATCTCAGAATTGATAGCTCTCTCCTTCCAAATCACTGCCCGTAAGATTCTCCCCCATCTCTGGCTGCTCTTTTCACATCACATCACTTTCTGAATCTCTTCTAGAAGCTTCCTCTCCCATTTGACATCAAGTTAAAACTTCTTCATCTTCAAGAGCCTTCAGCACACTACCCCTTTATACTACACACCTCTGATTTCTCTTACTCTGACTGAACCTCTCACTCTCTACACTCTTCTGAAACAGCACTCTTAACAGCCCCTTTTCATATATTTTTCCCACTCTTGACTTTCTGTTTGTTCCATGCCAATCCTGAACTGTGGAACCCCATCCACCTCCTCACTAATTAGTCATCCTCCCTCTTGCCTTCGTAGGTGCTTTCTCCACTGATTTCAGTGGGAGCCTGAGCAAGCCCCTGACCTGGCCTGTAAACACCCTTCTTCCCCAAAGATGTCAGCCCTGATCTCCTAAAAGTAAAGTTGGTTGAAAAACAGCAATTTTTTCAGCTGAAAATTTTGATTTTTTTCATGGAAATACAAAAAAAACCCCAAAATATTTTGATTCAGAAATGCTGCTGTTATGTATCATGGGACCTCGCAATACAGCTTCTTCATGTTCCCATTATTCTCCACAGGCTAGGCTCCCCGGTCATACATTTCTCAGGATACAGTATGGGGACTGTCATAAACCCCTCTTGAAGGTGAGATTGTATTTTTGGCCACTGTGAATCATTAGAGATGTAGTTCATCAGAGAGCCTAGGCCATAGAGAAGAATGGAAACATGAAGCATCCAAACTACAACTCCCTCGAGGCTCTGTGGCTATGTCTACACTAGAGAGCTCAGTTAAGTTGACTTAACAAGGTCGACCTAAAGTCGACTTATTAAGTTGATTTAGAGAGTTCACATTTTTTTTTAAAGTTGATTTTATAAAGTCCAAATGTGGCAAGGGAGTTGCTTAAGTCAATGTAAGCCAGGTTAAGTCGACTTAAGCCTCCAGTGTAGACTTACCCTGTGGCAGCCTTTTCAAATCAAAATATTTAGAGATTTAGCCAATCATTTTTTAAGTGAAAAATCAAAATTTTGCATGGAAAGCAGACACTTCTTGTGAAAAACACTGCTAGGTGAAAACTCAATTTTCCCTGAAAAAGTGTTTAGATGGAAAAATTTTTTTGACAGACCCACTTACAAGGCATTCCATGGAATTCCTTTCTGATGCCATGAAACCCCTCTGAAGCAACTCCTCAAGAGACTGACAAAACTTACTTGCATAATGGAGGAGGTCTTCTAATAAATGTAAATCAGAACTGCACTTGGGTATGTCTATTGATGCTTTGGGCCAGTCTGTCAAGATGCATCAGAACTAGACTGCAGGTTTCTTAGGGATTCATCTCTCTTTACCTGTCTATGAAGTGCTGAACATGGATGGAGATATATACAGATTTGTATTCCAAAACTCACTTAATCCTGTAGTGAACTCCTCTGGCGTAAGTGAACCATTGCCATCTGCATCCAAGGTATCAAAAACTTTCTCCAGCTCCTCCAGGCTAAGAGGTAACTCACCATGGAGTCTCTGAAATGGCAGACCATGCTTCCATTACGCTATTTATTATAAAAGGAATTAGTGGAAGAAAAGAATTTGAAGAGGAAGACAAGAACACTAGTAACTTAGAACAACAGAACTTTAAATTTCCTGAAAAATGGAAAGTCCTCTCACTTTCTCCCCTGAAAAACATCCATGGTGAAAACTCTGAAGTAAAACTTTTCAAATTTTTCTAAACAGAATATTTCAATGTTGACTTTTGTTCATTTTTATGTTATTATTTTATTTTTTTTAAATTTAATTGTATTCTAATGTTTCATTTTAAATGATATTTTATTGTAATTTTTTACATTATTTGTATGTTATTTTCTGGTATAATTTAATTTTTATGCTAAAACAAAAAATCTTTTTATATTATATTTTCTGGTTCATGGTGTGCCTCCTGTTTCATTTGGAAATTGAGCAAACGGATCAGAATAATATTAAAGTAATTTGAAATTAAACAGGTGACAAAGGTTGATAAATTAATCTTTACTATGTGTCACTAAATGAGTCTGATATCATAGACTTAAATCTGTGTTCAGGGATGACTAGATTAAACCTCTTTTTCATGTCCTATAGTTAACAACAAGAGTAAAGGTCCCCTGGTCTGAATGGGTTTTGTGGTAAACTAGCTTTAAAGAATAAACAGGGCTAGACCTGGTCTATATATTTGGATGGGATATTGAAAAGACTCCCAATGACTTCACTGGAGCAGTGTAAGGTGCTGACTTGTCTTCAGTCCACAAAGGACTCATTGCTATATGCAGAGTCTCTTTCCAGGTACTTTTATTTCTCAAGCACAGGTTAAAAAAATCCACCCAACAAACATATCCCACCAACCCATCTTAGACTATACCTCCAAAGGGATTGTCCCTTTGCTTCTTTGAGTCCTTCCTGCTTCAGGGGCAAATGATGGATTCTTCTACACTCTTAACTGAGCACCAGGCCTCTGGGCTTTCCCCCTGGAGTCTCTTTTTCCCTATATCCCTGTGGTCCCCTCCCTCCTAACTGGCTAAACTGGAACATTTGTTCTACCACAGGGATGCTGGACCTACCTCATGCCAGCCTCATGTAATAAGCAGGCTCAAAGTATCTAAGGCCACGTCTACACTGTTGGAGGCACCGCCAACCATGTAGGATCAATTTTGTGAGTTTAACTGAGAATCAGTAAAGATGCGCTCAGCTGAACTTGGGAGTCACTAGAAATAGATCTGTTAAGACCACCCTGGCAAGCAGCACATGTTGCATCAACAGGAGGCATTTCCCGTTGACATAGCACAGGGGAAATGCTGCAGTAAGTAGGCATTAGGAAGTTGGCAGGAGATACGCACGTTAGGCAAGCTATTTACACTATCTACCATCAGCTGCCATCAAAATCCACAGCCAGTGTAGACCAGGGCTAAGTAAACATGGATAGGGAAACTGTAACTTTACAATTAGCTGGCCTCTATATCTTTTTAATTCTCAACTGTTGACCTCAGATAGAACAAAGGAAGAGACTGACCGCATTCCAATTTTACAGTGAAACAGCATTGATTTCAGTGAAACTACTCTTGATTTACCCAAGGGCTTAGTGAGAGGAGAATGAAGCCCAATATTTTCAGAAATGATGTTTATGTAATTTCATCTTTAATCAGCTTAGCTGAAAACAAAAACAAGGTCATTTCAAGGGGTTTCATGTTATTGAATCTCAGGGCCCTTTATTTCTATTTTTAAATTAATTGGAGATTTCCACATATATAAAGCTTATTATGCATGCTAAACATCTCCTGAAAGAGCTGTTTCATGTTGTGAAATCAAAGACAAAATTAAATTTTTTTCTTTGAAACTCAAAACAAATTTTCTATCACCCTCCTCAGACGCTTGCAGAAAATAGTTATATTTTCTCTGTAAGTGTAGAACTCAGACCTATACATCTTTCACCCTCCTTATAGCAACAGACATTAAAATTCAAAAATATGCAAGAGTTTTCTTGTATTAAAAATTAAATCCTATTTTCTTTTTGCTGTTTTAATCCATATACACAAATAGAACTGAACGGTGATCCAGCAAACTGCCTAAGGGTCTAATTATTCAGACATTTACTACTAGAAATAACGCATTCACTATTGCGATTTCAGTTATTTCAGAGAAACTCCACAGGGGGGTAGTAAACACTAAAATCAACTGTAAATGTTTGCTCTAACTGGTTTTTTAAAGTTTGAAGTAAGTATAACAAGTAATTGTGGAGGAGGGAATCCATAAATTCACCTAACAGAAAACTGCAACTGGCAGAGATGAGTAAATTGGCATTGATTTGTTTGGCTTTTCAGAAAGGGTAATTTTCAACATGTTGGGCACTTTTTACTATTACGCTAAAACAGCTTTGTCTATGAAGGTATTAAGTGCTCTGAAAATCTTAGCTAAGACACTTCCACTGTCACTACTTTGCCACTACTCTTAAATGCTATTTAATCCATTAGTGTTGAAGTAAAACTTCATTAAAATACCCAAGCAGTACTCTGCATATAAAACACAAATAGCTGCAGAGTGGATTGTTGTTTCCCACAAAATACATGATAGAAAATCCTTCTTAACATTTCCACAGCAAGGGCCCCATCCTGTTCTAAGTGCCGTAAACAGCATTTTTGCCATTGACTTTTGTGAAGCCAGAATTAGGCCCTTTCCTTCTTCAAATTATTTCAACAAAACATTGATTTAATAAACAATATGAACATCTCAAATGACAGATTATTTGTTTAAGTATATATTTTATATATATACACACAGTCTGACAGAGTTTGCAGCAGCATTTCACTGACTGGGGAAAGCAGAGTGAATGGTTTTGAATGTAATTTGTTGACAAAATCTGTAAGAGAAAATAGAGAGACTAAACACATTCTTGATTCTGATGTAAAACAGAAGTAACTCCAATGAAGTCAATGGACTTACACCAGTTAAAGTGAGAAATGAATCAACTGCTTTGGAGTTTTATACATCTTACATTCTCTTTGAGCTTCCACTGAGTTTTTTGGTTTGCATCTGGTAATACCATTGTATTGCATCATGTCACCAGCCAATTTTCCTTTACCTGCATGTCACGTCGAGCGATGAAGCCTTTGCCCTCCACATCACAGATCTGAAAGAGTTCATGTGCTTTCCCCAGCATCGCTAGCGGTTGTGCTGGGTCCTGTTCTCTGGTCCTGCTCCACCCTGCATCTCCCAGTGGCCCAGGACTGGCACAGTCCCCTTTTATTCTGTCCATTGTCACAGAAGTGTTTTGGGGCACTGCCATCCCATTTACTCTCAAACTCTGGTCCAAAACCTGAACAGTGAAGGTAAGAAAGAAAGCACATCAGAGCCTCTCAATGATGCTTTCCATCATCTCTTAGCAACCACCTCTTTAATTAGCCACTGAAGCCTAGGAGAAGAAAAAAGCTTTTTGAAAATGCCTACCATGATCTAGTCCATTAATAGACTGCACTAGAGCACACAGCAAATGGGCTGGTGAATGAGGACGGGGAAAAAGATCTATGACTGAAAGGAATCTCAACACAAAATCAGTCAGTTTAATGAGCAATGTAGACAACTAATTAATGTGAACAACAAGAAAAGACAAAGTACAGGCAAATAAAAAGGAAGAAAAGAGTAATTTATAGTCACTACAAGTACTCACTTGGCATTCTTCCTGTTTATTATCTACTGCCAAGTTTCAGTTTGTGTGTACTCCCTTAAGCTTTTAGAATATAGCATATTCTTATGCAAAGTAATGAAGACAGCTGGAAGTAGATTAACAAATTCTTTTAAAGGAAACAAATCGAGCTGAAAAATGTACAAGAAAATGTACATAAGGAACTTTGAAATGTATATTTAGGGGCTTCTTTACTGCGTGCTTTTTTTTTTCTTGTCTGGAGCAATAAGAACAATTATACAATGGCATGTTTTGAGTTGATATTTTTGGGTAGTTTCAAAACCCTTTTCACAAACAACATTTGGAAAAGTACTCATAAGAAACTGGAGATCTATAGTTTTTTTTTATTTGAATTCAGTCTGAGTGGTCTGATATAAGCAATACTGGATTTTGTTTTTGTTTTTCTGTCTAAGCCAATTTAAATTATGCTCCACAGAGCATCAGTGCGAAGAGGATTTGAAAGGGACAAGATTTTTAAAAAATTATGGCGAACTAAAACAGGCTCAGACATGTTTAATTTCCTTTGTGTGAATTTTTTCCATGTTTTGATCCATTAAAGAGAATAGTTCTGATCACACTACAGGAATAACTCCATTGCAACATTGCAATTACTGTCATGTAAAAACAGGGTGAATGAGAGATGCAACAGTCCCCTTCTATTACAGCAAAGCACAGCAATGGGTTGTGCTTGGGATGGACAATGAAATCCAAGAAAAACTGCAGCTTTTCCACTTCACAGTGCCCTGCTTCCTACATGAAACTGGTCAGAGAGAGCACATGGAACATATACTCAGTCTGTACTGGCTTTCCATTCAGTTCCAGGTTTGGTTTGAACTGGGTTCTTATCCTGATCACTAAGGACCAGGTTACAAAGGTATTCAGGACCCTAAAGTTGTAGACAGGTGCCTAATGGGATTTTCAAAAGTGCTTAAGCAGCTTCAGAGCCTAACTCACACTGATTTCTATCTGGCATAGGACTGAAGTGCCTAAACTATTCAGCAGCTTTTTAAAAACATACAGGCTCTTGAATATCTTTGAACATCTACAAGGAGTCCTATGGCACTTTTAGGCTATGTCTACACTAGCAAATTAGTTCGGCCTAGGCATGCTTAGGCCGAACTAATTTGAACGTTCTCTATAATGGGTTTGCCTAGCCCGAACTAAAATTTTTTTTAGTACTAACTAAGCAAAGCTTAGTTCGAACTAGTTAGTTCAGCCGGTTAGTCTGAGCTAACTGCTTAGTTTGAACTAATTTGCATTTACTTTGAATTAGCCCAATAGAGACATGCCAGTTCGAACTAAATAAGTTTGAACTAGAGGTTAGTTCAAACTAAGCAAATTTTTTTAGCTCGAACTAGCCATGTTTTTTTAGTTCAAACTAAAAGTTGAGTTTGAACTAAAAATAGTGTGGCTAGTTCAAACTAAAAGTCAGTTCAAATTAGGAAAAGTGCTTAATTCAAACTAACTTTCAAACTACTTAGTTCAGACTAACCAAGTCTGACCTAAGATTTTAAGTGCAGACATAGCCTTAAAGACTAACAAATTTATTTATTGCATGAGCTTCTGTGGGAGAAAATCCCACTTTGTCAAATGCTTGAAGAAATTTGTTAGTCTTTAAGGCTATGTCTACACTTAAGAGTGCTAGCTCAAAATAACTTAGTTTGAATTAATTAATTAGAACTAACTGTGATTAGTACAAACTAACTTAGTTCAAATTAGCATGTCCACACTAGAAACCTAAATCGAACTAGCATGTCCATGCACTAGACTTGCTAGTTCAGTTTAGGAGGGAGGCACCATGGGAGTTTGGCAACATGATACCTTAGTAGGGCCATAAAAAGAAGAAGGGGCCCTAGGAAGAAGGTCAAACTGCCTTTGGTTCGAACTAATGGTTAGTTGGAACTAACACAGATCCATTGGGTTAGTTCTAACTAAAAGCAGGGTTTACAAGTTTGAACTAAGCTATCCTTAGATCAAACTATGGAAAGCCAGTGTGGCCATGAACTAATTTAGTTCAAATTAAGCCTTCTTAATTCAAACTAAATTCCCAGCATAGACATAGCCTAAAAGTGCCACCAGGCTCCTTGTTTGTTTTGCTGAAGTAGACTCACATGGCTACCCCTCTGGAATTTGAAAATCTAGTTTCTGTTCTGTTCTTAATGGTTTAGGCTGGCACCATCTTGGAAACAACTGCTTCTTATTACATGCTAGGGCACCTTCAATCACTTCAGGACGTTACAGTTGACAGAAAAACCCTACTTCAAACTTTCAGCTGACAAAGTCTATGTTTTCTTCATACAAGGCTTCAGGCTATGACCCTCCCTACTAAGAGAGGCAGAATGAGCCTGAGTTAGACCATATTCAGGGCATGCTCCAAAACTAAACTGTTTCCTGAGACAGTCCCCAAGTCACACTATGAGAAAAGATCCAGCAGGGTTCTTCTGAAAGACAGCAACTGATTGCTAAGACAGGGTACAAGAGGAAGAATTTGGGCTTATAAAGAACTTGTTCAGAGTTCAACCATGAAAAGAGAGAGTCAAGATAGCACAACACTTTTCATATGGACCTTTCTCTCCCATCAAGCACTTCCTGAAAGCAGAGCTCTCTAATTTTCTAGATGTAATCAAAGTACAATGTCCCCAGTTGGGAAACTACTCATCATAACAATTGAGTCCTACTTGTGTAACAAAATCTAGATATCACAATAACGATAGCTTTTCAAATTCATAGATTGATGAGATAAATAGCCATTGTATTCCTGAGAGTTTATATAGCCTATGAGAATTAGATAGCATTGCTTTCAGTAGTATATAACCTCTATAGTGGTGCTGTCCTCTGCGTTTCAGAAGTAACCAGAACTCTACCAGAACAGCACTGCGTGTAAACTATTAAGCCACACCTATTGTATTTGGTTAGCATGCACGGTTATTTGTAATCTATCATTCCCATGTGTTATTTCTTTAAAAAGCAAAAGACACAGCAGCGCAAGTATTCTACAACACAACTGTTTTACTGACCAGTGAAAGTTGCAAAAGACAGGGATCTTGCACCAGTGAGGCCTTTGGTCTTTTTGTTCTGTGTTTGTACAGTGCCTACCACAAAGAGGGCCTGGTCCATGACTGGGCAAGGTGGTAATACCCATGTTTTGGTAATAGTGACATAGTAATAATCATACTGAGAGGCAAAGAGGAAGCTACTGATAAATGAACAGAGGGAAGGGGAGGGGAGTAGAGGAAAAACAAGGCTCATAGATTATGTCTCTGTTAAGTCAACTTAATAAGGTCAACTTAAAGTCAACCTTACTAGGTTGACATAGAGTCCACATTGAAAACTCCTGTCGACTGTCTGTGTCCACACTGGCAAGGCTCAGCTGACAGAGGAGGGGTGCGTTGTGGGTAGATGAAAGCCAGTTAGCTTGACTTAAAGGCTTTCCCCATCTACATTGGCTTAAGTTGACTTAATAAAGTCGAATTAAGCATTAAGAGGTTAACAGTGGTTCTATTAAGTAGACTTAAGGCAGTGCTTAACTCAATTTATTAAAAGTCCAGAGTAGCGGCAGAAGTCTGTAGATCAACTTAACCTTCCTTCAGTCAATCTAAAGCTCCAATATAGACGTATCCATAGGGTATATCGTAGAAGTCCATAGAGGGTTTTTCAAAGTAGGATTTTTTTTAATTAGATCCTGGTAGAGTTGTTGGAAGAGTGATGTGGTGCTCTTTTCTTCTTTGAGAAGGAAAGTAGCAGAATTCTACCCATGCTCAAGTCTAAGACCTAGGATTTAGAGAGGTGAGAGTGAAAGGAACTGAAATAGCCAAGTAAAAATGTAATAGAGTATCATGATTCACTTCTCACACAAATTTTACATGACTGAAATGCCATTGGTTTTAATGGAGCTAGTCTTCCTTTATGCCAGTGTAAAAGAGATCAAAATTAAGTCCACTGGATTCAAATTCTGCTGTTGGTAATGTTGATGTAAATCAGCTGCAGCTCCATAAATGTAACTGGATCTATACCTGTGTAAAACTGGTCTAAATGAAATCCCAATGGCCCACAGGATATAGGTCTAGCTGAACTGTTCTTTAATAGGAACTCTAATGATTTCTCAGAGCGCCACAAATGCAGAAACAGCACAAGGTAAGCACCACAGCAAAAACCTTCAGTTCCTGTGGTTTATAACACATTCTTTAGATTCACTTTAAAAGGAGACTGTTTTAATAAAAGACTAATATAATTCACTAGTATATGAAGGAATAGAAATATGGTAATAGATAAAAACCCTGGTGCAATAAAAAGATGCCATTCATTGCGTGATAATGATATTTGCTTTTTGGCATGGGAGAACTGATTGTTTAAGAACACTCCACCTTACTTTCAAAATACATCTGCCATACCATAAAACAAAATGATGCACATCACCAGTGCCCCACCTTCCATAATCATCACATACACTTGTTATGTAGCAAGCAAAAGTCCCGTGGCTCCTCAGATTCAGCAGGAAATTAAATTAGAGACTGCATTAAATCCCTTGATATTTAGAACTGCCTTCACATCTGGTACTGTTCATCTGAATTCTTACAGTGTGCTGATACTTTGCAGACACTGATAATAACTGAGATTAAAAATGTAGTTTGCTGAATGTTATTGGATGGATAATTTAATTAATCCAAGGTCACTTCTAAATAACAAAAATGGGTTCATCCAAGCATTCATCTGATAAAGAAAACTAATTGACTGCTTACAGATTCAGGTTGTCTGCCCTTGTAACTTGAAATAGTCCAGCCCAGACCTGGCTTTCCACTCCGATGCTGCAGCGAGCACTGATCTATGCATAAATGCATCATAGTATCAACTGGGGTAAGTATCATCCGATAGATTAACCAGTTGAGGTTTCTCACAAACTCCTGTATTATGAGACATTTAGGGGCCATTTTTTCAGAAGTGCTGAACACTTGGAGCCAAAATCTATAGTTTTTAAGGCCAGAAAGAATCATTTAGCTTGACTTCTTGTATAACAAAATTTCAACAGTATTCTCAAATCTAAGCATTCAAACATCATTAGCCTGGCTCATAAAAGCATGGGATTTATTTGTTCTCTCTCTATTTTTTTTTTTAAGATAATTCATGTGGAGTTCTTTCTATTTTCTTTCTGGTTTCCAAATCTTTTATGGTTCAGGCAGCAGGATGGCAACTCCTGCTTGAATTATATCTTAGAAAAATATCCAATCATAATTTAATTTTCATTGATTTAACTGCAGTTCTGGGAAGCTGTGGGTGCACCCTCTCTCTTTAAAAAAATAATATCAGTAATTCTAAAGAAGTGATATTCAGACACCAGTGGTTCAGGAGCCAAACTAGTGATCAACGTTACTCAAAACATTACCTCAAACAAACAAGGAATCCAAACAAGGCATCTGACAAAGTGGGGTGCAGCAGAAAAAATCTTATGTCTGAAGAAATTTGTTAGTCTTTAAGGTGCCACAGGACTTTCATTCTTTTTGCTATATACAAACTAACTCAGCTACCGCTTTGGAAGAAATCCTGTGGCACTTTTACAGACTAACAAATTTATGCAATAGATAAATTTCTTAATCTTTAAAAGTGCTACAGGATTCCTTGTTTGTTTTCTTGAACTAGACTATTATGATTATCTCTCTGAAACATTACCCAAAAGTTCCAGAGGGGGAACCATGTTAGTCTGTATACAGCAAAAATAACAAGAGTCACTCTTTAGAGATTAACAAATTTCTTCAGGCATAAGCCTTTGTGGGCACCAACCCACTTCATCAGATAGATCTGATGCAGCATATGTATACATCAGATGCAACTGACAAAGTGGGTTGGAGCTCAAGAAAGCTTATGCCTGCAGAAATTTGTTACTCTTTAAGGGCTATACCTACACTGGCAATTTAGCCCATGGTTACACTAGGCTTTCCCTAGTCTGAACTAAGAAATTTCTTAGTTTGTACTAAGGAAAGCTTAGTTCGGACTAGTAAATCCCAGTGTTAGTCTGGACTTCCACACTTAATTTGAATTTTAGTTCAAACTAAGGGTGGGCAAGACCCAGACTAAGGCTTAGTTCGAATTTAAGAAGTTTGAACTAGGCCATTAGTTCATACAAAAAACATGTTCTAGTTGGAACTAAGCATTCATTTGAACTAGAAAGTAGGTTAGTTTGAACTAAAAAGTTTCCAGTTAGTTTGAACTAACCCACAGTTAGTTTGAACTTAGCTCAAACTTCTTAGTTTAGACTTGCAAGTCTGAACTAAGATTGGCAGATGTAGACATAGACAAGGTGCCACAGGAATCTCATTGTTATTACCCAAAAGAGCCACAGGAGTTGAATTCATTGTGTCATTTAGTCCTATATAGTCTTTTTTAAGCAGTATGACAGAGGAAATATTTAGATTTTACATAATTATTCTCACAGCAAAATGACTGATCAAGTATTACTATTTTATCAACTACAACTGGTTAATAACATAATAAAAGCATCCTGATTGGTTTATAGTTAAATCACAAAGGGTTTTAATATCGTGCCTGCAAAGAGCTACTGGAGCCCTATTAAGGAACCACTTCTGTGGTGAGCTTTAGCGTGAGGGCTTCTCTTCACTTATGGTGGCAAACTCACCACCACCAAACTGATCTTCTAGATTGACTGGCTGGGTCTGTGAAGAACCACTCAGTTGATCCAGAAGTCAATCCCTGAGTAACTGGAGTAGTGCTGAATCAAAGGGAGGGCCCTTCCTTCAACTAAGCACAGTAGATCTGCCGGACTTAACAAAGTTGAAGGGAATTACACAAGTTATGTTAAGGAACTTACATACCTCCCTTCAACTGCCACTGAAAATGGAGGGCAGTGTAGACTTGCCTGCAGAATCACTGATTTAAAGGACCATCCTAGAAAACAAGCAACCAGAACAGGAAAAAAAAATTGTTTCTCTTCCTCTTTATACTATGCCTCAAGGGCAGAGATTAAGCAACGAATCCCCCTTATACTGTAACATATAACGTACTGAATGTGCATCAGTCACTGGGACTGTCTCAAGGAGCTTGCAAACTAAGAATAGCATATATTCCAATACTCAATCCTTTAAATGGCTTCTCTTTCTCCTGTGCCAGTAAAGCCTTTTATGTAGAAAAGACCAATTCCTGCCCTATCTTCCAGAAACAGTGTGCCTGAAACACACAAAACCAGTTTGGGTCTTCTACACAGAGCTGGACCTATATGCAGATCTTGCTCAGTTAAGGTTGTATGGGACCAAATCTTGCATTCATTGGCTATGTCTATGCTGGCAAATTAGTCTGAACTAAGGAAGCTTATTCTGGACTAATTCAGCCCATGGCTTTACTAGGCTTTGCCTAGTCTGAACTAAGAAATTTCTTAGTTCGAACTAGGCAAACCTTAGTCCAAACTAGTAAGACCAGGCACTAGACTGCACTTAATTGCTTAGTTTGAACTTTGGTTCAAAATAAGCGCATGCAATATATGACCTAAAGCTTAGTTTGAGCTTTAAAAGTTTGAACTAACCCATTAGCTCGAACTAACCATGCATTCTAGTTTGAAATAAAACATTAGTTCAAACTAGAACACGTGGTTAGTTTGAACTAAAAAAATCTAGGATTCGTTCAATCTACCCCAAGGTTAGTTTGGACTAGCCTTGGATTTCTTAGTTGGTACTTGCAAGTCCGAACTAACTCAGGTTAATGTAGACATATCCACTGAATGTTTCCAAAGGGATAGCCAAGTTAGTCTAGTCCAGTAAAAAAACAACAAGCAGTTGTGTGGCACTTTAAGACTAACAGATTTATTTTTTGCATGAGCTTTCGTGGGAGAAGATATCCACTGAAGCAAATGAGTTGCTATGTTCTCAGCAAAAAATATGGCTGTGTAGATGGCTCATCCTTACTACCCCTCAAGTTTCAGAGCTTAAGAACCAGTCTCAGACACACCAAAGCACCATCAACAGGACCCCATGTTTGATTTACTTTTAAATGGGACGCTGTACCCACAGATCTGAGCACCACAGAAAGCATTCACGAAGAGAGCTGCACAGCTTCTTTGCCAGATCCTCTCTCTCTCACTTTGCAGCTTTCCTCTACATTAAACCCTTGTACTCTGTATTAAAGTAGGATAAGAGGATTGGGTCCATTTCAGGATAACACACCCAACTTCTTCCAATAAAAGTCCTCATATGCAGCTTGAATGGGGGTGATACCTAACGGGCAGTCACTTTCATCCACCAGACCTTTTTATGTACTCAGTCCTGTCCCGTATGTGCCACAACTCAAAGGCAAACACTAGAGATGCTAGCATCTGGGGAGTATCAGTAAACATGCATATGGTTGACTCAAACAAAAGGATTATTTTTTTAGCAGTGTGTATACATTGACAGTCACAATGTTAGTGCCACTGGATTGATTCTGTGGGATCAACTATGTGGCAGTGGAGACCCACTCAACTGATCCAGAAGTCAACAGTGTTAATCCACCCCTGTGATAGGAGTAATGCTGCATTGACTGGAGGACATTTTTGGTCGGTGTGGCATAGTGGAGATGCTGTGATAAGTAGAAGTCAATGGAGATACTCAAGCTACTTTACATAGCTTACATATTTCCTGCTGAAAGTTGCCAAAATTTGCCAGAACTGTAGACTGAGCCCAAGGCTGGCGAAAGAGAAAGCATGACATATACCTTAACTAGAAAAAACAAGGAGTCCTGTGGCACTTTTAAGACAAAAAATTTATTTATCACATGAGTTTTTGTGGGAGAAAAATCCCACTTCAGATGCTTGAAGATGGGGAATTTATTTACAGCTGTACATTCCATATCTCTCTTTATAGGAAATAATTTTTAGTGGTAAATAAATTCCCCATCATCAAGCATCTGACAAAGTGGAATTTTCTCCCATGAAAGCTCATGTGATAAATAAATGGGTTAGCCTTCAAGTGCCCCAGGACACCTTGTTTATTTTGCTGAACTAGACTAACCAAGCTGCGCCTTTGGAACCTTAACTAGTGTGGCTTAGTTGCAATTACCACAACAATTCCTACCTTGGCCTGTGGGGGCAGGTATATTCTTGCAGTGGGCAGTGCAAATATCTAGATACTCATTTTCCCCTGGTGAGAGAACACCTGCAGGTCCCACATGGCCAGGGCTCAATCCCTCAGCCTGTTAGAGGCCCCTGCACATTTCCTCTAGACAGAACTGCAGTGTACTGAGATTGTAGGGCTCAACATTTAATGTGCCACTTTGTTCCAATCAATTAGCCTCAATTTAGTTGGCAGAAATATTTGCACCATAGCATTTTTGTTCCTTAAATGTTAGCTGACCACATAGCTCATGATGGGACATTGCCTGCCTGGATGGGAAATCTCCCTGATCAGGCACCTTGTAAGTTGCCAGTGCAGCCCTCAGCTACACAAAGTTTTGTTTTCCCCAAGCTACAACAAGTAATGATTCTGTCCCCTAACACTAACTGTTTCTATGGGATTCCTATTGTGGACTGAAGGACGGAAGGGAGCTAGGTTGATTTAGAAGAACCCGTTTGATACTCTTGGTGGTTTCAAGAAAGAAATCAGGAACCTTCTATTGACTAGGCCAAGTGAGAGCTATGTTTGGGTAGAGGAAATACGCTGCACTCTTCTGTAGCTCAAAACAGTAGCATATAATACCGTTCAGGCTCAGACCATCAAACCCTGGGTCTGAGCTCTGGGTTAGAGAAGTTTGCCTCCAGACAGAATGGAGGGTGGGGGGCTGGGTTTAGGCTTGAGACTGCATCTGAACTCTGGGCTCACCCTGCAACGTATGTATATCCTAAGATATATCCACAATGCAGCTTCCCAGCACAGGCAGACAGACATGCTAGCTTTGCTCAAGCTACTGTGCTAAAAAACAGCAATGTAGCTGTAGGTAGCACAAACTGTAACACAGGTACTGAGCCTAACTTTGTACCTGGAGTCTAAGAGGGTTTGTACTCCAGTCATTAGTCTGATCCCTCACCCTTGCTTCCTGCTACTTTTAAGGGCTAGCTCAAAATACAGCTAGCTGGTGTGCCTATTTAAACTCAGAAGCACACTCCCAGCTGTACTAAAGATTAGGGTTGCCAACTCTCAGGATTGTTCAGGAGACTCCAGGAATTAAAGATTAATCCTTAATTAAAGATTATGGCACACGAAGATACCTTCAGGAATACTTAGCTATACCCTCACTCTGTTATACTGTTGCTTTTCCATTATACAATATACAGTACACCGTGTGTTTTTGTTGTCATCTTCGCCCAGGAAATGGAAGTATAAAGAAGACATCAGCACTGTTTGTTCTGTGTGGCTTGGCTATTCCAAACAAGGCATGGAAAATGCATACACTCAGATCCACTTATCTGTATTTGATTAGTAGATTGTGCGTGTTTCTGGTTCCTGTTCAGACCTGCAATAGCATATCCTGGTATCATAAGGAACTATAATGTATTGCTATGGCTTCTGAATGGGCTTTTAATTCATCATTATTTGCAAGTGGAAATAAAACTTATAAATTGCCTTTCCATGGCTGTGTTCACACAGCATTTTTGTTTCGAAACAACGAGGTTGTTTCGAAACAAAAAAAAGCATGTTCACACGATGCACAGTTGTTTCGATACAACAAGAACCCATTGTTTCAAAACAACTGTGTTGTTTCGAAACAAGTTAAGCCCCATTTGGGGGTGAAACAACCTTGTTTTGAAATCGTTTCGAAACAATGCATGTGAACATGTTGTTTTGGAACAAGATGTTCCGAAACAACATTTGAAGGGCTGCCCCCTCAGCACCCTGGCCAGGGAACCCTCAGCACCCTGGCCAGGGTGCTGAGGGGTGTCCCCTGGCCGGCAGAGCGGGGCTTGCAGGCACCAGCAGGGTTCAGTGCAGCCCAGTGCTGATCCCCGCCAGTGCCTGCAGCCCCCCTCTGCAGGCACCCGTGGGGATCAGTGCTGGGCTGCGCTGAACCCCAGGAGTGCCTGCAGCCCCTCCCCAAGCGAAATAGCATGTTCACACTGTGAACTTGCTATTTCGTTTCCTGCCTTTTTCCTTATTTCGAAGTAACTTTTTGCTAATTCGGCTTAAGTTATTTCGAAATAAGGTGTTATTTTGATATAAGTTGTTTTGAAACAACTTATATCGAAATAATCCCATGTGTGAACACAGCCCATGAGATAACTAGTCCATGGACATAGGAACTAATGCTGTAGGTAGTCTCAGCTATTCCCCTCTATGCTCCAAAGGTTCCTTAGCAGACTGATCTGTGAGTGAGGAGAACTGGAAAAGTTCACCCCACCTTTACCTTCAGGGACCAGAATTTAATGCACCTTCCTATTCTGGGAAGTGAGGACTGGTGAAAGAAGGAAGAGAATTATTTACATGCTCTAGGGAAGAGGCACATTTGCTGTGGTCTGTGCTATGTTGTAACACATTCGTTTTTAACCCAGCCAGTCCATGCCTGGAGCTTATCCATTGTCATGCTGTTCGCAAGAACAGATGATATGACTAGATGGACAGGGAACACATGGTGACCCTTCTGCAATGTGCTACAATGGGGTAAGAAGAACTATGGCAAAAGAGCTCCACACAAGCTTTTAACACAGGAGGGAGGGTCGATGGAGCACTCCCGGCTAATGTAATAAAATAAAATACATGCCCACTTTTTAATGGTGACTGCATATTCACTTTATGTAGCTGCCAAGACCCTGAACAAGTCATTGATGTGTGGGAAAAACATAACATTAATTTCAGCCTAACCACAGTGTGGGCTCTCTCACTAAATGATTTCAGCATTTGCAAAACCGAAAGACAGCAGAAAATGAGTTAAGAAACCACTATATGAGGCTTTAAAAACGTATTGATGGAAGGAGTCTGAAATACAAGGATAATGTTCGGGTACTCCACGCTGGATGTCCCTTTCTAATGTAATTCCATAGAGTAGATTCTCCTGTAATATTAGTTTTATATCTGTTAATTGCAATGGCTCCACTGCAGTTACTTCTTATTTCCATTAGCATAAGCTACAGTAGAAGCAGGCTCAATATTAATATATTACCTTTTGCCATTCTCTGCTTGCTTTGAATACATGCGGCAGAGTCCTACTCCCTTTTCCCCATCAAGGTCAATACCAAAATATCTGTTGACTTCAGTGGGGCGAGTCTTAGAGAAAATCATTGAACTCACAGGGTGGAAAATACCTAGTTTTTTTGGTCCACCTCCCTCCACTTAGTGAGGAATTATGAACAGTCATTACTTTGCAAAAATAAAAGTTACTTCCTTCTCCGTGACTATCAGACACGTCAGCATGTGATGTTACTAAAAAAAATTGAGGAGTAAATATTACTCCACCTTTTAATCAAACAAGTCCAGACAAGCATTTAAAAGTACCTTTAGCAGAGCTCTGGCCATATTATCTTTTACATTCTCTTAGGTCTATTTAAGTTATCCTAATTAAGAGCTTATTGTTACCACAGCTTTGTTAAAATAAAAGAAAAGAAAGTGACTTTAGCCCTAAAGAAGTAGGCAGCCTGGGAGACTAACAGCTTCTGTTTGTCAAGGAAACAAATTCAATATATACAACAACAGGATTAACATGTCCTAATGTGATTCATTCCTGAGCTGGATCCATCTCTTCTAAGACTGAAAACGGAGTTTGGTCATAACAGACCAGTAAAGGTTTATAGCAAGATTTTCACAAATGGGGACTGAGCTCTTAGGTTCTGAGCTAAATTGCACAAGTTGTCAAATGTGCTCAGAGCCTTGCAGCTCCTCTTGAGAGCAACAAATTTTGTTCAGTTGCTATGCACTTTGGAAAAACAGACTTAAGCCCAGTGGTTTCGTGGGAGTTGACCTAGTTTGAAAACCTGGACCCTTGTCTCTGAAGAGGTTGCTAACAAGAGTACTATCATTGTGTGGCAGCTTTCTTGTGTGATGTAGATTCCTGACCACTAGAACTGGACTGGGACTGCTATGTGTAAGAAGTTAAGAAACACCCAATCGCTCAGTCTAAACTTTAATTCATATTGCAGGTGCCACTGTGATGCATGGTGTTGGTGGCTGCCCGCAAATCTTTTGATCAATGAGCAATCACAAATTTTGTTGTCAAGCATGTTATTCAGGTGAAATGGAAGAAACAACTAAGCTCCTTTATGGAATAAAATAGCTGAAGCAATACAAGCCTCCACCCAGGACAATGGACCACTTGGAAGCCCTGTACAAGATCTGGGAGAATGAGCGGTTTCCCTGAGACTGATCACAAATGAATGGGCTAGACTCCAATTGTTGGTGTCTATTGCTAATAGGATGTGACCAGAAAGCCAGGAAAGAGAGACAAACACTTGAGTGTGGCCCTGAGGGTGGAAGCCAAAAGAAAGAGCTTCTTTTGGGGCACAAGACTGACTAAAACACAGCCTTGGACTTTTAAACAACAACAACAAAAAACCCCACCTCCTATTTATTCCTATTGTTTTTAGGGAACCAGGAATTTTTTTGTACATCTTTGTAAGTAGGATTGCATCCAAGAAAGATCTGACTCATTATCAATTTCCCCTCCTAAAGGAAACCATGCAGCAAGGCCCCAAAAACTGGCTAACTGCTCAGGCCAATGGACCACAACATTTATCAGATGGCAACAATATTCATTTACTACCAATCTGGATCACATACGTATGACCAACCTTGTGATGAATGGCTCCATGTTTTAGTACGGCTCCTAAAAGATGCCATCCCATCAGACAGTAGTTTTTTAACCTTATCTAAGATGGAGCTTGCATTTCTTGTCTCAGTCAAAACTATATAATACAATTCTAGCAGCTCAGCTTTCCCTGGTTCTCAAGTTAAGTAGAGATGGTTAAAGCTTTTTTCTGAAAAATGATCAATAGACATGCAAGTGCCAGAGTTCACCAGTACATGAATCTTCACATCTTTCCCCGAGGAAGTGCTAACAATCAAGATTTTTCTTTAAAAGAAAAAAAAAAAACCCACAAGCTGACTGTGTACAATTCTTCATTTCATTTTCAGGCCTCTGTCTCTGATCATGTTTATCACCATTTCCTTGTCTGGGTGTGTCGAAGGGCAAGCCCTCCCTATTGCCCCCTGGTGGGAAAAGTGCCAGCTGCATGTGCATGGAGGGTACTTCCGCGATCCTCTTTAGTGCCCTGCATCAGTGCAGCACAGCCTACTGGCCACAGAGTCAATATATAGTCTCTCGACCAGCCCTTGAGTCAGGACAGCATGGCCCAGTGGCCACAGAGTCAAAAAAAGTCTCTAAGGAGCCCTCAGGTCAGCACGACACAGCCTAGTGGCCATAGAGTCAATACATAGAGTGTCTCAAGCAGCCCTTCTGTCAGGGCAGCAAGGCCTAGCGGCTGCAGAACCAATACGAAAGCATCTCCTATGGGGCAAGTGCTCAGGCAGGGGGACTCAGGCCCTCCTACTCCACTGAGCCCCAGCCCAGGGCCCTATGGGTGCCAGGGTTATGGCACCAAGTCAGCGGGGATCCAGACCAAAACACGCTGACTGGTCTTCCACTCTACCCATGGCTCACCCCTTCGGGCCCCCTGGGCTACTTCCGACTTGGGATAGCTGCTGGTGGTTCCCTGGGTTAACGTGCTGAGGTGGGTGCCTGGGCGATAGCCTCAGGGTGCTCATCGTGGGGCTGACCTTCCACCAGGCTCCCTCTGCAGTCAGAGTATCCTACAGGTTGTGGCTGATGCAGCACCAGGTCAGAAGCTTCCAGCGCACATCCTCCCTCTTTGCTGGTCAGCCCAGACTGAGCTGAGCTGCAGCCTTTTATATCTGGACAGCAGCTTGAGCATGCCCGGGAGGGCCTAAGGGGCAGGGCTTCCTCCTTCCATAGTCTATAAGGGACTGGGTTAATGGAGGGTGTATCCCCCCCATCACAGGGTGTTTAAATATTATGAAAGAATTTGGTTGTGAATTACCATTAAAAATGACATTTGAGACAGACAGAAAATAAAAAGTTGTTCACATCTGGGGGGAAAAAAAGCCTTCCTATTAGAAGAGAAACCACTAATTTAGCCAACTAGTTACTGAAATGGGGAAGTTGTGCCACACTTTATCCATATTGCTATGCCAGGGATGGCAAATTATGGAGTGAATTGAAGAAAGATTTTAAATAATAGCCCACGAAGTTTCCAGACAATGGGACAAATATTCTGCTGATGTAACTCCACTGACTTCCATGGAATTACACCACTGGAAAATGTCACCCACTGTGTGTATTTATTGTGGGCAGAGTTTGGCACTTGTATTTGGACTGGGACTGAAAAAGTCTAAGTGAAGACTACACCTTTGTGATGGCCTGACTTTCACTTCCTTGTTTTGAAGTCAGGGAACACCTTTGCCTGACTTTGGAGGACTGTTTTATTGTCTATCAATTGAGGCTGATGAACATGAGTAATTTTTAGCTGTCTCCAAGGGACAGTAGTGTACAGTCATCAGGCTGCTTGAATTATGGCCTGTCCTCAGCTATCCAAAATGTCTCCTAAATATCCTAATGGGTCACACCTGAACATACTGAGTCTTTACCATAAATGAAACATGTGGCTGAAGTTAGACCACCCTGTCATGGTGTGCACGTCTGTGCACCCTGGGTTATGATCTACATGATCTTCCTGTTCACTTATACTCTGAAATTGTAGGATTTGTTGCCAATTACACCATGCAATGTTTCTTTATGGATGCTCATAACCTATTCTACATGATTACCGTGATATCCTGTTTCTTACAGCTTCATGCATCTGTACTGATGTGTAGCATGTTGAGCATGACTCAAGGGGAAGAGTGACCCACAGAGCTCTCCCAGCAGCCGTGAGCCTGAAAAAGACAAAGCTATGCTAATAGAGGTGACTGAGAAGAGACAAAGGCATCACCTTTGCCCAGAAAGGGAGGAGCTGAGGGGTTTGGAAACAAAGACAGAGACCTGGAAGATTGCGGGACTTTTTAGCTGGGACTCTCCATCTTGAAACAACTTCAAGCAAGATCTGGGCCCTGCCGAGCCTCAGGCAGAGACTGGCTATGCAAACATCTAACAGCCAAACACCTTGAGCATAAACTTGTTTGGACTATGATGTAGTTTAAGTGGAAATATTATGTTAGCATGCATATTTTACCTTTTATTTCCTTGTGGTCTCTGCTGACTCATTTATATTATGATTCTGCCATGATTGGCCACATTCTCATTTAGAATTATGATCTGATCAATAAATTAGTAGTTGTTTTATCTAAAGCTGTGTGATCTTTAGAGGGTGTGAGTGAAGAAGGCTGGGCACGATCCATTTCTTTGTTAAATGGACAGACTTGAGTATGTGGTGGTTGGGAGTGGATCCCAACCTATGTAGACAGTGGCTCCTGGTGTAGTAACTGGGGCCAGGGGTGCTTGCTGGGGGACCATCCTCGAGTAGCCAGGGGGCATATACCCACCATCCGGAACCAACGACATACCAAAGGCTGGAGTGGACTGACTCAGGAGTGAGTGGTCACTTGGTGAATTAGAGTTCAGGAGTGGAAATTGGGAGGTCACAGCAGGACACCAGACCAGATTTGGGGAGTGGCCTGTCACACACTAATTCTGGTCACTCCATTGAGAACAACTGATTGTCACATGTTTATTAGTAGGCCGACAGTAGTATCTAGGAAGCCTATATAAACAGAGCCTTGCAGATATGCAGGTATACGCTGCAGATCCATGGGTATCTGCATCTGCGGATGTGGGTGTGGATAACCAAAGATCCATTGCCACGGATTAACCCACAGATGCGGATTCTGTTTTTAGCTTCTCAGGGTGCAATCCATTGCTGCAGAGGCAGCTATGATTTCTATCAGCATCACATAGGGGAACAAGGAATTGCCCCAACCAATCCTAGCTCAGCTTTAATGGAGTGGAAGGGGAGAGGAGTGAGTAGAGTGGAATGGGAGAAGAGGTCAGACTGGATCTCAATCTTTTTTATGAAAAGTTCACAATATCCCGGGATGCGGCTTGGGAGACATGGGCTTATGAAGGAGTCAAAGGCCATAACTAACTAACTAACTATCTGGGATTGCAGGTGTTGGATTCAGCTAGGGTGAAGTGAGGTAGCCCAAAAAGGAAGAGGACAAAACTGAAGGAAGAATGAATGACTTTACAGTGGGAAAACTGTGAAAAGATCTGAGCTTTTCTCTAGGAGGTGCCCACCACCACATCAAAAGAAATTAGAATTGGTGGGACAAACTTTCTATCAGAACTCAAGGATGAAGAAACTTCTGGTAGTGGAAAGAGTGGAGTGAAGTGATCTGACAACCAGCTCTATGGTGCAGACAGTGGGGCAGAGAGAACTGAAAGTGATGGATAAGTAAATGGCCATTAACCTGAGGCTGCAGTAACTCTGAGAAGGACCAGTAGGGCAGCTGAGTGATGTTGAAGGACAAGTACTGGTGGCCAAAGAGAGAGAGAGCTCAGTTTAGAAATCAGAGAGGAAGCACTGTATAATGAAAAAGACAAGTGAGAGGCCACTTTAGCAAGTAGGAGAATTGATATGGGTGTGAATCTCAAACAAGGCAGTGACAGCAAGAAGATGGGAAACTGAGAGATTAGGCAAAACAGTAATGTGGCATCTGATGGAGAATAGTTTTGAACAGAAGAACAGGGGCAGTCAAATGTCAAAACCAGAAAAAAAAAAGGTGGATGAAGCGAAAAAAAGCTGTGATTAATGGCTACGTGGTGGGGAAGGGATCAGTAGAGCTGGATGGAGAAGCAATGAGGGAAGGGGATGGAGACAGTAATTGGAATCCACATGAGCAGGAGAAGAGAGCTTACAAAAATCTGTGCCATGGCTGTCAAGGAAGTAAAGAAGGTTTTCTTCTCTTTTAGCAGTCTTTGTGAAATGATATCCAGGGGGATTGTTCTGGCTGATGTACAATTTGGCCAGAATTGGCTGTGATAACCTGGAAACCTACTAAAAATTTTATCATTTGGTGAGATTTTTGCCTTCTTTATAGATAAAACAAACAGGACTTGACCTGGAATGGCTGTTTCCAAGGGGGCAGATCAGTGTTAGGAGACAGCCTCATCATCTCCAGTTTCAGTTTCAATTAGATTTGCCTCACACTGGATCTAGATGGGCTGAGGGACCCTGTAACTGCTGCCTGTAAGTTGACTCATGCCCTTCATAGCTGGTTAAGTCAAGCTGTGTAACATTGTTTCTCTTGTTAGATGAAATCATTAGCAGCTCCCTAGGACAGGACAGGGTGTCAGCTTTCTAAGTGAATTAAACACTCTTCTTTTCAATGTGCTGCTAAACCCTTACAGAAGAATTGTGTATTCATTCATTCTGCCAACTTTGTTTTGCTACACCTACATCCCAATCCTGGTGAGGTCCTTCTTCATTAACATGATGTAAAAAGGTCCCTTGGGCTTGGTAAGGAATGGACTGAAACCCTTAGAAAGTATACCATATTTTGTCACCTTTTCTCACCAACAAAGGTTATTTTGCCTCCAACAGACCCTTTTCTTGACTGCATACCCCATTGTAATTAGATAGCAGGTCTACAAAGTTGAGGTCACATTTAAGTTCATTACGTTCTTCAGATTCTGGAGCCAGCTTCTGGTATATTTCAGTTTTTAAAAAGTATAGCCACATGGACTTCTCTGCTTAACTTTACTAAGTATTATTAGATGGACTCTTCCTGGAAGAGGACACAAGGTTTAGCAATAAGTATGATGTAATGGGATATCCCTTATTATGTTTGTTATTCATGTTTAACTCAGCTGTTTTTACCATCAGAACAAAACTATACAAAAGGTCAGAATCCCCCAATCACTGTGCAGTGCCAGGGAAAAAACTATGCTAGGACCAGATGGAGGGAAAGTTGGCTAAGCATGACGTTCTTCACTGCTCCACCTAGCCAAACATTCATCCACTACATACAATGTAAGGAGAAAATGTCAGTGGGGCCAGAGTGAAGGGAGAAGAGTAGGAGAAAAGCTGCATGCTCACCTTGCAAACTGAAGACAAGCCACAAAAAAAGTCTATTAATAAGTCACTGTGGCTTGATGCATTAAGTTCTGCTACTTCCTGTGATTCTCCTCCTAAAAGCCACAAAAGAGGGGGCTTCTGCATAAGAGTCTATTCTATTCTAAGAGCAATGCACTTTTCATTTGTGACTAAATTCAGTAGTGAACGCAGATGCCCAGAGATAATAGCAAATGAGTGTTATTACCACCATCAACGAACATCACCCCCTTCAATTACCAGCAATTTCCATACATGATTATGGAAACTGTACTTTTTGGGGGCTTTTCTGTAATATGCCCTCTTCTTGGAATATTGATACAAGAGTCTAATTCTTTTATGTGGTTAGTTTTTTGCTTCGAGCCTAAGCTATTTTGGGAAGGAAGGCATTTAATTTATACCCTTGAAATTGCCTGAAGTTAAAAATAGCAATTACACACTGAGGGCCAATAACCCAAACTTTGCTTTCTGCGAGGCTGTGGGGCATCTCCTAACACTTGAGAATAGCTGGAGTTTACCAGCATTGTATAACAGAATAATTTGATCTACTTCAGATGGGACAAACTGCAGTACTAAAGTGAAAGTAACTCACAGTCTACTGATATAAATCATAACATTGTTAACCACAAAAGAACTATGCTAAAATAACCAAAAAGTATATATTTAGATGAAAGGCGCACTGAAGATTAAAAATACTGACAAGAACAATTACAGATGGCTCTGATAATTGACCTAACTGAGAAATTTGTTGGAACGTCATTTGAAAAAAACCCAAATCTTGCCTACTTGTCTTACAACAGGAAACATCTCATATTTTTACAATAAGTAGTGTCTCCTACATCTGACCTTTACAGCCACAAAAACATTTGAAATTACTAACCCCTTTGTTCAAGTGACTGAGGTAACCAGAAGGAAAGATAACTTTATGACAGGAGCACACCAGTGACAAAATTTTGATGCCAGAATTGCACTCATATCAAAACATTAAGGGAACTAGACAAATACATTTTTTGCAAGCATTAATGTTAATATTTCTGTTTGCTTCACTGAGTACATTGCTGGCCCGCCAATGTAGAGAACAGAAATAGCTCATAGCCTATGTTAGTATCTCTTCCATTAGTAGGAGGTGCTCAGGGAAAAATTTCAAGGTGGCAGACATTAGTTAATTCAGGGAGTTGGTAGGTAAGATCCCCTAGGAAGCAAGTCTAAGGGGAAAAAGGGTACAAGAGAGCTGGCAGTCTTTCTAAGATATATTATTAAGGGCGCAAGGGCAGACTATCCCAATGCATAAGACAACTAGGAAGTATGGCAGGATACCACCTTGGTTTATTCAGGAGATATTCAATGATCTGAAACTCAAAGAATCCTACAAAAAGTAGAAGTGAGGTCAAATTACAAAGGGTGAATATAAACAAATAAAGCAAATATGTAGAGAAAACTTAGAAAAGCCAAGGCACAATATGAGATTGAACTATTTAGAGACATAGGGTAGCAAGAAAATACAAATACATTAGGAGCATGAGGAAGAGCAAGGGTGGGTTACGTATTTTACTCAGTGGGATGCAAGGGAGGGAAGCAATAACAGAAAATATGGAAATGGTAGAAGTGCTAAATGACTTTTTTGTTTCAGTTTTCACCAAAAAGGTTAGTAGTACAGGGAAATCTAACATGGTGGACACCAGTGAAAATGAGGTAGTATATGAAGCTAAAATAGGGAAAGAACAAGTTAACAACTAGACAAGCTACTAGATTGTCTTCATGTCACCAGGGCCTGATGAAATATTACCTTTGAACACTCAAGGAGCTGACTGAGGAGTATCTAAAGCCATTAGCGATTATCTTCAAAAAATCATAGAAGATGGGAGAGTTTCCAGAGGACTGGAAATGGGCAAATACAGCACCCACCTATTAAAAAGGGAATACGGACAACCTGGGGGATTACAGACCAACCAGCTTATTTCTGTACCCAGGAAGATAATGATGCAAATCACAGGTGGGATGCAGCTAAGGCTTCCCTGCCTGCTGCTCATGCTTTTGAGCTCTCTCCCTGGGAGGCGTGAGTGATGGGTCAGGAAGTATGCTGAGTGGGAATGGGGCCTCCTGGACCCTCATGCTGACTGGACTCCATGTCACAAAGGAGGGAAGATGGGTGCCCTTTGCTTTCTGGGGGCACAATCCATGCCCTGTCCACACTAGGGTCCATGCTGTGTTCCCTGCAGCACCAGAATGGGTAGCTGCAGCACTGAACCCATCACAGGCAGGGTCTGTTAGATGCAAAAGTGGCTACCAAGGGCAGGTCAGGCCAGCTCCTACTTGGGCAGAATATGGAGGCTAGGGTCATAGTGGGACCGGAGAATGGGTGGAGTCATGGGGGGGCAGGTCCATGTGGGAGGACTGGGGCCTCCTGACCCAGCTTCTTCAAAGGCAGGTGTCATATGTCACCCATGCAGCAAATAATTACACAATTAGCTTTCAAACCAACTAAAAAACAATAAGGTGATAAATAAATCAGCATGGATTTATCAAGAACAAATCATGTCAAACCAACCTGATAGCTTTCTTTGACAGGGTAACAAGTCTTTGGGGGGGGGGGGAAGTGGTAGATGTGGTACCTCTTGACTTCAGTAACGCTTTCAATACTGTCTCATTTGATCTCGTAAATAGACTATTGAAATGCAGCATAGAAGAAGCCACTATAAAGTGGCTGTATAACTGGTTGGAAAACTATTCCCAGAGAGAAATATCAAGTGGTTTACAGTCCACTTGGAAGGGCCTATCAAGTGGGGTCCTGCAGGGACCAGTTCTGGGTCAGTTCAGGATCTTCATCATGTTTTAGATAATGGCATGGAGAGAATATTTATAAAGTTTTCGTATGACACCAAGCTGGGAGGATTTGCAAGTACTTCAGAACAGGGTTGAAATCTGGAAAATGGTCTGAAGTAAATAGGATGAGATTTAATAAGGACAAATTCAAAGTACTACACTTAGAAAGTCCAGAGAAAGTCAACAAAATTTATTCATGGTCTAGAAAAAACGACCTATGAGGGAAGATAAATTTTTGATTTGTTTAATCTGGAGAAGAGAGGATTAAGGGGGGGGGGGCATGGCAACAGTTTTCAAGTACATAAAAAACTGCTACAGGGAGGAGGAAGAATTCTCCTTAACCTCTGAGCATAAGACAAGAAGCAATGGGCTTGAACTGAAGCAAAGAGGTTTAGGTTGGACTTTAGGAAAAACTTCCTAACTGTCAGGGTAGGTAGTTAAGCACTAGAAAAAATTGCCTAGGGAGGTAGAATCTCTGTCACTGGAGATTATTAAGAGCAGGTTGGACAGACACCTGTCAGGAGTGATCTAGATAATATTTAATCTGACCATAAGTATGGGGCCTGGACTAGATGACCACTCAATGTCCCTTTGAGTTCTATGATCCTATTAAAAATACTTAGCAATCCTAAAAGCCCTGCAAATAGTGTAGTGGTTAGCACCTCTGCTTAATATGCAGAAGATCCTGGGTTCAAGCCCTTGGGGGTTAGACCTCGATGATTTCATGAAGTCCTGTCCAACCCTATGGTTCTGGTCTAATCAGCAAATAAAGATACAGAATAGTAATTTCACTATGATCATGTTTATCTGGATCCTTGCATGACAGAAATATTTGAATCATAAATAAAACCATTTAAGAAAGAATATTAGTTACAGGAGTTTTAGTACAAACATTTATAATCTTTATCCAGAAAGATTTAAGAAGAGAATGAAGTCTGCCAGTCCTCCTCTAACTCCTGGATAGTAGTCCTTCCTAATAGGAAAGTCAGATAGCATTGTCTAGTGGTTAGTGTGTCTAGACACACACTCACATTAAGTAGATTGAAACAACATGATAAACTGTCATCTCAACACCCAAGAAACAAGGAGTTCGGGAGGAACATGCCCCCCACCAGTCAGGAGCTAGTCAAATCAAATCATAGGGCTGGAAGGGACCTCATGAGATCATTGAGTCCAACCCCCTGGGAATTAAACCCAGGACCTTCTGCATGTTAAGCAGAGGTGCTAGCCACTACACTATTTGCAGGGTGCTGAACATGAAATTCTCAATCTCTCTCTCTTTCTCTCCTTTTAGCACCTTCCATTCCCCCACAACACACAGACCCACACTTTGAATCCTGTGTGTGTGTTTTGGATATGTATCCACATGCATGCACACTCCTCCACAACAGTAGTCTTCTGGGCCAAACACAGCTGTTGTCTAACGGCAGGCAGCAATACAACCCAGCAGATTAGGATAGGACATGGCTGTCACTCACTCTCTCATCCTTAACCCCTAGCGGAATCTCTGGATGCCAGGATAGCCAGCTGCCAGGCCCCGCTGAAGGGTGCCACGTTTCAAGGCAGTTCCTAAATCACACTGGTCTCTAAAAGAAGTCATTCACTACAGGAAGCATTCTGGCTGCTGCATTGCAACACACTAAGAGAAGAGAAGAGGAGGAGTTACTTATTGAGACACTGCATCCTTCCTTGAGTTAAACAAGTTGTTACCTGGCGTTTATTTCTGCAAACAAATTTGTTCCAGGGAATGTTTTCTCTGAAGTTCCTTAGTTATTTTCACCCAGTTGCCGGTCCCCTGCTACTTCTCCCAGTCGTCTTTCCACAGATACCCCTGCAAAGGGGCAGTGCAGGTCCCAAGTTCCTTTTTCAGACAGCTGTGGCTGGGGGAGGCGGAAGAGAGCGGACAGCTCAAAACATCTGACTTAGCTGAGACATCTGTGTGTGGCATAATCAGGTGAAAGGGAGGCTGCAGTGAAGTTTGAGGGCGGGACTAGAGCAAGTCTAACCCGTTTTACTTCTTCCCCAAGTCACCCCTGCACCCACCCCTCCTCTTAGCCTGTGTGTGGTTTTGCAGCTGGGTGGTTTCCTTTTATCTGCTGCTTTTCAAAGTTTCAGCAAGACACGACTGTCAAATCATGACTGCTTGATGGAGGAAGCAAAATTTCCCAGTTCAAGGAGCAGTTACTGAAAAAAAAAAACTTTGTATCTATATTCATTACCTTCCTTCTCAAACCCTTTTTAAAGAGGATTCTTGCAGGTGTTTTTAGGTCTTGGGGCAACAGTGTTTTATTACATGAGTGTACATATAGTTATTTTGTTGCCTCGCTCTCTGCCAAGATAAGGTGATGTTAGCCAAATAAAATTAGCATTTAGCTATTTAGGCTTAATCCGAAACTGGCAGTATCACCCATCAACATGAAACAAAGCTGGCAGGTGCTGTCTACAGTGGCTTCTTTCGAGGAGGAGCTGAGAGCACACACACTTCTGAAGACTGAAAAGCCATTTCTCAGCCAACTAAGAAGGAAAGAATGCAGACCTGAAAGAGTTAAAGGAAGCAGGGATGTGCAACGGAGGGGTTCAAATTATTCCAGGGGAACCAGGTCTGTTAAGGACCTATAAAGAGCCCCTTCTCTCCTTTTGTTTTTCCTCTACTTTCTCACTCATTGCTTCTGTGGTTAGGCTTCAGCCTTCTCTGTTTAGGGACCCACATGGTGTATTTAGAGCTGATGTGTTGGGGGCTCCCATCAGGGACCCAAATGACATACCTCTGGGCTGTGGTTAGTAATCCAAAAGTTTTATTCAGTGCCCTGTTTATGGTTCCAAATGGGCCATTCAGTTCTCCAAAGGCATATGGGAGAGCCCCTTTAATGCCCCAGTTGTCCAGGGGTGGTGCCACTCTCTTCCCATAGGCGGCTTGAGGTAGGTTAGATAGAAAATTGGGGATGATATAGCCACCACTTCATCACAAAATTCCACCCTCTCTGTGGCTTCATCACTGGTTCCTCCCCAGTTAAGTGCCATCCCCGCATCCCACTCCAAGGTCCCAACCCTGGCCAGGTTGGTGGTGCCCTGGTATGAGTGGCTGCAGTACTCCTTATCTCCTCCTCCTCCTCCTGCCACCTCTCAGGGCCACAGGACTGTAGCTGCTCCTTGGTGCTCTTTGATCATTCACAGCCTGTAAGAGCTGCCTGGGCGGCCGGAGCAGCTCTGGAGCAGGCAGAGGCCTCAGCGAGCAATGACTGTGGGGAGTGGGCCCCGGGAGCCTGGGCCAGAGCAGGTCAGTCCAGGCTGCTATGGGGAGCACTGGATTCTTCACCAGCCCTGGGCAGAGCACCCAGGCGGGTGGAGGCACAGGCTAGGGGCTGCACTTGGGCTTCCAGTTTCACACACTCAAGCTTACTTCTGTGTTGCTGCTGGCATCTCCCAAGGGAACCAATGGAGCTGGGAAAGGGACTTCCAAAGGGACAGCCATTCTGCAAAACAAGCAAAGAGTCTTGTGACACTTAAAACTAACAAATTTATTTATCGCATGAGTTTTCTTGGGAGAAAATCCCACTTTGTCAGATGCTTTACAGATGGGGGAACTTACAGATTGGGAGCAAAATAAATGCAAGGATGTGTAAGACATGGGATCGGGTCACACTGTAACAGCAAATCCAAGCTATTGTTAAGATTCAAACACTGGAAAACACCACAGAGAGGAAGGTGAGGAAAGCTGAGTAGCAGATACCACCTCATCCGCCAAGGTCACTCTCAGCAGGGAAGAGACAAGGCAGAACCACCACAGCACAGGCATCCAGCAGCGGGTTGGCAGCAGCTGCATCAGGGGAGCTTTAGCCTTCCCAGCCTATTATAGTCATCACCCAGGGGTGAATTCTTATAGTCACCAATGACTCCTGCCATGATGCCCCATGAGTGGATTCTTACAGTCAACAATTATTTCTGCCATGACAACCTTCAAGCCCAAGACTACTGCTCAAAAGCCAAAGCTGCAGCGGGCCCATGAAAAAGAAGATGAGAAAGTGCAAGAGTCTACAAAGTTTTGTGAAACATGCAAAGTTGGAGCATGCTCCTGTTGAACAGCCCATGGATGATTCTGCTATTCACACTTCTGACCCTTTGTCAACTGGCAAGGACAGTGATTTGGGTTTGCCAGGCTTGTTGGGTGCCAAGACATGACTGTGGCACAGAGCTTGGGGTTGAATTGTTGATTGCCAAAATCTCTGAATCTGGGATAGAAGATTGCCTGTTGGTTGCTAATATAAGTGTTATGGACATAAATTCTGAAAGGAGCTTGGTTATTGAAAGCTCAGGGAAGAATTCTGATTTTGACAAGATCCAGGTACTAGGCCACAAGAACCAGATTCTGTTCATGGTTTGTGGGTAAAATGTGATCCCAATGTTAATTTAGAACAAGATTTTTCACCTAATGAATGTGAAGGAAGACAAGTATTAACCCATGGTTCTTTGTCCAAAGTCCTAACGGGGAACTAACTACAGCAGTGATCTTGGTTGGTGAAAGTTCTTCTCCTGGAAGTCAAATCAAATCATAGGGCTGGAAGGGACCTCGTGAGATGTACTATTTGATACTTTCCTCTCTGTTCTGTTTTGTTTATTTACTTTTTCAGTCAAATTCCTCATTTTTCTTTGCAAACCATAAAACTAAGTTCACAAAGCTTTTGCACTTTAAAACGTAAATATACCAACAAGGGCGCTCAAACACAAACACACAGAATGATTGAAAAGATGTTGCACAAAGAATAAAGGCATGGAAACCTGCTAGCAGATGTAGAAGGACATGCAGAATAATAGTGTGTGTCATCTTTTGGCTATTTTGCTGTACTTAGAACTGTTTAGCTTTGAGAGGTTCAGACAATATATTGGATAGTCTTTATAACAATTTTTGGGGTTCACTTGAATTGCTTGCAGGGTATGACAGAGTGCTGTGATATCATATGGAAGCTAATGAAGGCCTTTATTAGAAAGACAATTGTTAAAACAAATTCAAAATGAATGCATCAGTAAGGTGACAATAAAAGTAGAGCAGGTTATTTTTGTAAAGGTTAGGAAAGCTAAATACTTCTTTCATGTTTGATTGCACTCCACACTCTACCAAATGGGAAAAGTGTGTCAAGTGTCAAGGTATGCTAGGTGCTCTGAGGTACAATCTCAGCTGTTGAGAAGAATCCATTTGCATGACATCTTCACAGGTCAGGGGAGGGATCGCTGTAGATGATGTCTTTTGTCCTCTTTAATAACCCACAATAGTCCATCTGATGTCAATTAACCTTTCCTATCAGGCAGGATCTAACATTTTTTGTTTCAGATCTGCACTTCACCAGACAAGAGAGAGATTTTAATTAGTGTGATTTATATAGTCACATAAATTATGACCTCTCAAATATTACCTTATCCTCTAGGCTACAGATATTACAAGTGAGATTAATGCCTGCAAAGACTTCTAAACATTCCATAAGGTCTAAAACACTGAGCATGTGTTTGTAACTCTAACACATTTTATAACAACACTGATACACAGGTGAGCCAGACTGCATCCAGCTCTGTATTTGTCAGTGTTCATTTGAGATATGGAGGCTGTGACAGGAGCTGAACCTTGGTCTGCCAGCGTCACACCTCCCCATCCAAAAATGATGTACAAAGGAAGTCAAGTGATGGTCCTGAATACACCTCGAGGTCTCTCTGTTCTTGGTAATGCATTTGCCACTATGATTTCTTTTCCCTTGATATGTGTTTCTTTCAGGTCATACTCCTAAGACAGACTCCTGCATAGCAGTCTGGCATTAATTCCCATGACCTGCTATAACCATGTTAGCAGGAAGTAGTCTATTAGAATCTTTTTTTTTTTTTTTTTTTTTTTTTTTGTTATACAGGTAAGACTCTAGTTATTTAGTTTCCTGTACTATGGCAAAACTTTCCCTCTCAGTAATGCCCAGGTCTGGTTGGTGGGTCAGTATTTTACCTAGAAAGGAATGGGATGCCTCTCCCCATCTCATCATCCTGCATTTGCACTACACCTGACACACTGTTAGATAGAATCATAGAGTCATAGAATCATAGGTTTGGAACGGACCTCATGAAGTCATCTAGTCCAACCCCCTGCCAAAAAAAGCAGGACCACTCCCACTAAATTATCCCAGCCAGAGTTTTGGCCAGCTGGGCCTTAAACATCTCTAAAGATGGAGATTCCACCACCTCCCTAGGTAGCCCATTCCAATGCTTTACCACTTGCCTAGTAAGAAAGTTTTTCCTAATATCCAGCCTCGACCTACCCAGCTGCAACTTGAAACCATTGCTCTTTGTTCTGTTGTCTGTTACTACTAAGAACAGTCAAGCTCCATCTTCCTTGGAGCATCCCTTCAGGTAGCTGAAGGTTGCTATCAAATCCCCCCTCAGTTTTCTCTTCTGCAAGCTAAATAAGCCTAGTTCCTTCACTCTTTTTTCATAGGGCTTATGCTCCAGCCCCTTGCTCATTTTTGGTGCCCTCTGCTGGACTCTTTCTAATTTGTGCACGTCCTTTTTGTAGTGGGGAGCCCAAAACTGGACACAGTATTCCAGATGTAGCCTTCACCAGGGCCGAATAGAGGGGAACAATCACATCCCTTGATCTCCCGGCAACACTTCGGATGCAGCCCAGTATGCCATTGGCCTTCTTGGCAACAAGAGCTCACTGCTGACTCATATCTAGCTTCCCGTCCACCATGACCCCCAGGTCCTTTTCTACAGTGCTGCTACTTAGCTGATCGTTCCCCAGCCTGTAGCAGTTCATGGGGCTTTTCATCCCAAGTGCAGGACTTTGCACTTGTCCTTGTTGAACCTCATGAGATTTCTATTGGCTCACTGCTCCAACTTGTCAAGGTCTCCCTGAATCCTGTCCCTGCCCTCCAGCATGTCTACCGTTCCCCCCAGCTTGGTGTCATCTGAAATCTATCCCATCATCCAGATCATTAATGAAAATGTTGAACAGAACTGGCCCCAGGACCGACCCCTGGGGCACACCACTTGTTACTGGTTGCCAACTAGACACGGAGCCATTGATTCCTACATGCTGAAATCGTTGATCTAGCCAGTTGTCTATCCACCTTACAATCCACACACCCAACCCATACTTCCTTAACTTGCTGACGAGAATGCTGTGGGAAACCATATAAAAAACCTAGCTAAAGTCGACGTATATCACATCAACGGCTTTTCCTGCATCCAAAAATCCAGTCATCTCATCATAGAAGGCAATGAGTTTGGTCAGGCATGATTTACCCTTGGTGAATCCATGCCGACTGTTCCTGATCACTCTATTTTTCTCCAAGTGTTTCAGAGTGGATTCTTTGAGAATCTGCTCCATGATTTTTCCAGGGATTGAGGTGAGGCTGACAGGTCTGTAATTCCCCAGATCCTCCTTTTTGCTTTTCTTGAAGATAGGCATTATATTTGCTTTTTTCCAGTCCTCCAGCACCATGAATTTTCAAAGATGATGGCCAGCAGTATTACTATCTCATCGGCCAACTCCCTCAGCACCCTCGGGTGCAGGTTGTCTGGCGCCATGGACTTGTGCACATCCAGCTTCTTTAGGTAGTCCCTAACCTGACCTTCCGTCACCAAGGGCCTCTCTTCTTCTCTCCAATGTGCCATATCCAGTGTAGTGGGCTGGGAGCTGGCCCTGCCCTTGAAAACTGAAGTGAAAAAAGCATTGAGCATTTCAGCTTTTTCCTCATCCTCCATCATGAGTCTACCTGTCCCATTCAGTAAGGGACCTACGCCACCCTTGATCCTCTTCTTGTTATTAACATACTTGTGCACAGCACAAAGGGTTGGCTGAAATGTGGTCTAACAAAACTGGCTCTTTAAACAAAACCTCTTTTAGATTCTTGAAGTTTCTCTCACAGACTTCGGTCCACATCACTTGTTCTAGCTTCTTCTTTTTGGTAAGATCTGTTATGGGAGCCACTATTTCACTAAACCCTTTTACAAACCTCTGGTAATAGTTGGCCAAACTAAGCCAGTAAACGCTTTGGGCTGCTTCTTGGTTTGTGGGACAGACTGGTTCCAAATGGCTTTTACTTTTAAAGGTTTGGGGTAAACCAACTCTCTGCTAACCCTGTGTCCTAAATAAGGTATCTCTGCAGCCTCCATCTTGCTTCTGGATGCTTTGCCAATGGGGTTCGTTTCTCTAAGTCTCTGTCCGCAACACAATTCTCACATAGTTCTGACAGTCTTGCCAAAAGTCACTAAAAATAGCCAATTAATCTACACAGGCCCTGGTGAAGGTCTGCAAGCCCTGCCAGCATGTCACTGACAAACCTCTGACATGTAGCCTCTGAATTAATTCATCTGACTGGCATAACCTTTCTGGTTAAAAGCAGGAAAGCTCACTTTTCATGTGCATTATCATGGCAGGGAACTTGCTAGTACCCTTGAGTCAAATTCAAAGTATTTATGAACTTTGCACCCTCCAACAGATTCAGTATGTGGTCGTCTATCTGGAGTGAGGGATAAGGACTATGTTGGGTGTTGGAATTTGCCCCTCTAAAATTCACACAAAATGTCTTGGTTTCATCCCTTTTAGATACCATCACAATAGGATAAACCCAGAGATTATTTTTATTTCATAATTGTATCCATGTCTAGCATGCTTTCCACCTTCTTCTGACTTTGTTTTTGTGTTTCTTTGGCATGATATGCTGTGTTAGCGGCCTGACCTGAGCCTGTGGTTTTAATGGAATGTATTATTTTGTTAATTAAATCTGGCAAGTTGGGAAATACCTGCCTGTGGAATTTCAAGAGGGTCAGCATCTGCTTTTGGTTTATGTCCAACCACTCTCAAATCTCCATGATCTTCAGAAGGGAAGCGGTGATGTGAATTTATTTTCCCCCCTGACCAAATCAATTAAAGGGGCAATAAATGCTCCCTCATCAGCAAAAGAAATCATATTCATCTATTTCGTGGTAAACTTTGACTCCCTTGACATGTGTGGTTTGCACAGTTCCTCCTATGGGAATGCATCACATAAGTGACTTCACTCCCTCAATCAATCACTTCTAAAGTCTTCTCCCAACAATCTTGCAGTTCTCCTCACTAGAATCAACACTAGCATCAAGTCACATATATCAAAATCTCCTTCTCCAGCCTGCCTGATTCCGTTCAAGGTCCTGATATCCACTAAGTCCATCATAGTCTTTAAATTATCTTTAAAACAAGTGGCATATTCTCCTACAAGCCATCTTCCCAACAGCCTCAAACTAAATATAGGGTTTTTCTCATTTTCTTCACAAAAAGGAGATCAAAAGGGGCCAATTCATAGACTTTTGGTGGTATCCTTGGGTATGTCTACACTTACAAGTTAGTTCAAATTAAGGAGGCTTAATTTGAACCAGACCTGTAACTACAGCGGGGCCAACAGGGCAAAGCCCCGGGTGGCCTGGAGCAGCTCAGTGGAGCTGCTTTATTAAAGGGGCGGTGTTTGTGGCGTCAGCTCCAAGCGCTGCTAATGGGAAGAGGCGTGTTCCAATTGGAACACAACCCAGGCACCAAAAACCAGAGTTACAGCTCTGATTTCAACTTAGTACCTGTCAACATTAGGCTTTCCCTAGTCTGAATTAAAGAATTCCTTAATTCAAACTAATGAAAGCTTAGTTCAAATTAGTAAAATCTGCAGGTTAGTTCAAACTAAATCCTTAGTCTGATCCTTAGTTTGAACTAAGGATGGTGTAGACTAGGATTAACCCTTAGTTCAAATTTAATAAATTTTAATTAAGGGCCATTGGTTCGAATTAACAAAGTGGATTAATTTGACTTAAGGTTAAATTGAATTAGTCCACTTTCTTAATTCCAACTAATAAGTTCAAGTTTAC
Organism: Podocnemis expansa; assembly: GCA_007922195.1. Classification (NCBI taxonomy): domain Eukaryota; kingdom Metazoa; phylum Chordata; order Testudines; family Podocnemididae; genus Podocnemis; species Podocnemis expansa. Next base: position 1,119,217 of record ML682088.1, read on the forward strand.
TTTGAACTAAACTCAAACTTATTAGTTTGAATTATCAAATTCAAACTAACTTTTCCTAGTGTAGGCTTAGCCCTTGTGTATGCAAGCCAGAAGTAAGAGAAGAACACAGCCCAGTCACTCTGTCACCTGGTAACATACATCCTCAGAATAAATTCCAAAGAGGCAGCCATGTTAGTCTAGTCCAGCAAAAAAAAAAGCAAGGAGTCCTGTGGCACTTAAAGACTAACAAATTTATTTATCACGTGTGCTTTCATGGGAGAACATCCCACTTTGTCAGACTTATTGAAGAGCAAAGTGGGATGTTCCCCCATGAAAGCTCATGTGATAAATAAATCTGTTAGGCTACATCCACACACAGGTTTTAAATTGAAATAACACTGGTTATTTTGATTTTAAAAAGCTTTGGTCCACATGAAGTTTTCTTGTTTTGAAATAATGAGCACCATTGTTTTGAAACAAGGGAAGTTAGGTTGATTCAATAAAACCTTGTTTAAAATTGAAACAATGCTTAGATCACAACTGTTATATCGAAATAACACAGTGTGGACATGTTATTTCGATTTAACACTTTTGCCCTTCTCCTTCCCACTGTGCCTTCCTCTATTCATATATTGGGTGGCGGCATGGCCCTTCTAGGGGGCCATCTTACCACACCTCCCATGGTGCCCCTCTCCGAAATCGAACTAGCAAGTCCTGTCCCTGGATATGCTAATTCAATTTGACTTTCTGGTGTGGACCTGTTAAATCAATAGCTTAAATTGATTAAATGATTTTTATAGCAATTTTATTAAATCAATTTAAAATTAAAGCAATTTAAATGCCTGTGTGTGGACATAGCCTTATTATTTAATGCCATAGGACTCCTTGCTTTTTTTATCCTCAGAATGGATTGCAATGTCCCATTGAATCTTTCTACCAGACTGTTGCACTAATATTAACTAAGTTAGAAACTGGCTCAGTGTTTCTTCCACTGAGTAATGACCACACCAGAGTCACAAACAGCCTGCAGCAGTCCGAACCAGGAAACCAGGCATGATAAAAACAAATCCTTAAATAAAGACTTAGCTCATCTATTTATCTTACCTTAATCGTGAGAACCTTCCTACTGCTGCTCTGCAAAAGGGCAAAGCAGCTTTGCCTTTAAGCACTTGGGTTTTTAAAACAACAGGTTCACTTTTGCTTTCCATGCGTTGGACCTCTTTTAACTGCCCATGAAAGCACACATGTCAGAGGAGGGAATTTGGCCAAGTCTTGGATTATTATAATTCCTTTCACACCAGTGTAAACATCATACCTTATCACTGTATCACTGTGAAATCATCTCTGGACAAACAGAACTTTCTTTTGTTTCTTTAATTACAAAGCATGGCGAAGCACAATAAGAGCCCTGGCTCTTTAGCATCCTCACTGAGCTTTGGGAAAGTGTTATTGACTGGGAATCCAGACCTGAATCAAGATCCAAATTTCACAGATGACCACCTGTATTTATTAAGTGCCTGATCCAAAGCTCATTGAATGCAATAGCTGTCTTTGCATTGACTGCAGCAAGCTTTGGATCATGCCACAGTCCCTTCCCAACCTCAAAAAGAGGAAAGAGCTACCAAAAAAAGAAGACGACAACGACGAAGAAAATGCAATCAGAGACTCCTGCAAAACTTCTTGTCTGCAGTTTACTCAGTGATGCATGAGATTACAGCCGTGTTAGTTTTTTAAAACCAAAAAAAAAAAAAAAAAAAGCAAGGAGTCACGAAGTGGGATATTCTCCCACGAAAGTTCATGCGATAAATAAATTTGTTAGTCTTTAAGTGCCACAAGACTCCTTGCTTTTTATGAGATTACAGAGAGCAGGGGTTGTGAATGAAGAAATGGTTTTGTTTGCATAAAAATAATCAAGTAGGGAGGCAACACTCCTGGGAAAACAAGTGCTTCCTGCAAACATTTACACTCTCCCTGTGAAAATTATGTTGAATATACTGTTGGTACCTTATGGGTGTGCCTGGAAGTAGAGGGGAGGAATGAAGACCTTATAGGGAATATTTTTAATGTAATCTGCGTCCATTGCAATATTTGTGAGAAGCAACAAGGGAAGAAAGACAAAATGCCATTTAGTACAATATGGTTCATGCCAAAGAAAAAGATTGATGTCTAAGGCTATGTCTACACTGGCAAATTTGTCCAGAGTAAGGAGACTGCACTAGGCATTCCTTTGTTCAACCTAAGAAATTTCTTAGTTTGAACTAAGGAAAGCTTAGTTCGAACTTGTAAGTACTGGAGCTTAGTCCAGACTTATGCACTTAGATAAAATTTTAGTTTGAACTAGGCGCAGGCAAGATTTGGACTAAGACTTAGTTCAAATGTAAGAAATTCGAACTAAGCAGATTAGTTCTAACTAACCATACGTTCTAGTTTGAACTAAGAGTTCGTTCGAACTAGAACGTGCGGTTAGTTCAAACTAACTAACTTCAAACTTCTTAGTTCAGACTAAGAAGTCCAGACTAACAGTGGCTAGTGTAGACATGGCCTAAGAGATGTTTTTATGAACCCAGTTGAAACCTGATCTGGTGGATGTGGTGTAACAGTAACCAGAAAGGATGCAAACTCCTCCATCCCAGGCAGATAAAGCATACTAAGGCCTTCCTTTTGCTCTGTGGCAACATTTTAACAGAGGACAGCACAAGAGCACCACTGGAACATCACAGCTCTAAACTTTGATGTTTGGAGTCCTGGTCACAATATTGTGGCATGGACTCATCTCATTTATAAATACCTTCTGTCTCTGTCTAGAGCAAATTATACCCCAAGATTTAATATTTAATTTTCATTATTAAAGAAGCGCAAGAGCCTATCCATTTTGAGTTGGATATTAATAGAGATCTATTTTTAAGTTAACACAGGGAAGTCAGAAAAGTATTTTTAGCATTAAGGCTTCTTATTACTGTTTCAATTAATCACATTTTTGTCATTCATTGTGCCTTTACTACAATGATCAATGGTTTTCACAGCAAATAAAGCATATAATTAAAAAAAACAAACAAAACAAACAAAAAAAACCTAGTACTTTTCATCTCCAGGATAGCAAAGCACCGATATTACCACCCTCTCATGAGGAAACTGCAGCACAGGTAGACATGACCTGCCCACGGACACCCAGGGAACCAGTAGCAGAGCCAGGAACAAAACCCACGTTGCCTGAATCCAAGACCTACTGATTCTACTGCCACTTACCATGTCAGCCCTGCTGATTTTCACAATTTGTCTCTCCCTCCCTATCCCATTTAAGTTAGTTCAGAATTGTTCAATTGTTTCCAGACTGAATGATGACCTACCATACACATGCATGGGGCAAAGACAGTTACCAAGGCATATCTGCATCCACAGAGTAATTCCATATCTGAGAGCCACCAGCTAGGAACAGTTTCAGTATAATGCCTAAAGAAAACATTTACATTTATTTTAAAAGCAAAGGTGAAATTATCAGTTAAACCATATTGTCCTAAATGCATTAGCAGACAAAGAAAGATGTTAGGCTTGCTGTGTGTGAGGTAGTTAGATTTTGTAAAGTCAAGGTATAAATATTAATAAAGATTTTTTTCAGATGTTTGAGTGCATGATTTTGGCTTTGTTTTGATTGGATTTAGATACTTCCTTGAAGTTATTATAATACAGTCATTGGATCACTGAGCAAGGGTATATTTAAAAGATCCTGAGACAGGCTTTCAGATTGTGTGCAGTTCTGGCCTTTCATGTTTAAGAAAGATGAATTGAAATGGGAACAGGTACAGAAAAGGGCTAGAAGGATGATCTGTGGAATGGAAAACCTGCCTTATGAGAAGTAGTTCAAAAGAGCTTGGGTTGCTTAGCCTAAGCTAAAGAATTTTGAGGGGGATATGATTGCTTTCTATAAATACATCAGAGGGAGAAATACTAGGGATGGAAAGAAATTATTTATGTTCAGTGCGAATGTGGACACAAGAACAAATGGATGTAAACTGACCACCAGGAAGTTTAGACTTCAAATCAAATGCAGGTTTCTAACCATCAGAAGAGTGAAGTTCTTGAATAGCCCTCAAAGGGGAGCTGTGAAGGCAAAAAACCTAGTTGGTTTCAAAATGGAGTTTGATAAATTTATAGAGGAGATGGTATGATGGACAGCCTTCTCTGGCACTTGAATGATCTTTGACTACTAGTAGTAAATATGCCAATGACTTCCAATGGGACATTAGATGGGGTGGTTTCTGAGTTATTACAGAGAATTCTTTCCTGTGTGTCTAGCTATTGAGTCTTGCTCACTTGCTTAGAGTTTAACTGATCATCATATTTGCGGTTGGGAAGGAATTTCCTTCCAGGGAAAATTGGCAAAGGCTGCAGGGTTTTTTTGCCCTTCCCAGTAGCATAGGGCACAGATCACTTGCTGGTGGAGTCTCTATACCTTAAAGTATTTAAACCACTATTTGAGGACTTTAATAACTCAGTCATAGGTTAGAGGCTTATTACAGAAGTGAGAGGGTGATGTTCCGTGGCTTGTATTCTCAAGGTCAGGTTTGATGATCATATTGGTCCCTTCTGACCTTAGAGTCTATGAGATCCTAGTGAAATTCAATGAGAATTGTGTGCCTACCCTCTTTGAAAATGCCAAACAAAGTGATTAGGGGCTAAAGTAAAGAATTGGGCATCAAGAGATCTTCTATTCTTAGACCTAATAGTTAGTCTCTGATCTTGGCAAGTGATATTGTCTGTGTCTCAACTTGTTCATGTATAACAGGCCAATAAACACCACCTAAAGCCTGCAAAACAAAAAAGGAGTCTTGTGGCACTTTCAAAGACCAGTCAATTTATTCATCACATGAATTTTCACGGAAGAAAATCCCACTTTGTCAGATGTTTTGAAACCCATTGAAATTTGACACCTAAAGGCCTATGAGACTCGGGTGGAAGGTAGTGCTTTATGAATATAAAATATAATTATTAGTGAATGAAAATCAAAGAGAAGAGATGAAACTCATTAGTCTATTTTCATCCCCCAATGGGAATGAAATGCAAAAAGTAAACAGCATAATAAACCAAGGAAAAAAGAACAAAGTAAAATTATTTTTATTTGAATCTTTTGGACACTGGACAATTCATACCGATGTGTTACTTTGGGATGACTAATTTTCTGGGATCTAGTAAACGAAATACTTTGGGGCCCCTTGCATAGAAGGAAGGTCTGAGTCTGGGCTCCTGCCTGTACTGCATTCCAATTCTTGCAACCTGGTACCAACCACTTCTCCATAAATGCAGGCCTTGCCTCCTACACAGCTACCCCTTTACAACTTGTTAATATATTATCTGAGGAAGCGGGTTTTTTACATGGGAAAAACCCACAATAGTTTACATGCACTATTTGCTGACTGCTCTGCACTAACTGTCATGTGGACACACTCACTGTACACCCATGGCAAAAAACAAAAGCAAAATAAAGTATGGGCAGCAAGGCTCCAAACATGGGTCAATTGACTTGGGCGTGTGTGGAGGATATAAAAACACCAGTGTGAGATGTGCCTGGGCTCTGAGGCCTACCACTTCCCCCCTCCACTGGCTATCAATTTATGTCCTAGCTTATTGTACACTGGCTGTTTAGAAGCAAAAAGAAGCAGGGGAAGGCTACATGTAGCCGTGGAATGGGGTTTCTGGAAAAAATAAGAGTTGAGAGTCACATGAAAAGGAAATCTTCAAATGACTATAACAAGGAAGGCTTGGGAAAAAGGCAGAAATCGGACAGTACAGGTCATTTTGAAGGGAGTCAAGCTGGGAAACACACATGGCATGGGTGTAAAGGAAGAGACAGAAGTAGTGAAAACACCCCCTTATCCCCAGTAGAATTCCAGAGGATAAGGATGCTCTGACCTAGGGACCTGCAGGTTAATAGTCAAAGGTGTGTGTGACATTTTGGGGATTCTGTCACCCCCTGCCAGGTACCTTGGGTGTCTCTGTGTGGTGTGAGTTTGGATCAGCAATATGACACCAGTAGCATCCTCACAGCACAATGGCCTCACCCTGGCTTCCAGCAACCCAGTCTCTCCTTACAGAGCGACTGCAACAACTCTCCTGCTTTCAAGCCTCTCTAAAACTAGGTCCCCTGCAATCCAGTTCCTTTTACAGAAATAACATCAAGTCTGCTGCTCCAAAGAACCAGTGCATACTCCACCTTAATACAGAAGACTGAAGTGACAGAGTAAAAGTAGGAATCAGGACAGATTTAAATGTTTTCAAGCAAGAGTGAAAGAGAAATGAAAGGGTACAAGTAAAACAAAAAACACTTACTGATGTCTAAAACAAACCCTAAGATGATATTAGTTTTCCTAATTGAGTTTCTTTTACTCACATCAAATGTCAGACTAGTTGAGCAGGAGAACCCATCTTTCATGGATACAAAGCGGTGACTTCTTTATTCTCCCTGGTGATAGATAATCCAAGTGATGTTTTGCTCATCTCCACATTCCCTGAAGTTCAGAGTCTCTGTCTCAAGGGCCAGGAAGACATCCTGCCATGCAGATTCCATCCCCCCATCACGGCTGTTAAGCAGACTTCTCCTCTGCTTGTTGGTTTGATGGCCTTGTTTACCTTGTATGTAAAAGTACTTGCACTATTCTCTGCCCGTGATGAAGTTGGTCAGCCAAGGAAATGTGCATTCCTTTGTCTAAAAAAAAACAAACAAACAAACAAAAAAAAACCCCCAAAAAACCAGTTTCACACCTTTTTCCTGATATTGTATTTTGGGATCTGTAAACAGAGAGAATTCTTAGTTTCACATTCAGCATCATTACAAACATTTTTGCAGCAATAGTAATGACCAGTGTGTTGTTAGTTTTCAAGAGATATTTTATAAGACACCTTTTAAATCTGGGTTGTTAAGAATCTGGCCAAACACAGACTGTTATCCAGCCCACCAGGAGCAGCGGTAGTCCCTCACCTGCAGACCAAGCCAGCTTGAAGGGGGCAGCAGCTTCTCCTCTTCAGCACTGAGCCCAATGGCGGGGAAAGTTGCAGCCCCTCCTCTACACCCCAAACCAGCAGGACTGGGGTAGGAGGGTGCAGCCACCCCTCCTCTCCAGCACTGAGCCTACCAGGGTGTTGGAAGGTACAACTACTTTTCCCCTCCAACCCTATGCTCAGCTAGCTGGGATCATGCTTCACTGTTAAGCATCTTCATTGGCTTTACTCTGCTAACTTGCTCTCTGGTATGACACCTTCATACTTACCAAAACAAAGATGGCAACTCCCATTATTAAAGGCAAGAAAATTGATTCTGAGTGTTGAGCCTTCAAAGGGTCTTATAATAACCTTTTTTTTTTTTGGGGGGGGGGGGGTTGAGCAAAGCAGGGACATATTTTGTCTGATGTGTCTAGAGAAGATAGCCGGTTTCAAGGAATATGATATCAAGTGACATTATTGTATGAAACATGCTAGGAATTTTGACAGTCTCATAGGGCAGGTGAGAACAGATCAAGTGAACATGTTGAAACAAATCTTTATCTGATGCTAACTTCTCTCACTGGCTGCTGGACCAAGAAAAAAAATTGCAGTGTAGCCCCTCATATGAAAAGGTTGGACACCCCTTTTTTAAATGAACATCATGACAACAGTATGTTGGTACAATGAGTTTATCAGGCCTAATGTGAGTTACAAAATGGTGTGCCCTCTGCCAGCTAGTCTGAGAAGCTCCTAAGATTGTGGTGGTGTTAGTAACAGAGAAGGAGATCATTCTAGAGCTCTATAATGAACCATTCCTCTATGCTTTTCAGTTTGTCATAGTAACAATCAGATAGGGATGAATTTTCCTGTCTAAAATCAAAACCCTGCAACAATTCACTTCTATTTGTTGGGTTGGTAACAAAGATTATCAGGACTGGCAAATAGCTCCACTGGCCCAGCTTTTCCAAAAGTGACAAGTGCTGAGAACATTTTTCTGAAAATCAGACCCTTTAAGTCACTAGTTATTTTTTAAAATCTTGGCTGACATCTTCCATTTTATTTGGATTAAAATAAAAACTTCTGTGCAGTGAAAAGAGCAGGTCGAGTTCCTGTATGTGTCATATTTTATATAAACAGCACCCTATTATTGTGCACCTGTAAGTGAATAGTGCTCCTGACACATCCCACTGGGTTTTTGCTTTAGATTAGTCAGAAATTAATCAAGATAGCACCCCATGCTTCTGAAACTAGGCTACCAGCTCCCATCAACTAACCATGACTTCAAGCACTCAGAACTTCTGAAAGTAAAGTCAATGTGTCTGTGTTTCACTGCTACAGAACATCGTAGGAACAGTACGACTTAGATATAGAGGATATGATCACAACTGGTGCATCGAAACATACAGGATCAAATTTGGAGGCAACATAGAAGGATGAGTGCAAGTTCCCTATTGATAACAGCATGAGAGGCTATTGTAGGAAGCCTGAAATAGCCTAAGCAGGTACAACACACTTGTTCTTGCAGTATTGGCAAAACGTATTATACATCAAGTTTGATTCCATTTAGCCTCAACTAAAAATTTAGCTCCCAGTTTTCAGTGTTTTGTACCATGTTATTCTCCAGTGAGATTATGCCATCTAGTGTTTCAGTATATTCCATCAATTACATAATACAGCTGCAGTTTTCTGAATATCTTAGATGCTGGCATAAATGGAATAAATGGGCCAGCTACAGTAAAGTAAATTGGTTACACTCTAGGGACCAAACACCTTTCACTACATTTGAGGAGTTGATACAGGAGTAACCAGGAAAAAAAGTTTTAACTTTTAAGACGTATGCACTTTTGTCTGAAAAAGATGTTGATGAGAAACGTTGGTGAAAAGATGGGAGAGGGATTTGCACAGAACAGTTGATTTGAATGAGTGAGTCTCCATACGGGAAAGAGGATATACATCTGCAATTTGTAAAGCTCAAAGAAAAATTTTATAAATTGATGTACAGATGGCATTTGACTTATTAAGCTCCCTCATATTTTGCTACTATGGAGGAGCTCTGTTAGAGGGTTGCAGGAAGAGGGGAACATAAGTACTGAGGTGATGGTTATATTCAGGCATTATACTGTTTGTGAAGTAAATTATTAAAGAGATTCATTTTATCACCCAGTGCTGGCTTTCTAGAGATTCCCTGATGAGTTTACTTAATGTTCTAGTAAAGGACCTACATTTTAAATTGAACAAATTGATTTCTTTCTGTTAGCAGCTGGACTTTACACATTGCATTATTGAAAAAATGTGACTCCTATGGAAACATGATATACTGAAATTTGGACTGTCATTGTAATAGAACAGCACATACATAAGAAAAGTGCCAAACATATAGTAATTTAGAAAGCTGATCACCATTTTTAGCGCCACAGCCAGCAAACCAGATTTTTTAGCCAGATTCTTTGAATATTATCTTGGTCCTGAATACGTAAAAACAATGTAATATGTTAATATCTTATTGTAACTTTGCCTTGATTTTTTTTAAAGTTGTGATTTTAAGATTTGGGATTATCTATACATAACCCAACTTTGTTTAACTAGGACACACTGGAAATATTAAATAATACCAGAGACACTCATACTCAACCAGTCTTTAATGTACAATAAATAACCATAAAAAAGATTTAATACTCTGATTTGGATTAGAACATTTTCTTTTTAAAAAAAAAAAAACAAAACACACACAAAAAAACCCCATATTGTAACTAGCTAAAACTGGCCCAAGATCATGCGCTTAATTAGGACTACTGATCATAAACAACATGGATTAACATAGTATAAATTTCTGTTAATCAACAGTTTAATAACCAAGTAAAGATCTTTAAAGTGTGCTTTATCTTGTGTTCTCTCCTGAAGTTATGGCCTTTTCTCTTCATCATCTAATGCTCATTACCCCAAGGTGGTACCTCAAATTACATTTGTTCCGAGTGCTTGAAAACACTGCTCGCTCCTACTTGAGTTTTTCAAAGCCAAATGAAGTTGATCATCTACTGTGGTTTGTTTCTTCCTAATTCTCAAAAAAAGCTGAATGTTCCTTCTTTGTCTGGTTTGCTGCTACTCATTTCTTCCATGCTGCTGTGATTCCATTCCCTTGGGACCCAATCTGACACCCTCTGATGTTAATGAAAAGACTCCCACAGAGAAAAAGATTATGTACATTTTCTTATTTGTGTCCCATTTTACAAACATGCCCCTCCAGATTTTTCAATGTAAATTGGATCAAGCATTTGAATAGGATGCATCCGAAGGAAAATCAGCTACAGGGAGTAAGAATCAGTAAGCAGCACTCTTCCCTCAAAAACTGTACAGAGCCCGATTCCTTTATCATGCATTATTTCCTTGTCTTCCTGTACAGCGGTTTTCAGTGGCAGTATAAGGGAGATATGCAAGTTACTTACAATAACTTACATATTTACCTTCAAATACCTAGTACCTACTCACTGTTGTGTCTTTAGTGCGCTGAGTCGATAGGAAATGTCCTCCCATCAACTCTGCCCTATTCTTTTTCAGGGGTGGTCTTCTCCAGTTGACTTTCTGCTAGATTGAGCACGTCTCCACTGACGCACTCAATTGATCTGGAAAGACTGACTGATGCCACCATAAGTGTAGACCTGCCCTGAGACTACTGGAGGTGCTGTCTTTTTGATAAGGCATAAGCTTGAAGTCTTGTCAACATGTTATAATTAACGATCTTGGGACAATTTTCATAAGAAATAAAGGTGTGTTGGACAAAATTCAATTTACATAACAACATACTGCTCACCTAAATCCCCCTTGGAGTTTGTATTGAAAATAGTATTTTTACCTACAGGCAATCAGTCAACTATACAGTACTGCTTTGCATGATTACATAGCTGCTGTATTTTAGTCCAGAAAAGGCAGCATAGCAGAGAGAGCTTAAGGTTCTCTCTCTCTATTACTTACATAGCTTTTAGACCCTTTAGCAAGATTGTCAATGTTTGTGAAGTGGTCTGAGACCTTTAAATGAAAGATGCATACACTATATTGTAGAGTAAGTATTTGTCAAAGGCCTTAAGGGCCAGAGGAAGATTTCAAGAAGCACACAATCTTATGAAGTTGTTTGGTAAAGACTTTTGGAAAACAGTCAAAGGAAGTTCATGATATTGGGGTCTGTTACTAATCATGTTTATTACACTAGTGCTTAAGGATCAACCTAGCCCATTGTGGTGTACAACCACAGAAGTGAAATCCTTAATACCTGAGTATTATTTTGTCAAACAATGAAATTCACAGATAAATTGAACTGACTTTTCTGGAAGTGAAAGCATTTGGAATAATAGCATTAGAATTAGTATCTGACTTCCCTAACATAAAACAGAGATTACTCACATGAAGTAATGTTCTTTGAGATGAGTGTCTATGGAGTGCTCCACTTCAGGTGAATTTGCTTCCTTGAACCTTTGATCAAAGAATTTCAGCAGCACTGTTCATCTGGGTCATGCATGTTCTTTCCCCGTGTTACACTGTAGTTGATGTCTATCTAGCACTGCATTACCGACCCCTCCCCTCCCCCAGTTTCTTCTCTATGTCAGAGAAGAATCCAGACATTTGACTCTGAAGAAGAGAGGAGGGTGGGTGGGTAGTGGAGCACACACAGGGACACCCATCTCAGAGAACCTGCAGAGTGAGTAACCTTCTCTTCTCCTTTGAGATGTGCCACAGTGGATGTTCCACTGCAGATGACTGTTGAAGAGAGCTCCTTGGTGGACGGAAAGGGCTTTGGATTGTACAAGTGAGTGATGATAACGCAGTAAGTCCTAACAGTGCATCTGATCTTGAGCAGTGGTTGATTACATAGTGTTTTGTGAACATGTGTGTGGATACCCAGGTGGCTGCTCTGCCAATGTCCATAAAATGATAACCTGTTTAGAAAAGTTAATAAGGGTCTGGGGGAGTGGTTCAAATATCTGCTGGGGTTGCAGATCCTTTTGTTGATAGAAAAGGTGGATGCACCTGGAAATCCATTTAGATAGCCTCTGGCTGGAAACAGAAGAAATTTTAAGTTGTTCCAAAGTCAAAGTCTCAATGACTTTCTCAAGGGCTTAGTTCTTTCAGGTTAAAACATTAAGCCACATCTCAGACATAGGCTCTGTAGTATGGAGTCCTGTTTACTCCCGTGAGTTTTAGGGAAGAACAAGGGAAGATGGAGAAGTTGGTTTCAGTGGAAAGAATGTACTTCGGGTAAAAAATTTTGATGAGGTCTTAGGGTGGCTTCGTCCTTGAAAAGATGGTATGTGGTGGGTGTGCCATGAGGGCCTCCAGTTCTTTTAAGTCAGTAGGTGGACACAATAGGAACTGACTAAGAATATCAAATTCATCAACAGCTGTGTCAGACGGCATGTTTCCAATGGCTCAAAGGGGAACCTGCTGAGGCAGTGTAGTACTGAGTTCAAGTCACAGTGTGGGGTAGACACATGTATTTCAGGGTAGATGTTTCTGATATCCTTAATGCAGACATTGGAAACCCAAAAGATAATTTTTGAAAATGACTTGCTTCAATAACCAAGTGTTTTGAGAGCTGCAATGGATGTAATCTCCTGGTGGGGGGTGTGGAGCTGGGCCAGGATGCCTGCCACAGGGTTCACCCTGGTGCAGGGGGAGGAGGTAGGCCTCCAGAACCAAGAGCAGGCCACCTACAGGGACCCCTGGTGGTGGTGGGAGGCTGGAGCCCAGAGCCACAAGGGGACATCCAAAGAACTGCATGCAGCTCTGGAGCCACAGCTTACAGATCACGGCCTTAAGGAAACATCTGCTGATACGCAGGGCAGATATAGATACCCTGTCCACCTTGTGGTGAAAAGTGGGAATAGCCACAAGATGCACACTGAGCTAATGGATAGTTCAGATTTCTTTAGCATTAGTATATAAATGTAATATTGTGGATAACGGGGCAGTAATGGCTCTGACTTGTTTATTTTGACACCACAGCTTCCATTTATGCAGGTAAGTACTATGTTTAGTTATCCTTCTGCTGTTCAATAATACATTCTTCACCTGTTCCAAGCAGGTCAGTTCATTGTAATAGAATCATGCAGGTGCTATGCTCTTAGATGAAGCCTTTCCAGGTTCAGGTGGTAGACCTGGTCAGCATCCTGTGACAGACGTTTGGCAGAAGTGAACGTGTGTGTGGGGTGGATATACTAACCTCCTCAAACAGGCATAAGTACCAAGTTTGTCTGGGCCATAAGAAGGCTATCAAGATGACTTTCTCATTTAGTCTTTATTGTACATATTACCTTCGATAGCAGAGGGATGGGGAAAATGCACATAACAGAGACGCATCCCATTTGATGACAAAGGCATCGTTGAAGGATCAGGACCCCAACCCTGCGCTTGAGCAGAATCACAGGCGTTCATAATTCTGCATGTTGCAAAGAGGCCTATGGATAGGTGAGCCCACTGTTTGAAGGTGCTCTGCAGGACTGCTTTCTTTGTTAGTTCCTACTTGTGTCCTGAGAAAATCTTCCGCTCAATGTCTCTGCTATGCTGTTTTGGCATCCTGGGACATGCAAGGTTGGTATGTTGACATTTTGCTGGATATACTAGTTCCATAGTTTCATGGCTTCACTACATAGGGAATGTGATCTTACCTCTCCCTGCTGGTTTACATAAAACATGTAGGCAATGTTGTCCATCATTACTCTAATGCAGGGGTCTCAAACTCAAATCACCACAAGGGTCGCATGAGGACTAGAATATTAGCCTGAGGGCCACACCACTGAAACCTTTTCATATAATGATATTGCAAATATTGGTAATAAGTGTTGCTGCAGGCAGCAGGATACAAGTTTAGGGGACGCATGTTTGAGACCCCCCTGCTGATGGTCTCCTTCCTGATGGAGGACAGGAAATGCAAGCATGTGTGGTGAATTACTCATAGTTCTAAAAGTTTTATGTGTAACAATGCCTTGGAGGGGGACCACCTACCTTGAATTATAAAGGTGCTGTAAGTAAGGTCCCTCTTCTTTCAAGAAGGCATTTGTTGAGCACCACTGAAGGTAAAACCTGTAGAAAAGGACTCTAATAAGCACGTTATGGCTTAGTTCCACTAATGTAAAGGAGTCTTCCACCTTGAGTGGCATGGTGAGGTGGTTGCTCAGGCTGTGTCTGAGAGAAACGTGGACAGTTTTTAGCCAACCCTGAATGCAGCACATATGGAGACTTGCAAGTTGTACCATGAATGACTGCTGTCTTATGGCCTAACAACAAGTGGAGACCAGTGCATGTGCCAATATCTTTCAGCTGTTCTGTACTGTTGTTGAGTTCAGACTGACTACAGTGATGAATCAGTTTGGTGGTAGCAATGCTTTGGCCTCCAGCACACCAGAATTGGTCCCAATGAAGTTTAACTTCTGCATGGGTGTCATGTTGACTGTTGTATGTTCACTTGAAGTCCTAGATGTGAAAAAAGCATGATTGCCCTCCAAGCTGTGTCTAAGGCAGTGGCTCTCAATCTTTTTTCCCCCATCATGACACACCTGACAGATAATGTTCCATGCATGACACACAAAAATCTGCCAATGGCATGGCACTTGGGAGGCTGCAGCACTCCAGGACCTGGGTGGGGGCAGAGTCAAGCCAGCACAGCATGGTGTGTTGGTGGTCTGGCTCAATGTTTTATTTTTGTGGGGCAGGTGCTGCCCTCCTTCCCCAGACCAGGATTTCTGGGTTGCAGCCCCAAAGTCCCTTTACTCATTTGGCCCTGGCTGCTGCCTGTGTTGTGTAGGCTGTTGATGGCAGCAGAGTGGTGGGTGGCAGGAGCTCCAAGCTGAGCTGCCAATTTCCCATGATACACCTCCTGGCTCTTCGTGGAACACCTTTGTGTCCTGACACAGTGGTTGAGAACCCCTGGTTCTGGGGTATCTGTGCAAGTGGGTGCTTTTAGTAGACAATTGTCCAGATAGGGAAAAATTATTACCCCTTTTGTGGAAATGTGCTGCCACCACTGTGAGAATTTTGGAAGACAGCTGGGATGCTCTTAAAAGGTTGGAAGGTAGAATTTTGTACTGATAATTTTCTGTCCCCAGAGTAAATCTGAGGAACATGCTGTGAGTAGGATGTATGGTTCCCTGAAAATAGGCATCTTAGAGGTCATGGCCGGAGAACCAGTTCCCCTGTTCCAGTGCTAATACTGTTGTCACTAATGTGACCATCCTGAACCTTGGGCCTGTATGAATTTTCAGAGTTTTCTGAGATCTAAAATAGGACTCCATATTCTATTCTTTTTCTGGGTTAAGAAGTAGTAGGAATAAAAACTTCCCTCTGTGTTATGATACTGTTACCACAGTACCTAACCATAAGTAGTAGTTGTCTTCTTGTCAAAGATGTTTGTGAGATGGGTTGACGAATGTTTTGCTGGTTATGTGGTGCTGATGACTGAGACTGAGGTGGTCATTGCCCTGGAGGTCTTTGTCTGTGCTCTTACTCTCTCATCTGGGCTATCTGAGCAGAACTTGCAAGTTGTACAAAATAATATTTCCCCTATTCTTTCTTGGTTGGATCTGGATTAACAGTCTGCCTCATTCATTTATGGCATTAAAAAGGAATTCAGTGTTGAGGGAGAAAATAAAAAGCTCATGCCCTTTGAAGGAGCATAATAGTACTTTTCAGCTCTCTTACAAGCTGGCAGTATTGCTATCAAGGTCTGCCATATGATTTTAGCCCATTACATAAGTGTTCAGTTTCTTAGAAACAATCTTTGATGGCAATGATGTATGAAGAATGTCCAACAATTTACATTGGGACTCAGGGACATCCTTTAAAGACATCTCTAGGGAGTCAGTGACTCTTCTGAAAAGTTCCTGGAAATGTTTGAAATCACCTGTAGTTGTGAGTGGAGCCACTTTGGCTTCATCTGGAGAAGAAACATTGATTGGTGGTGATGTTTCCTACTCCAGAACCAATTCCTGTTCCTCAAAGCTTTTCTTGGGGGTGGGGGGGGGTGGGCACTGAGAGAGGAGAAGAGGATCTGCACCTTTCTCAGAAGGAGCTGTGGGACCTCAGCTATTGTGTCCTCTAATGTCTCCCTGCCCAGGGGTTCCAGTAAGGCCCACTTTGTGTAAAACGAAGCAGTACCACCCACGGGGGCCACATCAGAGCTGGATGACAGCCCTGTAGTGAGATTCATACCATATGGAAAAGACTAATGCCAAAATAGTTTGGATGGGAACGAGGAGTAAGCACCTTCCTCTTCTTTTCTTGATGGCGAATGGAGGGGCTAGAGGTGAGGCAGGCTGATATGGTACCATCATACTGGGAGACATCAGTACCAAAGAATGAGGATTCTGGTGTGAACAAAGCTAGTACATTTTTGTGTTTAGTTTACTAAAAAGACTATTCTAACATGAGCATTAACTATCCGGTTGCAATACTGCTGGAAGCTCTGGCTTGGGCTGAGGATGCCTGAGATGAAACTACGAGGAGTCTGGTCACATGATGCTACATAGGCACTGCCAATGGTGAGAGATGGGGTGAGTGCTTGTGTGACCCAGATGAGCACTGCTGCTGAAATTCTCTGATCAAAAGGCACAGGGACACATATTCATCTCAAAAGAAAAGCCTAAAAAGACACTCCTTGAAGGAGAACTTTCTCCTTCTCAGCAGCACTGTTTGGTCAATTAGAACAATGTGATAAGTTGGGTATTGTACTTCACTGTTTGTTATAAGCAAATTGCTCAGTGCAGAACTCTCAACCCAGCATGAATAGGAATAAAGGTGGATTTCCATATTCCCAATTTTGGGCCGCTGCAGGGGCCTAACACACACCTAATGTAATTTAGAGAACCCTGGAGAGCCATTAAAGTTATGACAAGCCAACCCTGGCTTTCCAGGGACACAAGTACTACCCAGAAGCTACACAGCAAGGCATGTTTCAGCCCTGCCCCAACACACCTCAGACCCCCTTTCAAGTCCTGATGTCATTCACTGTCTTCCTTAGTTCTTGCCCTGGCAAAGTGCTCCTGGAAAAATAAAGGTCTTTCAGAATCTCTTTACTTTACTCTACTCTGCACTCTATAAGTCAGGTAAAGGGCCCAGAGTAAAGAGAACTGGTGACTGACAGAAGGGGTCAGATTCACATCAGGCCTCCTGGCTCTCAACTGAATGCTTCATATCCACCAGAGCAAACTGGGCAGGAGCTGAGCATTCAGGAACCCTGCACAGAAGATAGGTTTGGAACAAGTTAAAAGGATGGATTTGGCAGTGAATTGACATTTATGCAGCACTTTGAAGGTCTGAATTGTTAAGTATTAATACACTGATTTTTCTTCTGTATTTATAAAACTATAAAGTAGTCACATTACATGTGAAGTTTCTTTTTAAAAAAATCACTTTTTCTGTAGGTTAGCAACAGGTAGATGGCAAAGTATGTATTTTGGAATACATGTTATATATTGTGCCATTACTGCCCCTATCTACTGCAGAAGCAAATGTTAGCTGAGAAAGGAGATTCAAAATGCCAGATATCTTGCTGCATAATACACGCCTCAAATACATATGGAGATAGTTAGGAGAACCCTGTATCTCTATTAACAAATGTGGCACCTGATGACCAACACTTTTGGATTTATTTGCAATTTCTCATTTAAAAAGATAAAAGATTTTAAACAAGTCAACTAAGCCCAGAATAAATGAAGGATGAAGTATCTCTGTATAGAAAACTTGACTTGAACATGGAGACAGCACTTTGCTCCAGGCCCTGCCACTGATGTTATGTGTGACCTTGAATAAGTCACTTTACTTCCATGTCTTTTCTCAAGACTACACAAACTCATTTCCTCACAGGTCAGGTTTTCTAAACTTGTTTTTGTTACTCTCCTCTGGACTCTGTCCAATTTGTCCCCATTCTTCCTTAAGTATGGTGCCCAGAAATGGGCACACAACTCCAGCGGAGGCCTTACCAGTGCCAAAGAGAGTGAAACAACAACATACACCCTCGCGTGTCTTACAAAGAACACTTCTGTTGCTACTCCCCAGAATGACATTAGCCTTCTTTTTCCTGTAACTGCACCACTCTGTAGCCTCATACTCAATTTGTGATTCACTAGAACTCCTCAGATTCTTTTCAGAACCACCAGCACCTAGTAAGGTCTCCATTTTGTAGTTGTGTTTTTTCTTTTATCCTCCTTCAGTACAGTACATCACCCTTGTTTTTATTGAATTTCATCTTGCTGAATGCAGACAAATTCTCCAACCTATCAAGGTCATTTTGAATTCTAATCCTGCCCTCAAAAGTGCTTCCAACCCATCACAGCAATGTGCCATCTGAAATTTTTATAAACATGCTTTTCACTCCAAGTCATCAATGAAAATATTGAATAGTATGAGGCCCCAGTCTGCGGGACCCCATCTAGACACACTTTCTCTGTTGTCAACTATTGATAAGTACTCTGAGTACAGTCTTTCAACCAGCTGTGCATAAAATTGATGATTTCGCTGAGCATTTCCCTAGTTTGTTCACACAAGAGTTACGTAGGGCTGTGTTAAAAGTCTAAGATCATATGAAATAGATTAGAAAGAAAAAAGGGGAATTATTCCATTTAATACCCTATGATTTGTTCAACATTACAGAAGCAACCAATTACAATAATAAAAGTCAACTTTGACTTGGCTTATGTATTTCACACATAGTGATTCTTAATTCTCAGATACTGAAATTGTCAAAACAATAAAAACTAGCTCAGTAGATTAGTCCAGAATAGTTATTTATTCATCAATAAACAAGCATGACGGAGCTCCCTTCCTCCTCCTGTATTACTCCATTTCTTTGCCGCTGCAGCAAACTTATGGAGCAGGAAGTCCCCAACATCACAGCTGAATCAGCCAGTCACCACCTTCTTCCATAATTTATTTGCATATTACAATCCTATTAGTTCAAATGTCTTAAGCTCTCCAAAAAAATTACAAGTTAAGTAATACTTTCAGTGCTTACCTTTGTTCTCTTGAAAAAAACAATACTTAAATTGCCTATTTCAGTCCTAACACAGTCACTTTCATTTGCTTCCCGAAACGCTTGCCATTTCCTGGTTAACTGTGCAAACAGGCAAGACAGGAAGGATATTTAGCTGTGCTCTGCAATGTTTTGAGCTCAGTACTGTGTCAACCTTTGGCCTTCCTGTGCAATACACACTATTCCTCAGCGCCCTGCAGCTTTGACCCACACAGAGACACATTTTGCTTCTGTCCTCCCCTTACTCCAACCTAAATGCAAATTATTATACAATGAATGTCTATAGTACAGCATTTAGAGATTTTTATCTGTAGCACTCAGAAGTGGTACTAGTCACACCCATTTTACAGATGGCAAAACAGAAGTTACATTATATGCTCAAGGTCACACTGTCAATAGAAGTGATGAGCATATAATTGAAATCTTCAATCAATGCTATAACTCTGAAATGTCTCTACATACCCCCTTATCCCTTCATTAGACTTCAGAGTCAACATACTAGTGGGGTTTAAAAGGGTCCATGAATAGCTCAGAGCAATTATTTCTTTCTATAGATTTAGTCAGATAACTGCACCAGGTCATGCTTGGGAAGTTTTCTTTGCAACTGTAAGGTTGCCATTGTGAAATCTCTAGCTCCTAGTTCCCCCCAAAAAAATCTTCAGAATGTGAATCTCATGTAACCAATATATCTACCTAACTCTGAAAACAACAGTTAAGCAGGATTAACTTCTCATTTACCACAGTGTGGTAGTAACAGTGAACCCAGTTATAACAATATCATCAAAGAAAGAACAGACTCTCATATGAAAACATGCAGGGTCTAATATGAATGGTATCATTTTTGTGAAATGATTGGGTGTACTTCAGGACAGTATCACTGTTTTGATTTGATCCTGTTCAGGAACACTGTAGGTTTCCCTGTTCCCACTCCCACCTCTCTCCTCAAATCATACACACTCAATTATACTGCAGATTCCTTCCTGCTCCTTGCCTTACACATCCATGCCCTTTCATACTTCCACTTTACTGCTGCACACTTGAGCAACACTATCTTGACTCCTCTTTCCCCTCATACAGATCACAAGCTGCTGCCTCACCAGGCAACAGTTTTATCACCACATACACATCACCAGAAACAGACTTTAATGGAGACCTGTGGTACTTTTGTTTTTCATTACTGTGTCACCTCTCAGCCTCACCACTTTTTGATGTTGTATTTGAATTTATACAACTTGTCTGATTTGCTGAAGTAATCTGATCTGATGCAGTGAAATTTAATCTCTCCTCCTCCCTCCTTCAAGTTCTTTTTCAATGTAAGTTTTCTCCACTCTGGCATCTGACAGTGCGAGTTTGTCAAATCCATGCAAAAAACAAATTTATTAGTCTTTAAAAGTGCTACAGGACTCCTTGTTTGTTTTGACAGAGTTTCTTACAATGGATGCCCAAGCAGCCAAAATGAAAATTTTGTTTGCTGTTGACAAGATTCACAAAGGCATTAGACAGTTACCCACAATGCAGCCTCTCCCTTCATTTCCAGTACAAAAACCAAGTGCTCTCTGTAAAACCATCTACTTACCACTGGTGCAGCCTGCACCTAAGAACACGAGCCCTTTACTTTATCTTTTAGATGAAGAGAAGGCAAGTCCTATACATGACAAGTGAAGTAAGTAGAATTTACTCTGCTGTAACAAGAAAATCACAATGTCAAGAATTTTAGCTACTTTTGCTGCTCAAGGAGAAGGTCCTGGAATCACTCCCTGATGTCCAATATGGTGCCCATGGAAGGGAAGGATGAACAGGAGATGTCTTTACAATGTCCCAGTAGAGAAGATGACAAGGAATATGCCAAGAACCACCCTGCACAAGATGTCATATAGCATTCCTGCACCTTTTCTACCTGCATAATAGAAGCAGATGGCACAGATGCCTCTCAACGGCTGTATACAGCATTGTGATGTCTACAACTGAACGCCTAGCAAGCATGGCTGATATACAAACCAGCAATGACTCTGGTACTGGGCTTAGACAGATCATCTGATGTCAAACAAGCAAAAGCACTGAAAGAGACAGTAGCAAGGGGTTGGCTGTCAAGGTGGTCAGTACAAAGATTGCAAAAAAGTTGCCACAAGAAGAAAGGGAGTGAGCAGATTTAGCTGGTATCACAGGCATTCTTTAGAGCCAGTATCAAGGTGCCAGAGGGACCTATCTTAGCCCCATCAACTGTAGAGCTTGAGATGAACCTAATCCATGCTGACTTGCATGTTTGTTCCAAGGCTCCCCACATGAGGTCTACATCTCACCTGATAGCCCTCCTACCTCTTCCTGAAGAAGCAGACCACCAGGGTTGCAGACATCTCAGCCCTCCATCTGGGCGTGGAATTACAGCTTACTGAGTCATAAACTGAAGAGGAATAGTGAGAAGACAGACAGAGTCTCAGTTACATCCTTCCCTGTGACAGAGGATGCATTCATACAGCTCTCCAGAAAAAAAAACCACATAGAAGCATCACAGTGGAGCATGTCTTAAATCTTGGCCCTTTAGTGTTGTTCATAACTCCTCACAGCCCAGAGAACCAGTGGGTGGGGACGACACAAATACAGGTTCAAAAGAAAGGAAACAAAGCTGGAGAAACTAAGAGTTAACTACCTAACAACTGTAGTAACTAATCACTAACATTAGCAACAGCAAAGTCACAGTGAAATTGGTGAACACTGCAAGGATTCCATCTCACTAGCATGGATGATAAAAAGGGACTGAGTGCAACTTGGGTCTGCTTCAAATTTTAAGCCCTTGGCGGGGGGGGGGGGGGAATACAAGGACATCTAGGATGCAGCTGCAGCCCTAAAGGAAATCATTGGCTAAAAGAATCCAATTGTGGCCACATGCACATCAAGGTGAACAATCACCTGAAGATCACCATCACAAGTACTAGTAACAATTGTATTTCTTGTAAATAAACGCCATCCATGGAGATTGATTAAGCCCACTTCAGCCCTTCCCTGAAAGGCAACTTTCACCAAACCAGAATCTGTACTGGCCTTGACATGAAGTATAAAGTTGGACTTGAAAGAATATTTAGCTCCAATAAGCACTCAATAAATGTATTATCCAGACAGACATTCTGGCAAGCTGTAAAAGCTGCCAAAGTCCATACAAAAAGGACTTCAAAGCCTTTGTCTACCTGAATGCCTGCTTGTAAGCAGTAAGTCTGAAAACAAGGGCAATTTTTACAGACCTCTGGAATGGGATAGAACCAAGGGAGAATTTTTCTCCCACATACAATTTTGGTATCTAGTACAAGAACAAATCTATGTAGGTAATTGAGCATTTAGCTATTTTGTATGACAGCGCTGCCATAAGAGGTCTGAGGTCTAGAGAAGAAAGTCAGCAGCAAAATGGAAAGAGTCGTGTCAGAGACTGGTGCAAGAATCTCCAAAAAGGCCATAAAATCTCTGACTTAGTTCAAAAACCATCATTTAAGAGATTCTCTACCTTGCTTCACAAATGAAATAATGAATAGCTTGTGTGATCTCTCCTGATAAGTCAAAAATGGTTATAATAGAAGATATTAGAAAGGCTAATGCTGGAAAATGGTGGTACACCCAAGACAGAGAGATGAACTCTCTTTTTCCTTTAGAGATCAACTGATAAATGGAAGTTACTCACCTTCATGCAGTAGCTGAAGTTCTTCGAGATGCGTGCTCCCGACATGCTCCACTTCAGGTGTTCACGTTCCATGGCACCCCAGCTTGGAGATTTTTCTAGCAGTGGCTCATGCAGAGGGCAGTTGACAGCAAAGTTCCTTTTCCTGCCGTTAGTGATGTCAGCTGCTTGCTCTTCCCATTGCCGGTTCTCCTCAGTCCCTTTCTACCCCGGAGGTATCCTGTAACAAGAAAGAAACCCCGAAGTAGAGGGGAGGAGGGTGGGTAGTGGAGCATATCGGGAGCATGCATCTCGAAGAACTTCAGCTACTGCATGACGGTGAGTAACGTCCATTTCTTCTTCGAGCAGTGCTCCCGACTGCTCCACGTCAGGTGATTATGAAGCAGTCATCATCCTATGGTGGCGGGCACTTCGGGTCTGCCCCCTGAATTGTATGGAGCACTGCTTGCCCCAGAGCAGTATCCGAACCTGTAATACTCTCCAATGCATAATGTTTAGCAAATGTGTCATCAGAGGCCCAGGTAGCCGCCTGAGAAGTTACATGGAGTGGGACCTTGCTAAGAAATGCTATAGTGGGGTCGTTTGTTGTATTGAATACGCTGTGCGAATGCATGAAGCTATCCACTTGGATATTCTGTTTTGAAATTGGCTGTCCTTGAGATCATTCTGTGGAGGAGACAAACAGCCGTGCTGATTTTCTAAACCCTTTTGTTCTTTCCAGATAGTAGGCTAAAGCGCATCTGACATCTAGGGTATGTAGAATGCTCTCACGTGGTGTGGAGTGCGGTTTTGGGTAAAAGACAGGTAAGTTTATTACTTGATTAACATGAAAAGATGTTGATGTTTTGGGCAAAAATTTAGGGTGTAATTGTAATGATACTTTGTCTTTGTAGAAGATTGTATAAGGTGGATAAGCCATTAGAGCCACTAACTCGCTGGCTCTCCTCGCTGATGTGATTGCAACTAAAAATACTACTTTCATAGAGAGGTGTAGCATCAAGACAGAGGCCAGAGGCTCAAATGGTGGCCTAATCAGTGCCTTCAGAACTAGGATAAGATCCCAAGGTGTCGCGGGTGGCTGAACCTGTGGGAATAGGTTGTGTAGTCCTTGCAGGAACCTTTTAATGATCTGATGAGCGAATACTGAAGTGCCATCTACATGGTCGTGAAAAGTAGAGAGATGCTAAGTGTACTCTAATCGTGTTAATTGTGAGGTTTTTCTTTTGCAGATCTAGCAAGTACTCCAGAATCACCAGGATGGAAGCCTGCACAGGTCGTAACCTTCGATTGGCACACCAGGAAGAGAATCAAGTCCATTTCTGGAGGTAAGAGGTTCTTGTAGACAGCTTCCTACTATTTAGGAGAATGTTGCGGACTTGCTCAGAACACAGGAGCTCCGTGTGCTTGAACCATCGAGGTTCCACGCCGTTAGGTGAAGTCAGTCTAGATGAGTGTGTAGACGTTTGCTGCGGTCTTGAGACAGGAGATCTCTTACCAGAGGTAATGTGATGGGTGGTGTTTTGGACATGTTCATAAGAAGCGAGTGCCATGGTTGATGGGGCCAAGACGGAACTAACAGAATAACTTCTGCTCTGTCTTGTCATATTTTGTGGAGTGTGTGGGAAATCATCGGGATAGATGGGAAGGCATAAAGAAGCGTGCCTCCCCAGTGGATGAGGAATGCATCTCCGCTGGAGTTTGGACCGATTCCCGCTCGAGAACAGTATCGACTGCACTTCTTGTTGGCCACCATGGCGAATAGGTCCATGGTTGGTCGACCCCACTTTACAAAAATGGCCTGGATGATGTCTTCCCGAATCTCCCACTCGTGTCGTTCTGAAAATAACCGGCTTGACGAGTCCGCTACTACCTTCTCTTTTCCCGGGAGATATTCCACATGGAGAGAAATTCCGTGGGTGATGCACCAATCCCAAAGAGACATTGCCTCCAGACATAGTGAATAGGACCTAGTGCTACCCTGCCGATTGACGTAAAACATGCAGGATGTGTTGTCTGTGTGGACTGTCACTACCCTGCCTGCTATCAACAGGAGAAATTGCAGGCACGCCTTCCGAACTGCTCTTAACTCTAGAAGATTGATGTGCAGGCAGTGTTCTGACAGGAACCATTTCCCTTGAGCAGGTTGTCCCTGAGTGTGCTCCCCAACCTATGAGAGAAGCATCTGTTGTGATGATAACTTGAGGTTGGGGTGGGCTGAAGGGAACCTTCTGCGTCAGGTTTACTTGGTCCATCCACCAAGAAAGTGAGTCTCTGATAAGGCGAGGAACAACTAGTAGAGTTGTGATAGGATGTCTCATCCACTTGAAGTGATTGAGGAACCAGAACTGTAGTGGGCGCATGTGCAACCGAGCCTTCTTCCCCAGACAGATGGTTGCTGCCATGTGCCCTAGCATTCTCATCACTGTGTGGGCTGAGACAACCGTTGAATTTTGAATACTGAGTGCTAATTGTTGCAGGTTCTGTATTCTGTTGGGCGGTAGAAATGCTGCTTGTGCTACTGAATCGATTTGTGCTCCAATGAAATGTATTCTCTGTGTTGGAGAGAGAGTTGACTTGTCGTAATTTATGTTCATTCCTAGCAACAGAAATAGTTTGATTGTGGTCTCTAGGTCCTGAGCTGTCTGCTGCTGTGAGGAGGCCTTTATCAAGAAATCGTCTAGATATGGAAATATCTCTATGTGCCTCCTGCGTAAGAATGCTATTATTGGACTCATGAGCTTGGAAAACACTCTGGGGGCTGTACAAAGTCCGAATGGAAGGACTGCATATTGGAAGTGATATTGTAGGAATTGAAACTGCAGGAACGTTCTGTGTGGCGGATGAATGGACACGTGAAAATACGCGTCCTTTAGGTAGAGGGATACTAACCAGTCAAACTGTTGAAGAGCAGGAAGAATATTGCTTAAAGTCACCATCTTGAACTTCCTTACTTGGACATATTTGTTGACACACCTGAGGTCGAGTATCGGTCTCCATCCCCCCGTTTTTTTCTCCGTTAGAAAGTATGAGGAGTAAAATCCCCTTCCCCTCTGTTCGATGGGAACGTGTTTGATGGCGTCTATATGTAACAGATGTTGGATCTCCACCTAGAGGTGTTGTACATGAGCAGGGTCCCTGAAAAGGGATGTGGAAGGGGGTTGGTGTCTGGGTCTGGAGATAAATGGGATGGAATACCCATATTGCATGATCTCTAGGACCCATCGGTCTGATGTTATCTGTCTCCAGAATTGGAGGAATGGTTGTAATCTGTTGCAGAATATTAGATTGTAAAATGGTGTCTGAGTAAGATGTAGATCCTGCAGACTGGTCATTCCCTCGACCTGACCCTCAAATTTGATGTTTCATGTTGCCAGGTTGTGACGTTTGGTAGGATTGGTTTCCCTGTCTGCCCCTGCACGACTGCCTCAGCTTGTTCCTGTAGGAGTCACCTCTCCTATTGAATTGTCTGTGCATGCATCTATAGTTAGCAGGCTGACTCTTATAAAAAGTGTGGTTATATTGTGGGGGATAGATCCCCAGTGTTCTTAGAGTTGCTCTCGAGTCCTTCATGCTGGTCATAACTTGATCTGTTGACTTTTCAAACAGGTGGTCCCTGTCAAATGGTAAATCTTCAATCGTCGCCTGCATTTGCTTGGGGAGATCTGCTGCATGAAGCCAGGAAGAGCGTTGCATCACTACCACTGTTCCCAGTGGCCTGGCCGCAACATCTGCAGCATCGAGAGAAGCCTGGAGGGCAATCCTAGCTGCTAATAGCCCCTCGGTGACAAGGACATTGAATTGCTCTTGTTTCTCTTGCACAATAGATGTGCCACAATTTTCCAGATTAGTGTATATCTCATGATTATAATTAGCTAGCAAAGCTGTATAGTTAGCTATTCTTAATTGTAACACTGCTGAGGTATATACTTTCTTTCCCAGTGCATCCAGCTTTTTATCTTCTCTGCTATTAAAAGAGAATTTACGATTTGACTGTCTATTTCTATGATTCGCCGGCTCCACTACTAATGAGTTTGGTTGGGGATGGGTAAAAAGGAACTCATTCCCCTTGGGCATGATGAAATATTTCTTATCTACATTTTTATTCGCTGGAGGAGCTGATGACGGTGTTTGCGAAATTCTATGTGCAGGGTCCATAATTCCGTCATCCATCAGGAGAGCTAGTTTATGAGACCCAGTGGTCTGTAATATCTTGTATAACTTATGTTGTGACAGCTGAGTGTCCTGCAGGGAAATCTCCATGGCTTCAGCCGCCCTTTTAAATAGCTCTCTAAATTGTCTATTATCATCCTTTTTGTCCTGAGAATTTGTTTCTGGTGGAGGACTGTCTGAAGTTACCATTGGAGTGGTTGGCACTGTCATTGTCATAGGATGATGCTGAGTCTGCAAGGGCACTGGAAAGGAAGCGCTTGATGGAAGTGGTAGATTGTATTGCTGCCATGGTAAGTAATTTGCACCCTGCTGCAGAAACATCACCCATGGAGGGTATAGCCAGAGAACAGCAAACTTGGAAGTATTAGTTATAGTTGGGGGTGCCTGTTGCACAGGCAAATGGCTCAGAGAGGGACTAGAGCCTGAGAAGCTGAAGATGAACTTGTAATTGACGAATCAGTTTGAAATAAAGGCGACATGGGTGAGGAATGGATAGACAAATCTTCTGTCAGCTCTATGTGCCTTGATTTTCTCTTGGTCTTAGTGGGAGCTTGGTGCAGGGCAGAGTCAGCCGCCGCAGCTGTCAAAGTTGGAGGCGATACTTGTGCTTGCAGAGCCAGTGATTGCACCGGCATCTGGCCATCAAGGGGATTCATTGTTTGAATACACTCCCTATCCGGAGCTGTTGCAGGTGAAGACAATGGTGCCAGGAACGCTGCCACAGACACACTCGGTGCTAGTGAAATGACAGGCACCGCAAGCGGCGGTGCAGAACTTGGCGCCGTGACAGCCGTCATTGGCGCCTGGAGCTGGAGCAGTGCCATTATCGGCACAGATCCGCTCTTGTAAATTTCAAGCTCAGCAGGGTTACAGATCACCTGTTTTGAGCTGCGCTGTTTTTCTTATTTAAATCCTCTGTCCCCTTCCTCTTTTTCTTGGGAACTGGGGAAGAAGCAGCAGACCCCCGTTTGTGCACTCCCTCCACAGCATAAGGAGAGGCACTGGGGTCAGACGCTGGTCGCAGAGCCTTCTAACAGGAGGAGCTTAAGCTTTCTCACAGCATTCTCATTGGCAAATTAGGGAAGTATGGGTTGGATAGGCGGACTATAAGGTGGATAGAAAACTGGCTAGATCAACGGTTTCAGCGTGTAGGAATCAATGGTTCCATGTCTAGCTGGCAGCCAGTCACGAGTGGTGTGCCCCAGGGGTCGGTCCTGGGGCCGGTTCTGTTCAACATTTTCATCAATGATCTGGATGATGGAATAGACTGCACTCTCAGTAAGTTTGCGGATGACACCAAGCTGGGGGGACCACAGTAGACACGTTGGAGGGCAAGGACAGAATTCAGGGAGACCTAGATAAATTGGAACAGTGGGCCAATAGAAATCTCATGAGCTTCAATAAGTGTAAAATCCTGCATGTGGGACGAAAAAACCCCCATGCACCGCTACAGGCCAGGAAACATTCAGCTAAGTAGCAGCACTGTAGAAAAGGACCTGGGGGTCATGGTGGATGGGAAGCTAGATATGAGTCAGCAGTGTGCTCTTGCTGCCAAAAAGGCCAATGGCATACTGGGCTGCATCAAAAAAAGTATTACTAGCAGATCAAGGGATGTGATCATTCCCCTCTATTCTGCACTGGTAAGGCCACATCTAGAATACTGTGTTCAGTTTTGGGCTCCCCACTACAAAAAGGACAGGGACATGCTAGAGAGAGTTCAGAGGAGGGCAACAAAAATGATTACAGGGCTGGAGCACAAGCCCTTTGAGGAAAGACTGAAAGCATTAGGCTTATTTAGTCTGCAGAAGAGGAGATTGAGGGGGGATTTGATAGCAACCTTCAACTACTTGAAGGGATGCTCTAAGGAAGATGGAGCTCGACTGTTCTCGGTAATAACAGAGGACAGAACAAGGACCAATGGTCTCAAGTTGCAGTTAGGGAGGTCGAGGCTGGATATTAGAAAAAACTTTTTTACTAGGAGACTGGTGGAGCCTTGGAATGAGCTGCCAAGGGAGATGGTGAAATCTCCATCTTTGGAGGTGTTTAAGGCCCGGCTGGACAAAACCATGACTGGGATGGTTTAGTGGGAGTGGCCCTGCCTCTGTCAGGGGGTTGGACTAGATGACCTATGAGGTCCCTTCCAACCCTATGATTCTGCTCTCTCTCCTTTCTGGCTCTTGCTGTCAGACTTCTACAGTGAGGGCATTTGTGTGAAATGTGTGCTTCTCCCAAGCACTTCACACAGGCATTATGCCCATCTGAGGCAGGCATTGCCTCACAACATTGCTCGCAGCGCTTGAAGCCGGCTGAGTTCGGCACAGCATGGATCGGAGAGCTAGTCAATTTCAGCTCCTTCTTGTTTTCTTGTTGTTGGTCCTCCCCCCCACCAGTTCTCTTCATACTTAAATCTTCCTAAGGTATATCTTTCTGAAGAGCCACCGCTGACTCCGTCTGGAGTCCAGGGTGGTAGAAAGGGACTGAGGAGAACCGGCAACAGGCAGAGCAAGCAGCTGACGTCACTAACAGCGGGAAAAGGAACTTTGCTGTCAACTGCCCACTGCATGAGCCACTGCTAGAAAAATCTGAGCTGGGGTGCCACAGAATGTGAACACCTAAAGTGAAGCAGTCGGGAGCACTGCTTGAAGAACAACATAACCTTCTCTCTATTCATCTAGGTGCCAGTACAGGCTCCTTTTGCCATCACAGCTAAGTGCTTCAAGAATATGAACAACAGGCTCTCTCTTTCTCTCCACCCCTTCTTTATATTACAAGCAAAGGGTAGGCTTAATTGGTTTTTTTTTTAAATGCAACTATTATTACTAAATTTGAGTGAGTGTTGGCATGACTAAGGTTGCTGTTTTGCAGAAGCTTTAGGAAAACAGGTTGTTTTATATTTAGCTCTGAATACTAAGTTAGTTTTCATTTTTATTTCATCTGACAGCAAGCCCCATTTTTCTGGACATGGGTTGAATGCAGTAAGTTCTCCATGGCAGTTGTTCTTTTCCTCATCTCTTATAAGCGAGTGGAACAACCTTGAAGAGAAAAGAACCAGCAGCAGCAGCCGCCACCAAGAAAGAAGGCTGACAAATGGAGAAGGCTAATATTCTCTGAACACCAAACAGATCTAAAGGTGGACGGGCAAGAACCAGTACAGCGGATATACTGAACCGGTCATCATGATGCCCTAGCGTTGGTTGTTAAAGAAAGCGTAGGTACCAGAAAGCTTTTCCAGAGGAGATACAGTATGAACCTTTAGGTGTCACCTCTGAACACTGCTGGCTGGAACTGGACAAGATAAATCTGGATCTTAAGGACACACTGTCTCAAAACAAGAGATAGGAAGTCACAATGCCAACAGTTATTTCTGCAAAATGACAGAAATACACAAATTCCAACATGGATGTCAATCTGACTTAGAACTAAGAACCACAATTCTACTTTGCTGGAACTTGGAAGATTGCATACTAGCTGTCTCTATGGTATAAACAACCTCAATAATCAAGAGAGTTATCAATGCAGATAAAGATGGTACCAAGAAAGGTGACAGAGTAAACACTAGATGAAAAGCTGAAAGAACCTTAGTAGTACTCTGGACTGCTGACACTGAAGTTTTTCCACTCAATTCCCTTGAGTATAAGTAGAAATAAGGCACAAACAGGACAAGCTGTACAGGCGTAACCTAGCTGATACAGATTAAACACAAATCACATTGGTCTTTTGAAGGTATTGCATGCATGCCAGTCAAACACCTTTTAAAACCATATGTTGTTACCTTTAGCCAGAAAGGCCAAATAAGACTTGAGGAAAATAATTACTGGATTTTGGAAATCTGCTAGTAAAAACAACAAAACAAGCACACACTTTTTTTTTTTTTACACAACATTTTCTATAATTTCATAATGAGCAAGTATTGTAGAATATTTTCTAAAAATAATGAGGACACTACAGTAAATACGATGAGAAACTGGGAGGATCACTATGAGCTGGATGATTCTCTCTCTTATGTGCACATACTCTCACTGGCATGGCTTGGCCATTCCTCCACTGCTGCTACCCATGCTACTACAGCAACATTGCTATTTATACTCATGAACAATTATTGCAGAATATTTAGTAAAAATGAAGAGGACAGACTGTATTGCTCTTTATACTCATGCTAACTCAAATATGTGCACATGAGCAGAGGACTCACATTCTTAGCTCACAGCATAGATGTAGCCATAAGTTTGTATTACAAGGCTAAAGGATTAGTGAAAGTCTGTTGTTCTAGACCACCAGTTCTCAACCATTACTGTATGGCAACATACCAGTAAGTGTGTCAGGGAGAGCTGGGGAGATGGCTAGATTTAGCTTGCGGGGGAAATGGGCTGGTGTGTCCTGTTGGATTGTGATATGCCACCAACTGTGTTGCGACCGACAAAAGACAGAGCCACTGTTCTAGATCATCGACCATTTGTTATTGCAGTAGCACCCAGAGCTCACTCCTCAAGAGTCCCATTGTGCTAGGCATATACAAACACAGATGAAGACATGTTTGCTGCCCTGAGCAGCTGAAGGTAAAGTTAAGGACAAGCTTCCAAGAAATTTTAAACACCACGTGCAACCAACAGACAGTGTGACTGCAAGAGTTCAGGAAGAGGCAGAGACAAGGGACTTAGCTAGGTCACAATGTCAGCCTGTGCATGTACAGCAGTAAGCTATGTGGCATAGGAGGGCACAAACACAGTTTTAGTATATCTAAAGGTGTGTGTAACCAGGCAAGAGTCCAATAGCAAGGCTCCAATGAGGTAGTTTCATAAGGGATGGCCAATGCATTTCTATTCATTTAGCACCTTGAGAACAGTACTCAGTAATTTAGTCTCCTATGTTCATGTGTTTGGGTCTCTCTGATCCTTCTTCTTTAGGCACTTTTCGGGTCCCTCTTTTCCTCCTCACTCAGATTCTATCTGGCAAAAATATCAGCAGTCCATGGTCTCTGCATCTATGGAAATGGAAAGAAAACACAATTCACATAAAACCAGCACATATGAGTATTAACGAAATGTTTCATGAAACACTGGAAAAATCCAGGAAAGGATTTTTAAAGCCCTCCATGTAGGTTCATTCTTGTTTCAATGTAGACTAGAATCATCAGTTTCAGTCGAAGCAGAGCTAGGTCATCGACAGGCCAGGATTAAGGCAACTGGGCCCCCCCTGGGTCCTGAGGCCCCTCCTCCCTGGGATGGTGATCAACCTGGGGGCAGAGCAATGTGTGGGCATGCTGGCCCTGGGCCTGCCTGGCAGACTCAACAGCTGTGTGGGGCAGGCCAGCACTTGGCACTGGGGCTGGCACAGCCAGCACTTAGCAGGCTGGGGCCAGAGGCTGCAGTCTATGGTGCTCCCACCCCACACCTAGGCTGGCTGGTTTGCCCCAGCACTGGGCCAGCAGCTCCAGGACCTTCTGAGGCAGACCAGCCAGCACAAGGGCAGGGTGGGCCAGCGCATGGAAGCAGCACTCCAGGAGCAGGGGCACTATAGTATGGCCTCCAGTGGCCCTCCAGAGACAGGAGCACTATAGGGCTGTTGTACTGGGGCTTCCAGTGCACTGGCACCTCCAAGGTGCTGGCAGAGGAGACATGCCAGGACAGCCTGAGGTGTGGAGCCTGATCAGCATTGTGCTAGCCTGAGCAGGGCTGGATTATTGCAGGGAACCACAGCCCCCTTTTAGCCCAGGGCTGCAGCCCATAACACCCCTGCCTTAATCCAACCCTCATCACTGAATGCATCTCAAAATTCCAGCCAAGGTACAGAAAGAGAGCAACATACAAACAGAAGCTAGCTGCTGCTGCACTGCCCCACTCCCTACCCCTCTGCACACACCCATTTTGTACCAAGGAAGAGGGAGTGGTGATATAAAAAAAAAAAAAAAAAAAAGCATATTTTGTTATTAAAAGAATTCTACAGAACACATAAGAGATCCCAATGCAAGACTCCAGGGATAAATACCTACTTAATTACTGACCACAAGTGCTGTCATTCTGTCACAGCAAGACTTCAACCTATAGGTTCTGCAGTATTATTGCAAAGTTGCTTGAAGCAGTACCAGGTCATAGACTATAATGGGATTCAAAAAAGAATTAGATACATTCATGGAGGATAGGTCCATCAATGGGTGTTAACCAGGGCCGGCAGGGATTGCTGTTTGCCAGAAGCTGAGACTAGGCAATAAGATAGATCACTTGATGATTACCTGTTCTGTTCATCCCCTTTGAAGCATGTGGCATTGGCTACTGTTGGAAGATGGGATACTGGGCTAGATCAACAACCGGTCTAACACGCTATGGCTGTTCTTATGTCCTAGCACCTGGTTCAGAGTGATTCCAGACATCTGCATTCCCTAGATGGATTGTTCTGAAGAGTGGAGTTTAAATCTACAAGTAACACATAGTGCAGTATACCAACAACTATTAAACCCCATGCATTTTGTAAATTATAAATAAAATCTTTATAAAAGATTATTCACCTTTACACCAACTGCATCATATGCATAAATATACATTTTATACATGGATAAATACATGTTTTTTTAAAAAAGTATAGCAGTAACACCTCTTTGAAGATGTTAAGTGTCCAAATTAAAGACTCAACTAAGCCATGTTAAAATGTTATAAACCTGAAATTTGAAAAGCATTGGTAAAGTTTATTTACAGGACCAACAGATGGACAACCAAACTTACAGATGTAAGTCAGATTTTTCCTCACATCTCCATTTCTGTTCACCATCATGCATTTACACAGCTTGAAAGTTGTATTTCCTTTTCAAAGTCATACTGACCATTCAATTCCAGCCAACCTAATATTCCGTGCAGCTCCTTGCAAAATTTAACAGAACTCTATTAAATATTCCGGGTAGATTTGATTGGCATCAAAGATAACAAAGATCTTTGGATTCCAAGTACTATCAACACAGCTGTCGAATAAGTTCACAAAGCTCCCATCTTTTGAAGGAGGCCTCATGTATTTGGAATCTCCGATGACATAGTCTCCCGTTAAAACACGAGCAAGAAACATGACTTTATATGTTCTGAACACATGATGTTGCAGATGGACACCATGGGTTTGAAAAGTGTCTCCATGCTTCATATCATCTTTGCAGAAACGACTGGAGTATGATGCATCTCTTGCAAAATAGGTCCCTTAAACAAAAAGCAAAAATTTTACCTGATGGCAACATTCTAGAGGTCCAGATTCTGATCCCATCTTACACGAGAATGGTCTAAGATCCAAATCAGTCTCTAGATCTCAGTTTTATATTCATAATCAATCCAACAACATTTATAAGAATTGTACTAGAAGAGCATCACTTCTCAAGCTTTCTTTAGTCATCTCATCTTAGTAGGGAGATTGCCACATGAATTATCTACCCTTCCATCTTTGTACTACCATTTTCCATTCACTCCACCACATAACATCCAACAGTGGCAATTACAGGAATCACTTAATATATTTTAGTTGTCGTTTTATCACATTTAGCCGGAAGAAGAGACCCAAATTAAATAGTCCTTCAAAGGCCACCAGGAAATGTCCTGCAGACCACAGCATGGTTAATACATTTGTGCATCATGATGTCTCTAGAGAGTGAAGAGCAAAAGAAGTGTACTGCTCAAAAATTACATGGAGTGGTAATAAAGGAGTCATTCATTACCTCTTACCTTTTCCATATACAGCAGCATGCATGCCATTTATTCTCCAGTCGAAGTTATGAATACATATTGCTTCTACAAACTCATTGCTTGTACCATGAAATAACATGTGTTCATTAATGGTAGGAACTCGTCTTCTCTTCTTTAGCTGAGCTTTCTTCCTACAAAAAAAAAAAAAAAAAAAAAAAAAACAAACACACCCATAGCATTACAGAGGCTTTTGTAATTGTAACTGCAATGCTGAGCCAGAAAGGGTTAAGCAGTAGCAGGATGGCTGAACTGAAAGCAACCTTTAAGGACGTATTTAAAAAAGCACTGAAATGATAAACACGGCTTGAAAGATAGGTCTGAATTGCTACAGGATCAGAAACAGATACTAATTGTATTTCTCTATTTATGTATTGCTAAAGTTTAACAATGTGATCTAATTAGCTTGCAGATGCTACACTTCTGACCCAGTCTATGATAGTTCATTACTACTTTCTATTGATTCAGAGACCAAAAGGGGATATTAACATGTGGATGGAACTTGGAGTGACGATATCATGGTCTTTATTCTTCTTTGCAGTTTGTAATAAACTACCTACAAACAGCTTGAATGGTTAAACTGCCTTATGCTAACAAATACAACTAATCATCAGTGTATGCCTAGGAAATAAGATTCACTTTCAAGCAACAATGTATATTACCTATTATTCACTCAAAGAATGGCTGCTGTTATTTCCTGCCAAGAGGCTTATCAGCTAAACTTTAGCAACAATGGGACTTTAAACAGAACTGAGATAGTAAGGATCAGGCCCTAAACTTATACAGGGAATGTCTCCAGCCTGAATCTGAATCTAACCTGAAAACTCTCATGGATGAATCTAAACAAGATCTGTACACGGAGTGTATGCTGGACTATAATCTATTGAATTGATTTTAGGACTTTGGGAGACCAGCAGTGTCACCATCACTACTATGAAAGTGACCAAGGAACTTTATTCATATCTGAATGCATAAGGATTTTTTAAACAATGGTAACTTCCTAAAAATAAATCTGAGATTAGTTGATAAGCATTTGCTGTGAGCATGTATTTGGGAAACATTTGAAATGTTCATTGATCTTTTGGGCAATATGTACAATCTCTTGAGATTGGCAGAACATCTCTTATGGTGAATAAGATTCTAAACACCATATATACTCATGTATAAGCCAAAATTTTTGTGCCTGAAAATTGGCTTCAAAACAGGCACTCAACTTATACATGGGTCAATAGAGTAGACAGCCCCAGCCAAGGAGTTTCACTGGGCATGCTCCAAGCTGGAGCCCCAGTGTGGCTTGGCAGTCAGCCTGCGCTGGTGTTGGACTTAGGAGGGACCCCAGCGTCTGTAAGAGAGCCCTGGGGGAGGGGTCGGCCTGGGGGTTGGGGGGGGTGACAGGGAAAGGGGCAGAAGGGATGTTGGGGAACAGAGAAGCAGCAGTGTGGAGCAGAGAAGGTGGCGGCGAGCATGGGGAGCGGATAGAGCAGGGAATGGACAGAGCAGGGAACAGAAGGGGGATTGGACAGAGCAAGATGTGGACAAAGCAGGGGAGTGGATAGAGTGCTGAGGGACAGGGGAAAAGCAGCAGCAGGGGTTTGGGGGTTAGGGAGGGTGTCGGGAACTCCAGGGGAAGATAGCAGCGCTGTGTGAGGGGTTAGGGGTCAAGGCCAAAAGGGGACATCAGCTTATACATGGGTCACCCATTTTTGCCTCTTTTGGGGCTCAGAATTGGCGGGGGGGTGGCTTATGCATGGCTCAGCTTATACATGAGTATATATGGTAATTCCATTATATAGACTTGGTTGTCGGGGTAGGAGCCAAAGGCTGGATTGCATAAAGGAGGCTTGTATTTTGGCTTTTTGGTAACCAGTAACGTACTAAAGAAGCTGGTTACTAACTTGGTGAAACTCAATTACAGAGTAAACCACCAGTTTTGGGATCATCTGCCCTATTCTTTGCAGATTGAGCGTTTTCAGTGCCCCTCAACCACAGTCACAGTAATTGAACTGGAGTTGCACAAACTATCTGGAGAGGAGAAGCAATACTCCAAAAGCTCAATCTGATAGAAGAGTCCAAAGTTGATTCTGCTCCTTAAATACAGCTTCAAGTTCTACCAGCTAAGATGGGTTTAAAATAGGTGCCGCCAGCCTTAAAACAACCCCCCCCCCAATAAATAGATAAATAAAAAGAAATAAAAGCACACTTTAAGAAAGTCTTGGACATCCCATTGTTGAAAGGAAAGCCTAACATTACCGTAAATTAATAATTAAAAAATACAGTGGATTCCACTTTTTTAGCACACTCAGTTCCCCTGATTATTTTTCACATAGCCGTAGAGAGAAAAAACCCTTTCTAAAGACATTACGAAAATAAGCTTGTAAAGCCACAAGAACAGGTTTAAAGAAATGTATGGCACCCAACACTTCCTTTGAACTGACTAGAGTTCACACTGATGTCCCCACCCCCACACTAGAAGAAAAAGACAAAGATCAGGATTATTGGATCAGTGTAGTGCTTTATGAGTGATACAGACTATGAACAACCTAATTTTTTTGAAAAAGATTACATTAATACCTAGTAACATACCTAAGTTTAAAAATTAGAATAGTTTTCAGGTCTAGACACAAGTGTAAAATATATGAATATTAAACACATTAAAATACTGTCTTAAATGGTTTTAAAACTATATTAATATGTACACATTGGATTTATTCATATAAATAGATGATTTTTCAAGTCATTTTGAACATACAACACAAGCAAGTGAGAATGGAAGGAGACTAATAGCTCTTGTTGCACACAATAGTGTAAATTAGTTTAGCCGTTTAACTGTGAACCAGTGGTTCCCAAACTTGGGTCTAGGGAGCCCTAGGGGTCTGCCGAGTTATTGCGAGGGTCCGTGAATTCATCTGGCCCTAGCTGCTGCCAGCCAGCGATCCATGTTGAAGAGGGCTCTAAATCGGAGGTGTCAAACTCATGGCCCACAGGGCCAGATCTGGCCCCCGGAGCTGCTACCTGGGCTATTGCCTGGAAGCTGTCTGCAGCAGAGAACTGCAAAGACAGGCTCGGGCACAGCATGCTTCTGACTCACTCATATGATCCAATTCACATCACAGGGGAACAAAGGAAGCACCCCAGCCAATTCTGGCTCAACTCTGTTGTGGTCTGCCAACCGATCAGTCTTGGTCACAGCAGGTTAGGCCAGTTCCTGAGAGCCACCACACTGCCCCCCATCCCAACTGTTCACTGTCAGTAATTCAACATGCTAATTTTATTGACAGCACACTGCATGAATCACAAATAAAAGGAAAAAAGTGGCTGGGGCCCATGTGGGAACAAGCCAAGCAAAGGCCATCTGGGACTGAGCCAACCAAAGGCCCACATTCTGAATGACTGACAGTGAGGGGTGGGAAGGGGAGACGCAGGCGCCCAGCCTGCCTGCCTGTGACAGACTGATTTTTGCCTGCCACCATGACGTGGGGAAAAGGACAGAGAAGGGGACGGAGGGGAATTGGGGGGGCACAGGACAGGGAAAATGAAGGTGAGAGAGAGCCTGCAGGGTTGGGGAGGGGGAAGAGGAGCCCATGCCCTCTGAACATGGAAGAAGAAAGGGCTGGAGAGCCCATGAGGACACATGGCCTATGACAGGTGTCCTGCCTTCCAATGTGGCCCCCCACATTGAGTTTGACATCTCGGTTCTAAATGAATTGTATTTGCCTGCTTGTGAGCAGCCACACCCTGTATACGTCCCCACCACTTTGGAGCAGGCAGGGGCCAGGTCCTCGACTACCCTTCTGCAGCACCACTGCCTGCAGTCAGTCCCTGATGACAACTATTACCATTTGGAGGTCCATGAAATTTTTTTGACATTAAAAAGGGGTCCTCATACTCAAACAGGCTGAGAACTACTGCTCTAAACTATTAGCTCATTCTATAGAATAGTTTGTTTCTCATGACTGATCTACACTACAGAGGCTGATACTACAAATTAATCACAGTGGTGGCTATTGGTTGCCTGATTTTGTAGTGTAGATAAATCCTTGAACTGATTAGGGGGTTTGGGTACA
Source organism: Podocnemis expansa (assembly GCA_007922195.1). Classification (NCBI taxonomy): domain Eukaryota; kingdom Metazoa; phylum Chordata; order Testudines; family Podocnemididae; genus Podocnemis; species Podocnemis expansa. The sequence continues at coordinate 1,157,791 of ML682088.1, forward strand.
TGACTTACAAGGAGAGACTGAAGGAACTAGGCTTATTGAGTATGCAGAAGAGAAAACTGAGGGAGGATTTGATAGCAACCTTCAACTACTTGACAGGGTGCTCCAAAAAGGAGGGAGCTAGGCTGTTCTCAGTAGTAACAGAGGACAGAACAAGGAACAATGGCTTCATGCTGCAGCTGGGGTGGTCAAGGTTGGCTACTAGGAAAAACTTTCTTACTAGGAAGGTGGTGAAGCTGGAATGGCTTACCTAGGGAAGTGGTGGAATCTCTGTCTTTGGACACATTTAAAGCCTGGCTAGACAAAACTTTGGCTGGGATGAATTACTGGGAGTGGTCCTGCTTTTAGGAGGGGTTTGGACTACATGACCTCAGAAGGTCCCTTCTAACCCTATGATTCTTCAAGCCAATAAGAGTTCAGTGCAGAAGAACTCAGGGCTAGATATTTCACAGTAAAGACAAGGCACTAAAGAGGGGTGTGGTGGAGTGGTAAGAACGGCCATACTGAGTCAGATCAACGGTCCATCTAAGACAACATCCTGTCTTCTGATGGTGGCCAATACCAGGTGCTTCAGAAGGAATGAACAGACCAGTAATAAAGCGATTCATCCCATTGCCCATTCCCAGCAAACAGAGGCTAGGGACACTTCAAAGCATGACTTTGCATCCTTGCCTGTTCTGGTTAATAGCCATTGACAGTATCCTCCACGAATTTCTGAATTCTGTTGCAGTCTTAGTTTTTCACAACATCCACAGGCAGAGTTTTACAGGTTGACTGTGCATTGTATGAAGAAACACTTTATTAGTTTCAAATCTGCTGCGTATCAATTTCATTTCGTGACCTCCCCCATACACATCCACCCCAATTTTTGGATTATGAAAAGTAAACAACACACATTTACTGTTGCCATACCAGTCAGGATTTTGAAGACCTCTATCATATTCCCCTTGAGTCATGTTTTTCCAAGCTGAAAAGTCCCAGTCTTATTAATTTTCTCTCATATGGAAGCTTTTCCATACCTATTTTTGCTGTACTGTTCTGTACCTTTCCCAATTATCTTTCCCATTTACCCCAGATAGCTTTGCTGAGGTGGGGCAACCAGAGTGGCATGCAGTAGTCAAAATGTGGGCACAGAATGGATTTACATATAGGTGATACATTTTCTGTATTATTTCTCTTTCCCAATGATCCCAAAACATTCTTTTTGCTTTTTGACTGCCACTACATGCTAAGTGGATATTTTCAGAGAACAATCCAGTGATCCAAGATCTATTTTTGAGTGGCAACAGCTCGCCTAGACTGCATCATTTTTATGAATAGTTGGAATTATGTTTTTCAATGTTCATTACTTTGCATTTATCAACACTTAATTTCATCTGTCATTTTTGTTGCCAGTCATCCAATTCTGTGAGATCCCTTTATAGCTCTTCACAGTCTGCTTTGGACTTCATTATCTTGAGTAATTTTGTATCATCTACAAATTTTGCCACCTCATTGGTTTACTCCTTTTTCCAGATCATTTAGGAATATGCTGAACAGTTCAAGTCCCAGTACAGATTGCAGGGGGACATCACCATTTACCTCTCTCCATTTTGAAAAAGGGACCCTCATTTCTACCTTTTGTTTCTTATCCTTTAACCAGTTACTGACCCAGGAGAATGACTGCTTACAAGAACTTTTGGTGAGGAAACTTGTCAAAGGCTTTCTGAAAATCTAAGCACACTATGCGCCTTGGTGCACCCTTATTCATATGCTTGTTGACCCCCTCAAAAAACTAACATTCATGATGCATGATTAAAAAAAAAAACTAAGAAACCATGTTGACGACAAATTCTGTTCAGCAATGTCTGGTAATTTTGGTTTTCATTATAATTTCAGCCAATTTGCCTGGTATTGACATTAGACATTGGCATGGAATCGCCAAATGACCTCAAGGAAATTTTTTAATAAACTGCCCTCACATTAGCTATTCTCTAGCCATCTGGTCCTGGTGACTTATTACTGTTTAACCCATCAGTTTGTTCTAAAACCTCCTCTAATGGCACCTCACTCTGGAATCCTCAGATTTGTCCTCTAAAAAGATCTGCTAAGTTTGGGAATCTTCCTCATACCCTCAACCATGAAGACTGATGCAAAGAATTAATTTGTCTCTGCAATAGCTTTTATCTTCCATCAGTGCTCCTTTAGCATCTCAATCATCCATTGGTCCCACTGGTTGTTTAGCAGACTTCCTGCTTCTAATATACTGTGGCGAACGGGGTGCACTCAAGTCTCTGCAAGTCCTGTGCTTCAGGTCTTGGCAGCTAGGTGAGGCACGGCTTTCCCACCTACAAATTCCCAGAGATATTTCCCCCATCCCTCCTGCTCTGGGGCTGGCTCTCCAGACCACAAGCTGCTGGGTCTGGGGTCCTAAGTCCCATCTAGGTGAGTCTGCCCTGACTACCTGCTACCAGTGCCTGGGAGTTGCAACGGCTACTGGTAAGCTTTGTTCAGTTCGGCTCTTCTCTGCTCCAAACACAGACTGAACTCCTACCTCGACCTCCAACCACCACACCGAAAGAGTCTCCTTGCCTCACTGCAACAGGCGATTTTTATCCACCGTGGTTAATTACCTAAACTGGGCTCAGGTGCCTTAATTAACCTAGAATAACCCTATCCTGGTTATCCAGGAAAAAGGGCTTTGCTGAACCTGTGGCTGATATACCTGCTCTCCAAAACTCTCCTGTAGCCATCAGCCTTGATTCTATCATAGTACTTAAAACAATTTTTTCTCTTCCTTTTGTAATCTTTGGGTAGCTATTTTTCTTTTTCTTTTCTCTCTTTTTTTTGGGGGTGGGGGTGGGGGTGGCGCTTCCTCGTTATATTTTTACACTTTACTTGCAGGAGTTCATGTTCCTTTCGATTTTCCTCAACAGAATTTAACTACTGCTTTTTAAAGGATGCCTTTTTGCTTCTAACTGCTTCTTTTACTTTGTTGTTTAGCCATGCTAGCACTTAGCCTTGTCACTATGTTTTTTAATATGGGGTATACATTTAAATTGAGCCTCCATCATGGTGTCTTTAAAAAGTTTCCATGAAGCTTGCAGAGATTGCACTTCTGGTACTATAACTTTAAATTTCTATTTAACTAATCTTATTTTTTGTGTAGTTCCCTGTTCAGAAATTAACTGCTACCATGGAAGGCTGCTTTGGTGTTTCCCCCTTGCACAGAGACATTACATTTTACTGTGTTCTGGTCACTATTAACAAGCAGTTCAGCTGTCTTTACCTCTTAGACCAGATCCTGTGCTCCACTTGGAACTAAATCAAGAATTGCCTCTCCCAGGACTAGCCACTCCAAGAAGAGGTCATTTAAGGTGCTAAGAAACTTTATCTCTGCATCATGTCCTGAGGCGACATATGTCCAGGCAATCTTAGGATAGCTGAAATCCCCAATTATTACTGAGTTTTTTATTTTTATATCCTTTCTAAATCTCCCTGAGCACTTCTCAGTCACTATCACCACCCTAGTCAGTCAGATGACTGGTAGTACATATTTACTGCTATGTTCTTCTTATTCAAGCATGGAATTATTATCCATTTAGACTCTACAGTACAGTTTGGCTCACTCAAGATTTTTGCTTCATTTGACTCTATCGTTTCTTGTACATATAGTGCCCCTGCACTGCCCCACCAACACAACCTATTCTGTTCTTCTGATATTGTGTCCCCAGCTCACAGCATCATGGCTTTTTTGATGCCTATTATACCAATATCCTCATTTAAAACAAGCCACTAAAGTTCACTCTTAGCAGTTAAACTTCTAGCATGTGTACACAAACTCTTTAAAAAGTTCCCCCTTTTTAGCTTTCTGCCATTATGTGATATAATTGAATGGGACTCTAGCATTTCACTGTTTCCTACCTACATTTTATCTTCCATCCTTTCCTCCTTACTAGAAAAAGAGAAACTCCATTAAAGATGGGCAACCACTGCAAAAACCTAGGAGAAAAAGAAGCCATGATAGCAATGATAGCAGCTAAAGAATTAACTGAACTTCTTCCTGGGATTTAATGTATGGATGCAAAATATTCAAGACCAAAATGCAGGAGGAGCTTCATGTTGTTCCAAATACTTTGTATTGGAGTATTCAAACAATGATTTTAAAAGGCTGTGAGCTATTATTTCATAGTAAGAATTAGCGCCACTCAGATACAAACCCAAAGTAATTTACCTTGGTAAGAAGACTGCAGTGTATGACAGCTGCAGATGATGATGTGTGGGTGTTTTGTTTTGGTTTGTTTCTTTTTTTAAAGCAAGGATGTTACATGCCAAACTATGCCATCACAGCCACAATGCTGGTCTTACAAATACGTTTGACAAATGGCCAAGCAGACACCCTTACTTATGGGGGCAGATAACCTCTCCTAATTCTCCTAATCTACCTGCATTATCCACTGTCTTCTCTGGATTGAGTTTCAGTCTGCTAAGATTTCACTGAAGATCCAGTCTCAACCAGATGTTGGGAAAGCCAGTCAACCATACCAACTGGGTTTGATGAAACAGACACAGAACTGAGATTCATCAGCATGTTTATGACACTGCATCCCGACCCATCATTTTATCCCTAACTGATTTATAATACACATTTACCAAACAAATGACAGAACAGAAACTTGCAGCATAAAGGCCTAAAAATTGGATTTTATTAGTTTATTTTAAAATTGCACAAAATATTAAAACTATCAATCACTCTAGCCACCCCAAGGAAAGTTGGAATGCTAGAGTGAAAGGGTAGAATGGAGCTATTGCAATCTGCAGCCTAAAAGGGTTCTGGATAGCAATGCCCAAAAAAATTCTAGTCAACAGTTTCCACAAATATAATTTTAATAGCCAAGAACCAAAACAGGAATTATGATGTAAAAGGTAATATTATGCAGGCCAAAATATAACTACCCAATTATATCCTCTCAGAAATATGAGGTTCATATTAACACTACTCATTTCCTCAGTGGAACAATACATCTTGAAAAAGATAATATAAGATGCAATTGTTTTCAAATAACTGTACGCACAGCAGTCCGAGGAGGTGGTGGCTGACAGAGAAGAGGTAGGAACAAAAGTCAGCAACTCCTAACCTGCTCTGCTCTCTACACTGCCTCATTGGAAAGACAGCAGGAACACTCCCTCAGCCAGCAATGGCGTCTGTAACACTGACAGGACTAAACTTGGATTTGCTGTATAGAGCTGAATCCAACCTGGACACTTCACTCTACACTAAATTCATAAAGGGAAGATGGTAAGGTGAAAAACTGACAAGTTGGTTTTTTTAAGTTACTACAAGCACAATGAATGAAACCCTGTGAATCCTCATTTTACAAGGAGTTTGTTGTGACACGTTTACTCCACTATAGCAATACCCTGTGGTCTCACACATACACTTTGAGAACAATGGCTCAAATCAACTCTACTACTCAGGTCACAGAAGATTAAAAAACTTGATGTATTCCTTCATGACGCTCTTCTTTTTCATATGTTGCTGAAGGAGCTTGCTAGTATTGCCACATTCTTTACCACGTGGATAACTGTTTACTGTTCAGTCATTTGGTACATTAAAAACTATAAAACTGAGAAGCCTGGTCCCTTATTGTTCAATTAAAAAAAATAAACCTCTTTCTAAACAGCCTAGGCGATGGATATTCAACACCTTTAACAACCAAGGAAGAGTTCATATCAGCCCATTCATATAACCATTCAAATTTAGAAACAACTTTTAGTGTTCTTTTCTCTAAAAAGCAACAACTGCAAGACAAAATGTTTCCCTGTTACAGAGAAATACAACTTTTAAAAAACCTGAAGATTTTTTTTTAATATTTCAAAAATAGCTGTAAAAGTAATTTAAGATTTGGATGCAAACTTCTTCAAAGACATTTGGACCCATCTCTAGAAAAGCCAGATACATACTGGGAACATCAAAGCTGTAACAGTAAATTGCAAAGGCTGTCAGTGACAATCTATGATTTGTGCTGTTTCCCCTCCAAGGACAGTATCTTTCACAAGTGATAAATCAGGAAATTAAACACTGCTTAATCAATTTAAAGTGCAGTTCTAGTCTGAAAAGGGATTTTGTAAAAACTGCACCTTCTTATCCCATGTATCTGCTCCATGTACACATCCAGTTGTGACTTTGCAGGTCAAAATTTTATTTTGGTTACTAAAGATTGCTTTGTATGTCTTTAAAAAGAAGATTTTTTCTTTAGTTAAATTTAAATATAAATACACATTGAAATTACAATTTCAGCTCAAATGGAATTTGTATTGAAAAGCACTATTTGAATTTTCTCATGGCTTTTCAAGGTTTACATGGTTACATAGATCTTTTCCAACAGTTGTTACAGAAGTATCATTAAATGCTTAACTCAAAAAAAAAAAAAAAATCAGGATCTTTAACAGGAATGCTGGCATATGACTATTAACACAAAAGCAGGCCAACTAGACAAAAGAAGAAAGACAGCAGATGTAAAAAGGGTGTAGACACTAACTATGTATTCCAACAGTTTTATAATTAGATGCATTTAAATATTTCTGAAGCATGCCTTTAAAATAGATTTATTCTAATAGCAGACCTAGTATAATGTTTGTTTCAGAAATAATCTCACCTGCAAAAAAGCTCCCACAAATCTAGATTTTGAATTCTCTGAATTCTTTTAATTCGGTTGCTATCCATTGTTTTCCCAAAGAGACTAGAAACTTCATTATATTCATTTGTTTGCTTTTGCAAAGGAATAAGCTGGAAAGAGAAAGGTTAGTATAGTTTCACTGAAGTTCACTGTTCTTTCATCATATCTACATTCTATGTCATAATAGCTCTTACCTGATATGGTTCCTCTGTATTTACATTCTCCCAGTGTGCAGGCATTGGGATAGCCTCATTTTCACAGATATAACTTCAAACACAAAAACAGAAATTAAAACAATCACACCCAAGAGTTGAAGCTTCTCTTTTACCGCAATAGAATTGCTACTCTGTACAGACTTTTGCAGTCATGTGTGATTCGAGATACTGCTTGGGTCCTAAACAGTGATTTGAAGAGTGGATATTTATTTTTAATGGGCAAGGATAGGTAAGAGGTTTGATTCTGGAACCATTTGTTTGCTATAGTTATTATTTGGGTGGATTGTTACAAATGATGTTTGAAAAGCAGGACACAAGTTGCCATGGAAAGAAAATAGTTTTAGTATGCAATCCACTCAAACAAAACTAGTAGACTACTGGAGGGCACATCAGAAAGAACAGCTAGCAAGATCCAGCAGTATCAAGGATAAATCTTTTATCTGATTGCTAAAAATAAGACATCTGTATTTAGGAGGTGCCCCAGCGGTCAGAAGCCAACAGAGACAGAAAGCAATCAGGCACAGAAACATAGATATAGATGCCTAAATTTCAGTACACACATTTTAAAATTAGAGCTTGAACCTATTAGTGTATGGTGATGTGTATTTTAAGCATTTACACCATATATGAACATTTGCATATCAAATCAGAGAAAATAGAGGAATTAGGACAATGGAATGAAGATGAGAGCTGGTATCGCAACACAGAAAAAGACAACATAGGAAATACCACATACTATTACACCCTGGACGAAGAAATGTAACATTTGTATCTCCTTCTGTATCATAACTGTGCAGCTCCCCCTAACTGTTGTGCTATAACCATGCTCTATTATGGAATGTGAGCCAAAGACATACACACCTAAAAGAGAGATGTTCCAATATTTCACATATACACTCACTGATTGAATTGATTAAAAAATGTAAGAACTATTTAGTACAAGCTTTTCTGGAATTTCAGTGTACAAAGGCTTCTATGTCTATATTATAATTCCTAATTCTGAACAACTTCTGTCCAAAATTTGGAGGTAACAGTGTAACAACAACAAAAAGTACTTAAAAACCCTACACTCCAGCTACTCAATAACTACAGTATAGAAATTTCACTGTGCATGTCATTTTGTTTTCTGAACAACCTCAAACATCAACACATCTCCACGGTATATGCCTAATTACTGGCCAAAATGCAACACCATAAATTTTCAGAACTCAAGATGACTGGACTCAAGTCACCTTTGCATTCTGAATTGTTAAGTGTTTTACAACCACTTTGGTGTAAATTACTAAATATACAAGGGGCAGGCTGAGAGTTTACCTAGCACTTCATCTGAGCTGGTTTGTACAAATAATTTAATCCAGTACAGTAGAGTCTCAACATCATGAACATCAGAATTATGAACTGGCCAGTCAATCACACATCTTTTTTAAAATGAAGAACACAAATCAGGCAGCAGCAGCAGAGACAACAAAAAATAGCAAATACAATACAGTACAGTGTGAAACATAAACGACTAAAAAAAAATTAAAGGAAGTTTAAAAAGATTCTGAGAAGGTAAGGAAACTGTTTCTGTACTTGATTCATCTTAATTAACATAGTTAAAAGCAACATTTCTCTTCTGCATAGTAGTTTCAAAGCTGTAATGAGTTAATAGTCAGTTGTAAACATCTAAAAGAACCACCACGGCATTTTGTTCAGAGTTAAGAAAGTCAGTTTCAGACTCTGATTCAGTAAGGAACTTCAGTATCTTAATAGGATTACTCACATGTTTGAAGCTAGACATGTTCTTAAGAACCATGTAATTATTCTTTTTTCTAGATTAATTTATCTAAGGCAGTGTTCTATCATTCTTCCTCTCCCAGATTTTCTCCTCCTTCCATATTACTCCTCCAGTCTGTATCCTCAGATTTAAATTTGAGGGTGGTAAAAAAAAAAAATTTTTTTCAAATATTTCTACAAAACAAACAAGGAGTCCTGTGGCACTTTCACAGACTAACAAAATTATTTAATGAAAATTCACCCATGAAAGCTCATGCAATAAATACATTTGTTAGCCTTTAAAAGTGCCTCAGGACTCCTTGCTTGTTTTGCCGAACTAGACTAACACAGATGGCCCTTTGGAACTTGTCAAATATTTCTAGTTCATCTTAACAGAAGATTCATGAATTAAACCAACAATAAACCACCTTTAGTTCTTACCTGAAAGCACTAATTGAAAAGGGAGCTCGCTTTATTGGACGCTGTTTTCCAGTAGTCAGATTGGTTTGTTTCATTACTGTACATAAAGTGAAAAATAATTAAGTAAATCCTAGAACCATTCAAGCAACAGAAGCCTGAAGCGTTCAGACAGCGGACATTGCCCAGCAAATGACGTTTTTAGAGCTGCCTGATAAGAATTATTTCAAGTATTAACTAGTTAAAATTTAAGAACAGTATTTCAAGCTATTATTCTCTAATACTACCATTCACAAACATTAGCAGAGCTCCCATATAACACAGGAATTAGTACTAAGTAAGTACTTAAGATAGACTGTGTGTATTCACTAATGGTGAATCCTAGCATATTTACGCTAATGAAGAAACTCACACTGACTTCAATACAGCTAGGATTACACTCTAGACTTCTACCTCCAAAAAGCTAATTTTAATGCATTGTAGAAGCTAACATCTTTGTACCACATTTAAATATAAAAGTGACACTATATTTACAGTATGGTGAAAATTGTTATGTTGAATAGCTGCCATTAGCTTTTTTTTTAATCAAAGACTCAAGACAAATATAGTTTTAAAAAAATGTTTTTAAAAGTAATCTCTAAGGAAAGCTATTATAAAAAGTATTTAGCAAAATTCTGCATGAATGTTTTGTCATCATACAGTCCACCTATGTATTATCCTATAACTGTAGGCTAGGATCAGAATACAGAGACTGCCAGCCACAAAGCAAAACACTCACTTCACCCAAGTATAAACGGGTTGTTGCTCAATGTAATATGCAGATATAGATTTTCAAATAGCTCATAATGAGAAGCTATTACATCACCGAGTTCTGCGTAGTTAAACTGTATTTAAAATTAACTGCATAGCAACTACACTGGAAATGATATCTGATGCTCTGATGAACAGACTTAGTTTGTTGAAGCCTCTCCAGCTGAATTATACGATCGCTTTATTAACATTACTAATACCACTTTTGCAATAAAGACAAAAAATCTCTTTCTGCAGCATTTGCTGCTTTGATATTTAGAAGAAAACAAATGTTTGGTGTACATATTTCTATGGGTGCTACAGCACCACACATTTCTCAAGCAAAGGGGAAATGGGACAAACACTAGTGTTACTGAACAAGATATGCTACTTAATGTGATAAAGCCAGAAGGCTGAGCCATGTAACTACTACACAAGAGCTGCATGAAGTGAACAAATCTTTTCATGAAATGCCTACAAACTTACAAATACTCTAATGTTGGAATAAGACATACCTGAAAAGTCTAATGTGTAGTTAAATTTTGCAGTAGTAAAGGAAACAGAGCCATGTGGGTTCATTTTGAAGCTCCTTTCGATGTCTTCACTGCTAACTGAACACTGAGTGTTTGAATCGGTCTTCAAAAGAGAGCACATTTTAAATGTTTCAGTACAGTAAATTTGAAACATGGAAGTTACCAGATAACATAATCCCAGTTTAGATACCTGAAACATATGCCATTTGCCACATTCAGCCAGGTAAAACCAGCCCCACTGGGTATCAGAGGTATCCATCTCCTCCACAGGACTCTCCATTCTTGGAGAGAATTCTTCTGATGTTCTTTGAAGCATTTCCTGAAATGGCCACACAAAAATAATCTTCTGTGAAAATCCATTATTGATAGAAATCTAGTTCAGAAAAACTAGTTTGTCTTGACATTTTTAAAATTAAGATACACCTCATTTAAAAAAGAAAGCACTGATTTTTAAAAAGTTACCATATGGGAGGGAAAAGGCAGGCATAGTAGCCTAAAAGATCAGTCTCATATTTTCTCAGACTGTCTTTCTAGCTCATTTAACATCGATTGCCCCATAATCTCTCTCAAAATCCTTCCCATCCATGACTTTTTCAAATGCCCGTAGGGGTGTGGGGGAGAGAAAAAGAAAATATATGGACTTTCAGAATGCCTCAAATGTCAACGGACAGGCTGTGTCCAACCAGGGAGAGCTAGTAAGTGGATCTAGGAGTTGAAGGCCCTACCAGCAACCCCATTCCTGTTATACATGGAGATTCCTAGCTCAAAACACCTCCACAGACCTCACCCGTTATACTACCACACAAGGAGAGGGAAAGCTTCATCAGTAACCAAGATCCAAACCATTTAGGGCCTTTTGATTAAAAGTAACCCTTAAATTTCATTGGGCAACAGACAGAAGCCAACTCAAACCATGCAGACCAGATACAACATGTTCCAAGTGAGAAGCAATGCTGAATAAGCTACTGGGTGAATAAATACTCAAGATTTTTAAAAAAAGGAAAATCAGATTTTTTCAAAACTTCTTATATCTATACATGTTCATTTAAATTAAATACAGATTCTTTTTGTTTAAAAAAACAACAAAAAAATCTATTTAAATATGCAATCATGACGACCTATATCAAGGCCTAAAGTTTAAAAGCTTATTATAAGCTACAAAAGTAATTTAAATTAAATTAAAAAAATACTAAGCGGTTTATTAGCCACCAAATTTTAAAGAAAGCCAGACCACTGAACTAGTGAAACTTACTGGCTAACCACCTGGAACCAGAGTTTGTTGAAAAGCGAAATGAACTTCTGACAGCAATAGCATCTTCTGCAGCTACACAGAAACTGGTTTCCTACTTGCAGAACACAGCCACACTGGAGAGCTTACAGTGGCACAGCTGCACTGATGCAGCTACACTACGGTATGCTCTCTGATGTAACTCCTCTAACGTAATGGGAGAGAGCTCTCCTGCTAGTTTAACTACTTCAGCTCTCATGAGCGGCAGAAGCTACATCAGCAGGACATAGCACTGTCCACAGCAGTGCTTATGTTGATATCATTTACATAGCTCTTGGGGGTAATTTTGTCACCCACCCCCAAGTGATGCAAGTTATACTGATATAAACTGTAGTACAGCCATACCATCAGTTTATTCAACTAGTTCAGTTTAATTAATAATTCATTCAAAGTTCAGGAGCCAGTACTAATTGCTTTTTTTTATTCCCCTCCCTTTTAGTCAGTGAATAAAAATTAGGTGTCAGAGGATGAGATCTACTAGTTCTAAAGTCTTGAAGGGCATGGTAACCAGAAGCAATCCAATCTAACTACAGATACTTCCTTCGGTTTAGTTTTAAATGCAAAACATATTTGGATATTTTTTTTTCCCTTATCTATCCTGCACATTACAATAAACAATTTTAAAATGCTGTTTTAATGCATTTCAATTTACTCAATTTCCCTTGATGCAAAACACAAGTAAATCAAGTAGTAAATAAGAAATGCATCATTCACCATCTAACATAATTAAGATTCTGAATAAATATATGTTAAACTATATAAATTGCTTAAGTAAATTTATATAGATATAGAGCTTCTTCCTAGTTAACAAAAAGCACCAACAACTTCAGTGTAAAGACTGTATTTAGTTGCAATAGTTACCAATCAATGAGAATCAACCTTTTTCACTGGAAAATAACTAAAAAGTGCACATATAAACCAAGATTAAAACTAGTTATTTAAATCAAGATTTCCTGATTACTGATTTAAGCCAATCCACACTGACAAGCAAGGTACAGATTTTGAACAGTCCCCAAAATTTAGTACCACAAAGAGGGTGGTTTTCCAATCTTGAACAGGTAACTGCAACAGAGTACACTGTATCCAAAGAAGTGGTCACAACCTTCTAGCCAAGCACACACAAAAAAAGTATTGCTTCTGGCTACTGCACCTACTTTGACACTGTAAAGCAAATGAGTTCCTATCAACTCTCCAGCCCATGAACACTTTATGACTAATGGACACATTGTCATGGAGCCAACTTCCAAAGGGGCAGCCATGTCAGTCGAGTTCAGTAAAACAAATAAGGAGTCCGGTGGAACTCGAAGACTAATAAATGCATTTATTGCATGAGCTTTTGTGGGAGAAAAATCCCACTTGGCCAGACACTCTGAAGATGGGGGAACTTACAGAATGGGAGGAAATCAATGCATGGAAGTGTAAGTCGTGTGATCAGGTCATATTAACAACAACTTCTTTGATTTGCTAAGATTCAAACATTGGGAAGAGCATATAGAGTAAAATGGTCAAATCATCTGTTGTAATGAGTGTTCGATGAAGTGGGATTTCTCCTCCCACAAAAGCTCATGCAATAAATAAATTTGTTAGTCTTTTAAGTGTCACAGGACTCCATGTTTATTGCCATGTAGGGATGTGTAATCATCTCATTGTTCCAACTGTTTTTCCCAGCCAAGAGATGTTTCCTTGATCTTGTCTAAGGTTAAGGTAGAATTTCAGCTTTCAATTTAACAATGTCTTTTCTGGTTGAACCTAATCTGTTAAACTGTTTTTATAAATGTATTTGGGGAAAAGGGGACCTTGAATGAGGGAGGATGGGACAAACAGAAGATAAGATGGTTTTGATTATATGAAGAGGGATAAAGAAGGACAGAGAGAATAGAACATGTTTTCTCTCTATAGGCCTACCAGAAATGTTGTGCTTGGCTAACTCAATAATAGATGAGGCTAGACATGTCAGATCTGGACTGGTTTGTACCATAAATCTGAAGTTAAAAGAAAACTAATTAAGTACCTTGAACGTAGTCTTGTTGACAGTTAGCATTTTTATACATTTGAACTTCTCTGTTTTATGTTTAAACACATCTGAAAGACACATTAGTCTGCTATCCAAGCCAATAAAAACTGTAGATTTTGCAAGGCAAATGTCTCCAAACAACAGTACTTACATAATCTGTTAGGTAGTCTGGGGACAAGAACACAGACCCCATTTCTTTCATTGCAGCAGAATCAGGGCTTCATGTCCAGTAACACAGTAGTGTTGTTTTAATCATTATGTATAGTTACAAAGGGAAGTGAGTGAGAGACTTTAGGGGTATTAGCACAAAAAAGAACAGTCACAGGAATTGACAACTTAGTTTGATGATGCAGAATAAAACTTGAAAGAATCCAAACATGGTCTACCAGCACCACCCACTGGCATAGCATTCATCCTACTTCACAGAAATCAACCACCACCTATAATAGGACTTGCCAATGCTGAAAATCCAGAACTGAACCATATGTTATGCCAACCTAATAGAACCTTTCATATACAGTGACATCCTCGGAAGCCCTCACAAGCATTTAACCCACTGTATACAAAAGTGCAGAAACTAAAAGTGAAATAAACACATCCATCAAAGAAAAGAACATGCCATCATTCCTGAAAAATGCAATAGCGCATCCAGTGTTTAAAATATACATATTCAAATGAGATGACCTTCTCAATCTCCTATTTCTCTGTAAAAATATTAAAGTACTAGTGACAACTAAGCTCCAAAAATCACCTGACTGTGGTTAATATTATGGATGCCTCACTATCAAGTCTGAGATCACAGCACAGGAATAAAATCCTGTGGTCATGGGAAAAAAAAACCCACTTTGCATGACAATGGATGAAGGCTACATCTCAAAGAGCAGCACAGTTGACCATAAAGTGCTCCTAACCTGCATATACATCTGTAGTAGGTGGCAATGGTGTCAGCCTCTCCTTAAGGACCCTCACTTAGAGAATCCTCCACCAAATTGTCTTTCCCCACTCTTCTCCTCAATATATACATGAAGTCATTGGACAAGTGACGAGGTGACATAGGCTCAGCTAATAAATGTACAACAACAATCCCAACCCATTTGTTTCATTTTCTATACCATTGCAAGACTGGCAGTGCTTGCAAGATGAGGTATACCTGACTCAACTTTAACCAGAGCAATATCAAGAAATACTGGTTTAAAGGACATCATCATCTGAGAAGCATACTGACAGGGCACAACTACACGAGAATGTAAGCCAGTGTTTCAGTCTGGGCTCAAGGCTAACACTCCTTGAAGCTACACTGCAGTTGCACTACCCCAGGGCTTGGACCCACAATCCTGCAAGGCTGGAGGGTCCAAGCTCAAGTCCAGCCACGACTCAAGGTCTCAGCCCTGCTGTTCTGCAGTGTAGAAGCAGCCTTGCTTGACTTTGATCCCAGGAGTCTTCAAGAAGTATTCCACAATTTCCATGGGACAGCTTCCTTAATCCTCCCTATCCCAGCAATCTGCAATCCATTGAAAATGAAAGCCACAATCTGTTTGCTGACTGCACCAGCTCACATTAGCATTAACCCATTCCGTTCTGATCAACAAGCTGCAACCACACTATCAGAGCAGGAGTTAAAGTATAATTTGGTGAGCCCGCTCATGCTAGTGCAGGCCCCCCCAACACACCCCAGCTACTGCCTCCAAAACACTTACCACCACCCCAGCTACTGCTCCCCACACACCTACCCATCACCCCAGCTACTGCACCCCACAAACCCACCCCCTACTCCAGCTACTGCCCCTGGTCCCCATCTCGCTGCTGGTCCCCCGACCCTTCCCCAACCACCCCACCATGCCACGCAGTCTTCCCCCACTGCCCCACGGCCAACCCCCTCCCCCAAGCCCTTTTCCTGCCAGGTGGGCTTGCCTGTCCCTGAACCAGGGATTTCCCTAACACCCCTCTGGCACCTCCCTGAATTTCCCAACACCCCACAGCTGTCAGCTAGTAACAGTGTTATGTCAAATTAGCGAGCACCCCTTACATCCCCCCAGCCCCTCCACACCTCCTCAATTTCAAGTCCTAGGGAGAATACTGCCCCGACCCTCCCCCCCACCCCAGGCTCCCTTACCTGGCCCCTACATCAGTGGGGCAGCTCCAGCCCGGGCTGAGGCTCATGTTCAGTGAGGAGGCGGCTCAGGCCATCCCTGCTTTCCAGAACATAGCAGAACACCAGTCCAGGACCTGCTGTTTTTAGGAGCTCAGCATTGGGGCCCCTAAAAATAGAAAATGGAGGCAGAAGGCTGCATGCTGAGGCCTGCTATTTTTAAATGGTGGGCCCTGGAACACAGCGTTCCAGCTCCATTTTCTATTTTTAGAGGCCCTGAAATGCTGAGCCCCTAAAAATAGTGGGCCCCGGAATGGCGTTCTGCCACATTCCAGCCTACTTTAACCCATGTATCAGAGCCCCTCCCGGGCTTTCAATGGAGAGCAAATAGATCAAGCCTTTTGCAAAGCAAGCTGCTTCTTGATAATGTACAAGGATTTCAAGAATATGGCGCTTGGGGCTGTGGGGTACAGTTACTTTGATTCAGGTCTGAACTCTGTAGTGTGGACACCAGAGACGGAGGTTTGAGCACAAGCCAGAAACTTTTTCATCTAGAATTAAAATATAGTGTCAGTGCTCAAATCCAGGTTCTTCCAACACATATCAGCTGACCCAAGTCCCACTGACCCTGAGCTTATACTGCAGCATAGACAAATCCACAGAGAGCATCTCCACAGTCCATTATTTCTCAATATGGTATGAAGTCTCAGAGTTCTGTATGATTCTTCACTGATGCTGAATTGCCAAGTAACAATACTAGTAAACATGGTGGTAAAGACAAGGTCTCTCTTACTTTTCACTTTGCTTCTTGGTCCCCAAAAAAGATTTGATCACAATGATCATGTATTTGATACCTACAGGCTGGATTACTGTAATCCACTTTATCTTGGGGTAACATGAAAAGAATGCATTCCTCAAGTTCTTTACAATGTAACTGCCCCCCTCCTCACTCAGACAACTGCAAGTACATCACATCTATCCTCCCAGCACATTCCCAGGGTCAGTTCAAGGCCTTGGTCCTGGTCGTTAAAGGCCATTACTGGATTAAGAATCCACTACAGTTGTGACCACATGTGATCCATGCCCCGCCAAGACCTCTGTTCATGTCTGAGATGCTGCAGTTCAGAAGACAAATTGCAGAAATAAAGCACTCACATCTAAGAGAAGAGTTATAGAAAGAGCTCCACAAGAAATTCACACTAACCTAGAGTTTAACCACCTAGATATGCCTTTGTAAAAGCCTTCCTACCAAAATCAGATAACCAAATCAATAGCCCATTTGTTGTCTTCAGACTCCATGGGGCAGGGACTGGCTTTTTGTTCTTTGTAGAATACCAGTCACAACGAGGCCCACGACTGGGGCTTCTGGCAGTTAGTAAAAGACAAATAAATAAAAAATAGTTAAGATTTTGCCACAGTTATGTTTAGAAAAAGTCCCAGACAGGTCATAGGCAATTAAAAAAATGAGGGAAGTCTGTGACTTGCCCATGACTTTTATTAAAAATAAATAGGGGAGACAAGGTCAGACAGCTTGACCTTTCAGAAAGCTTTGACAAGGTCCATTACCAAAGGCTCTTAAGCAAAATAAATAGTAATGGGATACAAGAGAAGGTCTTCCCCTGGATCAGTAACTGGTTAACAAATAGGAAAGAAAATAAAGGAATAAATGGTCAGTTTTCAGCATGGAGTGGGGTAAATAGTGACATCCCCCAGACATCTGCAGTGGCACCAGTGCTTTTCAACATATTCCTAAATGAGCCGGAAAAAGGGGTAAAAAGTGTGGTACCAAAATTTGCAAATGATATAAAATTAGTCATGATAGTGAAGTACAAAGCTGACTCAGCCCTAGTCTACACTGAGGGTGCTTTCTGGCAGCAGTCGACCAGCATTTTACACAAGGCACGTAAAATTCCTTGCATAACTGCCTGAGACTTCCTAAGACACTGGGACACACTCAGGAAAGCTGACCGCAAATGCCTTGCAATCAGCTTTCCCCTGAGTCTCCTGGGGGCCAGGATGTCCAGCACCGACTTCCAGGAGCAAAGCAACGAGTTCATACTCGCTACTGATCGAATCTGGAATGTCAGGCTCACGGCGGTGATTTTACTGCTGCTGTCAGTATAGACATACCCTATAAGGAGTTACAATGGGGCTCACAAAATTGGGTGACGGGGGGGGAAAAGCGGCTAATGAAATTCACTGTTGATAAACGCAAAGTAAAGCACACTTGAAAACATAATTGCTGCTCTACGTACAAAATGATTGGCTCTAGATTGGTTGTTACCTTTCTAGAAGATCTTAGAGTCACTGTGACTAGTTCTCTAAAAAAACATCCTCGCAATGTACAGCTGAACTCAAACATCCTAACAATTGTTGAGATCCATAAGGAAAAAGATAAAGATAACAAAACAGAAAATATACATTAGCATTATGATAACTATAAAAATTAATATGTCCACACCTTGAATACTTGTTGCTCTATCTTAAATTTTAATGCATCTGTTTTGAAAAGTTACAGGTGAGAGCAACAAAAATGATTAAGGATATTGAACAGCTTTCATACGAGGGGAGACTAAAGGAGTCGGGACCATTCAGCTTGGAAAAGAGATGACTAAGGCTGATTATGACCGAGGTCTACAAAAACCAGGAGGCATGAGGTTTAAAACAAACCTAAGGACGAAAGTCAACCTGCAGAACTGGTTGCCAAGGGATGTTGGGAAGGCCAAAAATCTAACAGTGGTTAAAAACAAAACTCAAACTAAGCAAGTTCATGGAGGATATATTCATTCAGTGACTAGTAGCCAAGATTAGGATTACCAGATGTCAGGCAAAAGGAGGACATGTCCTCCTTTTTACCCTCACATCCTCTGTCTGGCAGGCATTTAAAAATATACAATTTCATCTAGCGTTTTACTTACAGGGGTTAAAGTATGCTGGAAAGCCCCAGAACACCCTGTTTTTAGGGGAAAGCCTCCCAG
Source organism: Podocnemis expansa (assembly GCA_007922195.1). Lineage (NCBI taxonomy): Eukaryota > Metazoa > Chordata > Testudines > Podocnemididae > Podocnemis > Podocnemis expansa. Next base: position 1,176,525 of record ML682088.1, read on the forward strand.
GACCCCCTCAAAACAGAAAACTATTAATACTACATTTTCTCCATGTCTCCTCCAATGCCCTTCTTCTCATACTTCCCTGTCCCCCTTTCCATGCTTTGGTGCCTGGTAAGCCTAGCCAAGATGGTCCCTACACCAGTGTTTCCCAACCGGTGTGCCCCAAAATGTTTTGAAAAACTACTCCAAAGAGCCCTGGCTTGGCTCACGACTACTCATGAGTTCATTTAGGAACTACATGGTGGTGTGCCTGAAATTAATCAAAGGTAGCAAGCTACGTTCCCTCTATGCTGTGCGCGTGTGAAACCTATGCACACAACCAAATACAGCATGCACCAAAAAAATTCAACAGTGCGAATATTTTATGCTACTTCAAGAAAGCTGTTTCAAGTAGCATGCCTCAAATAAGGTTTTGTAAGTTATAAACTCACTTCCATCACCAAATCAAAATAAAGCTACTCTATTATTTGCATCATTCACACTTGCTTTGTTGCACTTGAAAGTTTGACCCCACTCACTGGCACGCACACAAATTTGGACAAGAGGTCCAAAGATTTGCACAGAAGGAATTTTTTGCACGCACAGCCTCCAAAAAATTAGAGGGAACATTAGTAGCAACGGTGGGCCAAGGCACAGAAAAGGTTGGCAGCACGGCCCTACACCTCCCAATGCCCCACAAGCTCGGGGGCTGCAACAGGAGCTAAAATCCCTGACAAAAATCACCTGTTCCTGCCCTGTCAGAGAAAAGGGGCCGGGCCGGCCCGACCCGACCCCCTGCTGCCCCCCCCCAACCCTCCTGGGTAGCACGGCCCGCTCCTGCCCCTCGCTGGCGGGCAGCAGCGACCGGGGGTGGGCGGTTTAAACCGTTAGAAACTGAAACTTCTCCCCTCCCCCAGCACCGGAGCGGACGCCCCGGGAGACGGTGACACCGGCGGGGCGGGGGCCAGGCCCCGGGCGGGGAGCTGCGGGGGAGGCCGCCCCCTCCGGGCCGGGGGTGACGTGGCGCGGCGCGAACGAGCGGGGGAGGGGCCGGGCCAGGCGCGAGCCGCAGCCCCCCTCACTCACCACGTCCGCCGCCGCCCCCCACATGGCGCCGCGCTCCAGCCGGGCAGCCCAGCCGGCCGCTCCGCGACGTCACAGCCCCAAACGGGGCGCTTCCGGCAACGTCAGCAGCCCCGAGGGGCGGGGCTACGCCAGCCGCAGGTAGGGGAGGGGAGGGGAGAGAGCGAGGGGCGGGGCTTTATGCAAATCAGACGAGTCGTGGGCGGGCTTTGTGAGCGACGCCCCGCCCACCCGGCTGCCCCTCAAGGAATCTGGCTCCTCCCCCACCCTGTCCACTTCTTAGCTGCCTCCCCCTCATCCCTGCCACACCCCACCCCAACCCTAACCCTACCCCCTCCGTCCCCCTCACCCCAGGGCCCGTCACCCCACCCTGCTGCCCTCCCGTCCCCCCCAGGGCCCATCACCCCCACCCCCACTCTTCCCCCATCCCCCTCACCCCAGGGCCCATCACCCCACCCTGCTGCCCTCCCCTCC